>JAWDGP010006398.1:80000-115473 GCA_033675545.1 Elysia crispata | reverse complement strand
AAATCTCAGCTTCTTTTCAGAAAAAATGCAGAAATCGAAGAACCAGGAATTGGATATTCTCTTAGTCCAGACTGAAAACAAATAAAGCAAAACCCGGATACACCATCCCGTTTATTAAATCTGATTATGTGTTTTCCACGTCCCCTCCCCGCCGCCCTGTTCCATGTTTAATGTTTGAGATCAAACAGATACACGAGTGGTGCCGACATCAATATTAGTATTCCTCTCAGTCAGTGCCTGCAGTAGTCACACAACACGGGATGGCGACTGCCGCACGTCACGTTTTGATTAAATTAATTATCTACCGTCCTACAGCTAGGGTTCACTACCAACCTACAGCTAGGGTTCACTACCAATCTACAGCTAGGGTTCACTACCAACCTACAGCTAGGGTTTACTACCAACCTACAGCTAGGGTTCTCTACCGTCCTACTGTTCGGGTTCACTACCAACCTACAGCTAGGGTTCACTACCAACCTACAGCTAGGGTTCACTACCAACCTACAGCTAGGGTCCTCTACCAACCTACAGCTAGGGTTCTCTACCGTCCTACTGTTCGGGTTCACTACCAACCTACAGCTAGGGTTCACTACCAACCTACAGCTAGGGTCCACTACCAACCTACAGCTAGGGTTCACTACCAACCTACAGCTAGGGTCCACTACCAACCTACAGCTAGGGTTCACTACCAACCTACAGCTAGGGTTCACTACCAACCTACAGCTAGGGTTCACTACCAACCTACAGCTAGGGTCCTCTACCAACCTACAGCTAGGGTTCACTACCAACCTACAGCTAGGGTCCACTACCAACCTACAGCTAGGGTTCTCTACCGTTCTACAGCTAGGGTTCAATACCAACCTACAGCTAGGGTTCTCTAGCGTCCTACTGTTAGGGTTCACTACCAACCTACAGCTAGGGTTCTCTTCCGTTCTACAGCTAGGGTTCACTACCAACCAACAGCTAGCGTTCTCTACCGTCCTACTGTTAGGGTTCACTACCAACCTACAGCTAGGGTTCACTACCAACCTACAGCTAGGGTTCTCTTCCGTCCTGCACCTCGGGTTCCGTCCTACAGCTAAAGTTCTCTTCCGTCCTACAGCTAGGGTTCTCTTCCGTCCTACAGCTAGGGTTCTCTTTGTCCTACAGCTAGGGTTATCTTCCGTCCTACGCTAGGGTTCTCTTCCGTCCTACAGCTAGGGTTCTCTTTGTCCTACAGCTAGGGTTATCTTCCGTCCTACAGCTAGGGTTCTCTTCCGTCCTACAGCTAAAGTTCTCTTCCGTCCTACAGCTAAAGTTCTCTTCCGTCCTACAGCTAAAGTTCTCTTTCTTTCTACAGCTAAAGTTCTCTTCCATCTTACAGCTAAAGTTCTCTTCCTTTCTACAGCTAAAGTTCTCTTCCATCCTACTGCTAAAGTTCTCTTCCTTTCTACAGCTAAAGTTCTCTTCCTTTCTACAGCTAAAGTTCTCTTCCATCCTACTGCTAAAGTTCTCTTCCATCTTACAGCTAAAGTTCTCTTCCTTTCTACAGCTAAAGTTCTCTTCCATCCTACTACTAAAGTTCTCTTCCATCTTACAGCTAAAGTTCTCTTCCTTTCTACAGCTAAAGTTCTCTTCCTTTCTACAGCTAAAGTTCTCTTCCTTTCTACAGCTAAAGTTCTCTTCCTTTCTACAGCTAAAGTTCTCTTCCATCCTACTACTAAAGTTCTCTTCCATCCTACTACTCAAGTTCTCTTCCATCCTACTACCAAAGTTCTCTTCCGTCCTACTACTAAAGTTCTCTTCCATCTTACAGCTAAAGTTCTCTTCCTTTCTACAGCTAAAGTTCTCTTCCATCTTACAGCTAAAGTTCTCTTCTGTCCTACAGCCAAAGTTCTCTTCCGTCCTACTACTAAAGTTCTCTTCCATCTTACAGCTAAAGTTCTCTTCCGTCCTACAGCTAAAGTTCTCTTCTGTCCTACAGCCAAAGTTCTCTTCCATCCTACTACTAAAGTTCTCTTCCATCTTACAGCTAAAGTTCTCTTCCGTCGTACAGCTAAAGTTCTCTTCTGTCCTACAGCCAAAGTTCTCTTCCATCCTACTACTAAAGTTCTCTTCCATCCTACTACTAAAGTTCTCTTCCATCCTACTACTAAAGTTCTCTTCCATCCTACTACTAAAGTTCTCTTCCATCTTACAGCTAAAGTTCTCTTCCGTCCTACAGCTAAAGTTCTCTTCTGTCCTACAGCCAAAGTTCTCTTCCATCCTACTGCTAAAGTTCTCTTCCATCTTACAGCTAAAGTTCTCTTCCTTTCTACAGCTAAAGTTCTCTTCCATCCTACTACTAAAGTTCTCTTCCATCCTACTACTAAAGTTCTCTTCCATCCTACTACTAAAGTTCTCTTCCTTTCTACAGCTAAAGTTCTCTTCCATCCTACTACTAAAGTTCTCTTCCATCCTACTACTAAAGTTCTCTTCCATCCTACTACTAAAGTTCTCTTCCGTCCTACAGCTAAAGTTCTCTTCCATCCTACTACTAAAGTTCTCTTCCATCCTACTACTAAAGTTCTCTTCCATCCTACTACTAAAGTTCTCTTCCATCTTACAACTAAAGTTCTCTTCCGTCCTACAGCTAAAGTTCTCTTCCGTCCTACTACTAAAGTTCTCTTCCATCCTACTGCTAAAGTTCTCTTCCATTCTACTGCTAAAGTTCTCTTCCATCTTACAGCTAAAGTTCTCTTCTTTTCTACAGCTAAAGTTCTCTTCCATCCTACTGCTAAAGTTCTCTTCCATCCTACTACTAAAGTTCTCTTCCATCAAACAGCTAAAGTTCTCTTCCATCCTACTACTAAAGTTCTCTTCCATCCTACTACTAAAGTTCTCTTACATCCTACTACTAAAGTTCTCTTCCTTTCTACAGCTAAAGTTCTCTTCCATCCTACTGCTAAAGTTCTCTTCCATCCTACTACTAAAGTTCTCTTCCATTCTTCTACTAAAGTTCTCTTCCATCCTACTGCTAAAGTTCTCTTCCATCTTACAGCTAAAGTTCTCTTCCTTTCTACAGCTAAAGTTCTCTTCCATCCTACTACTAAAGTTCTCTTCCATCTTACAGCTAAAGTTCTCTTCCTTTCTACAGCTAAAGTTCTCTTCCATCTTACAGCTAAAGTTCTCTTCTGTCCTACAGCCAAAGTTCTCTTCCGTCCTACTACTAAAGTTCTCTTCCTTTCTACAGCTAAAGTTCTCTTCCTTTCTACAGCTAAAGTTCTCTTTCAACCTACTACTAAAGTTCTCTTCCATCTTACAGCTAAAGTTCTCTTATGTCCTACAGCCAAAGTTCTCTTCCATCCTACTGCTAAAGTTCTCTTCCATCTTACGGCTAAAGTTCTCTTCCTTTCTACAGCTAAAGTTCTCTTCCATCCTACTGCTAAAGTTCTCTTCCATCTTACAGCTAAAGTTCTCTTCCTTTCTACAGCTAAAGTTCTCTTCCATCCTACTACTAAAGTTCTCTTCCATCCTACTACTAAAGTTCTCTTCCATCCTACTACTAAAGTTCTCTTCCGTCCTACAGCTAAAGTTCTCTTCTGTCCTACAGCCAAAGTTCTCTTCTGTCCTACAGCCAAAGTTTTCTTCCATCCTACTACTAAAGTTCTCTTCCATCTTACAGCTAAAGTTCTCTTCCGTCCTACAGCTAAAGTTCTCTTCTGTCCTACAGCCAAAGTTCTCTTCCATCCTACTACTAAAGTTCTCTTCCATCTTACAGCTAAAGTTCTCTTCCGTCCTACAGCTAAAGTTCTCTTCTGTCCTACAGCCAAAGTTCTCTTCCTTCCTTTTACTAAAGTTCTCTTCCGTCCTACAGCTAAAGTTCTCTTCTGTCCTACAGCCAAAGTTCTCTTCCATCCTACTACTAAAGTTCTCTTCCATCTTACAGCTAAAGTTCTCTTCCGTCCTACAGCTAAAGTTCTCTTCTGTCCTACAGCCAAAGTTCTCTTCCATCCTACTACTAAAGTTCTCTTCCATCTTACAGCTAAAGTTCTCTTCCGTCCTACAGCTAAAGTTCTCTTCTGTCCTACAGCCAAAGTTCTCTTCCATCCTACTACTAAAGTTCTCTTCCATCTTACAGCTAAAGTTCTCTTCCGTCCTACAGCTAAAGTTCTCTTCTGTCCTACAGCCAAAGTTCTCTTCCATCCTACTACTAAAGTTCTCTTCCATCTAACAGCTAAAGTTCTCTTCCGTCGTACAGCTAAAGTTCTCTTCTGTCCTACAGCCAAAGTTCTCTTCCATCCTACTACTAAAGTTCTCTTCCATCCTACTACTAAAGTTCTCTTCCATCCTACTACTAAAGTTCTCTTCCATCCTACTACTAAAGTTCTCTTCCATCTTACAGCTAAAGTTCTCTTCCGTCCTACAGCTAAAGTTCTCTTCTGTCCTACAGCCAAAGTTCTCTTTCATCCTACTGCTAAAGTTCTCTTCCATCTTACAGCTAAAGTTCTCTTCCTTTCTACAGCTCAAGTTCTCTTCCATCCTACTACTAAAGTTCTCTTCCATCCTACTACTAAAGTTCTCTTCCATCCTACTACTAAAGTTCTCTTCCTTTCTACAGCTAAAGTTCTCTTCCATCCTACTACTAAAGTTCTCTTCCATCCTACTACTAAAGTTCTCTTCCATCCTACTACTAAAGTTCTCTTCCGTCCTACAGCTAAAGTTCTCTTCCATCCTACTACTAAAGTTCTCTTCCATCCTACTACTAAAGTTCTCTTCCATCCTACTACTAAAGTTCTCTTCCATCTTACAGCTAAAGTTCTCTTCCGTCCTACAGCTAAAGTTCTCTTCCGTCCTACTACTAAAGTTCTCTTCCATCCTACTGCTAAAGTTCTCTTCCATCCTACTGCTAAAGTTCTCTTCCATCTTACAGCTAAAGTTCTCTTCTTTTCTGCAGCTAAAGTTCTCTTCCATCCTACTGCTAAAGTTCTCTTCCATCCTACTACTAAAGTTCTCTTCCATCAAACAGCTAAAGTTCTCTTCCATCCTACTACTAAAGTTCTCTTCCATCCTACTACTAAAGTTCTCTTACATCCTACTACTAAAGTTCTCTTCCTTTCTACAGCTAAAGTTCTCTTCCATCCTACTGCTAAAGTTCTCTTCCATCCTAGTACTAAAGTTCTCTTCCATTCTTCTACTAAAGTTCTCTTCCATCCTACTGCTAAAGTTCTCTTCCATCCTACTACTAAAGTTCTCTTCCATCCTACAGGTAAAGTTCTCTTCCATCCTACTACTAAAGTTCTCTTCCATCTTACAGCTAAAGTTCTCTTCCGTCCTACAGCTAAAGTTCTCTTCCGTCCTACTACTAAAGTTCTCTTCCATCCTACTGCTAAAGTTCTCTTCCATCCTACTGCTAAAGTTCTCTTCCATCTTACACTAAAGTTCTCTTCCTTTCTACAGCTAAAGTTCTCTTCCATCTTACAGCTAAAGTTCTCTTCCGTCCTACAGCTAAAGTTCTCTTCCTTTCTACAGCTAAAGTTCTCTTCCATCTTACAGCTAAAGTTCTCTTCCATCTTACAGCTAAAGTTCTCTTCCTTTCTACAGCTAAAGTTCTCTTCCATTTTACAGCTAAAGTTCTCTTCCGTCCTACTACTAAAGTTCTCTTCCGTCCTACAGCTAAAGTTCTCTTCCATCCTACAGCTAAAGTTCTCTTCCGTCCTACAGCTAAAGTTCTCTTCCGTCCTACAGCTAAAGTTCTCTTCCGTCCTACAACTAAAGTTCTCTTCCATCCTACTACTAAAGTTCTCTTCCTTTCTACAGCTAAAGTTCTCTTCCATCCTACTACTAAAGTTCTATTCCATCCTACTACTAAAGTTCTCTTCCATCCTACTACTAAAGTTCTCTTCCGTCCTACAGCTAAAGTTCTCTTCCATCCTACTACTAAAGTTCTCTTCCATCCTACTACTAAAGTTCTCTTCCATCTTACAGCTAAAGTTCTCTTCCGTCCTAAAGCTAAAGTTCTCTTCCGTCCTACTACTAAAATTCTCTTCCATCCTACTGCTAAAGTTCTCTTCCATCCTACTGCTAAAGTTTTCTTCCATCTTACAGCTAAAGTTCTCTTCCTTTCTACAGCTAAAGTTCTCTTCCATCCTACTGCTAAAGTTCTCTTCCATCCTACTACTAAAGTTCTCTTCCATCCTACAGCTAAAGTTCTCTTCCATCCTACTACTAAAGTTCTCTTCCATCCTACTACTAAAGTTCTCTTACATCCTACTACTAAAGTTCTCTTCCTTTCTACAGCTAAAGTTCTCTTCCATCCTACTGCTAAAGTTCTCTTCCATCCTACTGCTAAAGTTCTTTTCCATCCTACTACTAAAGTTCTCTTCCATCCTACAGCTAAAGTTCTCTTCCATCCTACTACTAAAGTTCTCTTCCATCTTACAGCTAAAGTTCTCTTCCGTCCTACAGCTAAAGTTCTCTTCCGTCCTACTACTAAAGTTCTCTTCCATCCTACTGCTAAAGTTCTCTTCCATCCTACTTCTAAAGTTCTCTTCCATCTTACAGCTAAAGTTCTCTTCCTTTCTACAGCTAAAGTTCTCTTCCATCTTACAGCTGAAGTTCTCTTCCGTCCTACAGGTAAAGTTCTCTTCCTTTCTACAGCTAACGTTCTCTTCCATCTTACAGCTAAAGTTCTCTTCCATCTTACAGCTAAAGTTCTCTTCCTTTCTACAGCTAATGTTCTCTTCCATCTTACAGCTAAAGTTCTCTTCCGTTCTACTACTTAAGTTCTCTTCCGTCCTACAGCTAAAGTTCTCTTCCATCTTACAGCTAAAGTTCTCTTCCGTCCTACAGCTAAAGTTCTCTTCCGTCCTACTACTAAAGTTCTCTTCCATCCTACTGCTAAAGTTCTCTTCCATCCTACTGCTAAAGTTCTCTTCCATCTTACAGCTAAAGTTCTCTTCTTTTCTACAGCTAAAGTTCTCTTCCATCCTACTGCTAAAGTTCTCTTCCATCCTACTACTAAAGTTCTCTTCCATCAAACAGCTAAAGTTCTCTTCCATCCTACTACTAAAGTTCTCTTCCATCCTACTACTAAAGTTCTCTTACATCCTACTACTAAAGTTCTCTTCCTTTCTACAGCTAAAGTTCTCTTCCATCCTACTGCTAAAGTTCTCTTCCATCCTAGTACTAAAGTTCTCTTCCATTCTTCTACTAAAGTTCTCTTCCATCCTACTGCTAAAGTTCTCTTCCATCCTACTACTAAAGTTCTCTTCCATCCTACAGGTAAAGTTCTCTTCCATCCTACTACTAAAGTTCTCTTCCATCTTACAGCTAAAGTTCTCTTCCGTCCTACAGCTAAAGTTCTCTTCCGTCCTACTACTAAAGTTCTCTTCCATCCTACTGCTAAAGTTCTCTTCCATCCTACTGCTAAAGTTCTCTTCCATCTTACAGCTAAAGTTCTCTTCCTTTCTACAGCTAAAGTTCTCTTCCATCTTACAGCTAAAGTTCTCTTCCGTCCTACAGCTAAAGTTCTCTTCCTTTCTACAGCTAAAGTTCTCTTCCATCTTACAGCTAAAGTTCTCTTCCATCTTACAGCTAAAGTTCTCTTCCTTTCTACAGCTAAAGTTCTCTTCCATCTTACAGCTAAAGTTCTCTTCCGTCCTACAGCTAAAGTTCTCTTCCGTCCTACAGCTAAAGTTCTCTTCCGTCCTACAGCTAAAGTTCTCTTCCGTCCTACAGCTAAAGTTCTCTTCCGTCCTACAGCTAAAGTTCTCTTCCGTCCTACAGCTAAAGTTCTCTTCCATCCTACTACTAAAGTTCTCTTCCTTTCTACAGCTAAAGTTCTCTTCCATCCTACCTCTAAAGTTCTATTCCATCCTACTACTAAAGTTCTCTTCCATCCTACTACTAAAGTTCTCTTCCGTCCTACAGCTAAAGTTCTCTTCCATCCTACTACTAAAGTTCTCTTCCATCCTACTACTAAAGTTCTCTTTCATCTTACAGCTAAAGTTCTCTTCCGTCCTACAGCTAAAGTTCTCTTCCGTCCTACTACTAAAATTCTCTTCCATCCTACTGCTAAAGTTCTCTTCCATCCTACTGCTAAAGTTCTCTTCCATCTTACAGCTAAAGTTCTCTTCCTTTCTACAGCTAAAGTTCTCTTCCATCCTACTGCTAAAGTTCTCTTCCATCCTACTACTAAAGTTCTCTTCCATCCTACAGCTAAAGTTCTCTTCCATCCTACTACTAAAGTTCTCTTCCATCCTACTACTAAAGTTCTCTTACATCCTACTACTAAAGTTCTCTTCCTTTCTACAGCTAAAGTTCTCTTCCATCCTACTGCTAAAGTTCTCTTCCATCCTACTACTAAAGTTCTCTTCCATCCTACTACTAAAGTTCTCTTCCATCCTACTGCTAAAGTTCTCTTCCATCCTACTACTAAAGTTCTCTTCCATCCTACAGCTAAAGTTCTCTTCCATCCTACTACTAAAGTTCTCTTCCATCTTACAGCTAAAGTTCTCTTCCGTCCTACAGCTAAAGTTCTCTTCCGTCCTACTACTAAAGTTCTCTTCCATCCTACTGCTAAAGTTCTCTTCCATCCTACTGCTAAAGTTCTCTTCCATCTTACAGCTAAAGTTCTCTTCCTTTCTACAGCTAAAGTTCTCTTCCATCTTACAGCTGAAGTTCTCTTCCGTCCTACAGGTAAAGTTCTCTTCCTTTCTACAGCTAACGTTCTCTTCCATCTTACAGCTAAAGTTCTCTTCCATCTTACAGCTAAAGTTCTCTTCCTTTCTACAGCTAATGTTCTCTTCCATCTTACAGCTAAAGTTCTCTTCCGTTCTACTACTTAAGTTCTCTTCCGTCCTACAGCTAAAGTTCTCTTCCATCCTACAGCTAAAGTTCTCTTCCGTCCTACAGCTAAAGTTCTCTTCCGTCCTACAGCTAAAGTTCTCTTCCGTCCTACAGCTAAAGTTCTCTTCCATCCTACTACTAAAGTTCTCTTCCGTCCTACTACTAAAGTTCTCTTCCATCCTACTACTAAAGTTCTCTTTCATCCTACTACTAAAGTTCTCTTCCATCTTACAGCTAAAGTTCTCTTCCGTCCTACAGCTAAAGTTCTCTTCCGTCCTACAACTAAGCTTCTTTTCCGTCCTACAGCTAAAGTTCTCTTCCGTCCTACAGCTAAAGTTCTCTTCCATCTTACAGCTAAAGTTCTCTTCCATCCTACAGCTAAAGTTCTCTTCCGTCCTACAGCTAAGCTTCTTTTCCGTCCTACAGCTAAAGTTCTCTTCCGTCCTACAGCTAAAGTTCTCTTCCGTCCTACAGCTGAGGTTCTCTTCCGTCCTACAGCTAGGGTTCTCTTCCGTCCTACAGCTAAGGTTCTCTTCCGTCCTGCAGCTAAGGTTCCCTTCCGTCCTGCACCTAAGGTTCTCTTCAGTCCTATAGCTAAAGTTCTCTACCGTCCTACATCTAAGGTTATCTTCCCTCCTACAGCTAAAGTTCTCTACCGTCCTACAGCTAAGGTTCTCTACCGTCCTACAGCTAGGGTTCCCTTCCTCTACTGTTTGGTTTTTCCACCGTTATAAAGCTAAGGTTCTAAACCGTTCGATCTTTTCCAGCATTCTAAAGCTAGTGTTCTCTTCCGGTCGGTTTTTTGTTCACTGTTCTAACGCTAGGGTTCTCTACCATTCGTTTTATTTTTCACCGTTCTAAAGCTGGGGTTGTCTACCGTTTGGTTTCTTCACCTTTCTAAAATTAGGATTTTCCACCCTTCGGTATTTTCACCGTTCTAAAGCTAGGGTTGTCTACCGTTTGGTTTCTTCACCTTTCTAAAACTAGGATTTTCCACCCTTCGGTATTTTCACCGTTCTAAAGCTAGGGCTGTCTACCGTTCGGTTTCTTCACCGTTATTAAGCTAGTGTTCTCTTCCAGTCGTTTTTTTTTTTCCAACTTTCCAAAGCTAGGTTTCTCTACTGTATATTTTTTTTTCACCGTTCTAAAGCTACGGTTCTCTATCTTTCGTTTTTTTTCACTGTTCTAAGGCTAGGGTTCTCTACCGTGGAAGGGTTTTTACTTTGCGGCACGTTTAAGTGGCGGGATGTCTACCGTCATAGATCGCAGCTTATTTCCTTGCTGCATGTTTAAGTGGTGGGATGTTTCCCGTATAGACCGCAGGTTTTTTCCTTGCAGCACGTGTAAGTGGCAATATGTCTACCGTATAGACCGCAGGTTTTCTCTTTGCAGCACGTTTAAGTGGCGGGATGTCTACCGTCATAGACTGCAGGTTTTCTCCTTGCAGCACGTGTAAGTGGCGGGATGTCTACCGTCATAGACTGCAGGTTATTTCCTTGCAGCACGTTTAAGTGGCGGGATGTCTACCGTCATAGACCGCAGGTTTTCTCTTTGCAGCACGTGTAAGTGGCGGGATGTCTACTGTCATAGACCGCAGGTTTTCTCTTTGCAGCACGTGTAAGTGGCGGGATGTCTACCGTATAGACCGCAGGTTTTCTCTTTGCAGCACGTGTAAGTGGCGGGATGTCTACTGTCATAGACCGCAGGTTTTCTCTTTGCAGCACGTGTAAGTGGCGGGATGTCTACTGTCATAGACCGCAGGTTTTTTTACTTTGCAGCACGTGTAAGTTGCGGGATGTCTACTGTCATAGACTGGGTTTTTTTTTACCTTGCAGCACGTGTAAGTGGCGGGATGTCTACTGTCATAGACCGTAGGTTTTTTACCTTGCAGCACGTGTAAGTGGCGGAATGTCTACCGTCATAGACCGCAGGTTTTCTCTTTACAGCACGTGTAAGTGGCGGGATGTCTACCGTCATAGACCGCAGGTTTTCTCTTTGCAGCACGTGTAAGTTACGGGATGTCTACTGTCATAGACTGGGGTTTTTTTTACCTTGCAGCACGTGTAAGTGGCGGGATGTCTACTGTCATAGACCGCAGGTTTTTTTACCTTGCAGCACGTGTAAGTGGCGGGATGTCTACTGTCATAGACCGCAGGTTTTCTCTTTGCAGCACGTGTAAGTGGCGGGATGTCTACCGTCATAGACCGCAGGTTTTCTCTTTGCAGCACGTGTAAGTGGCGGGATGTCTACTGTCATAGACCGCAGGTTTTCTCTTTGCAGCACGTGTAAGTGGGGGGATGTCTACTGTCATAGACCGCAGGTTTTCTCTTTGCAGCACGTGTAAGTTGCGGGATGACTACTGTCATAGATCGCAGGTTTTCTCTTTGCAGCACGTGTAAGTTGCGGGATGTCTACTGTCATAGACTGGGGTTTTTTTTTACCTTGCAGCACGTGTAAGTGGCGGGATGTCTACTGTCATAGACCGCAGGTTTTTTTACCTTGCAGCACGTGTAAGTGGCGGGATGTCTACTGTCATAGACCGCAGGTTTTCTCTTTGCAGCACGTGTAAGTTGCGGGATGTCTACCGTCATAGACCGCAAATTTTCTCTTTGCAGCACGTGTAAGTGGCGGGATGTCTAATGTCATAGACCGCAAGTTTTCTCTTTGCAGCACGTGTAAGTGGCGGGATGTCTACTGTCATAGACCGCAGGTTTTCTCTTTGCAGCACGTGTAAGTTGCGGGATGTCTACTGTCATAGACCGCAAGTTTTCTCTTTGAAGCACGTGTAAGTGGCGGGATGTCTACTGTCATAGACCGCAGGTTTTCTCTTTGCAGCACGTGTAAGTTGCGGGATGTCTACCGTCATAGACCGCAAGTTTTCTCTTTGCAGCACGTGTAAGTGGTGGGATGTCTACTGTCATAGACCGCAGGTTTTCTCTTTGCAGCACGTGTAAGTGGCGGGATGTCTACTGTCATAGACCGCAGGTTTTCTCTTTGCAGCACGTGTAAGTGGCGGGATGTCTACTGTCATAGACCGCAGGTTTTCTCTTTGCAGCACGTGTAAGTGGCGGGATGACTACTGTCATAGACCGCAGGTTTTCTCTTTGCAGCACGTTTAAGTTGCGGGATGTCTACTGTCATAGACTGGGGTTTTTTTTACCTTGCAGCACGTGTAAGTGGCGGGATGTCTACTGTCATAGACTGGGTTTTTTTTTACCTTGCAGCACGTGTAAGTGGCGGGATGTCTACTGTCATAGACCGCAGGTTTTCTCTTTGCAGCACGTGTAAGTTGCGGGATGTCTACCGTCATAGACCGCAAGTTTTCTCTTTGCAGCACGTGTAAGTGGCGGGATGTCTACTGTCATAGACCGCAGGTTTTCTCTTTGCAGCACGTGTAAGTGGCGGGATGTCTACTGTCATAGACCGCAGGTTTTCTCTTTGCAGCACGTGTAAGTTGCGGGATGTCTACTGTCATAGACCGCAAGTTTTCTCTTTGCAGCACGTGTAAGTGGCGGGATGTCTACTGTCATAGACCGCAGGTTTTCTCTTTGCAGCACGTGTAAGTTGCGGGATGTCTACCGTCATAGACCGCAAGTTTTCTCTTTGCAGCACGTGTAAGTGGCGGGATGTCTACTGTCATAGACCGCAGGTTTTCTCTTTGCAGCACGTGTAAGTGGCGGGATGTCTACTGTCATAGACCGCAGGTTTTCTCTTTGCAGCACGTGTAAGTGGCGGGATGTCTACTGTCATAGACCGCAGGTTTTCTCTTTGCAGCACGTGTAAGTGGCGGGATGACTACTGTCATAGACCGCAGGTTTTCTCTTTGCAGCACGTGTAAGTTGCGGGATGTCTACTGTCATAGACTGGGGGTTTTTTTACCTTGCAGCACGTGTAAGTGGCGGGATGTCTACTGTCATAGACCGCAGGTTTTTTTACCTTGCAGCACGTGTAAGTGGCGGGATGTCTACTGTCATAGACCGCAGGTTTTCTCTTTGCAGCACGTGTAAGTTGCGGGATGTCTACCGTCATAGACCGCAAGTTTTCTCTTTGCAGCACGTGTAAGTGGCGGGATGTCTACTGTCATAGACCGCAGGTTTTCTCTTTGCAGCACGTGTAAGTGGCGGGATGTCTACTGTCATAGACCGCAGGTTTTCTCTTTGCAGCACGTGTAAGTTGCGGGATGTCTACTGTCATAGACTGGGGGTTTTTTTACCTTGCAGCACGTGTAAGTGGCGGGATGTCTACTGTCATAGACCGCATGTTTTTTTACCTTGCAGCACGTGTAAGTGGCGGGATGTCTACTGTCATAGACCGCAGGTTTTCTCTTTGCAGCACGTGTAAGTTGCGGGATGTCTACCGTCATAGACCGCAGGTTTTCTCTTTGCAGCACGTGTAAGTTGCGGGATGTCTACTGTCATAGACCGCAAGTTTTCTCTTTGAAGCACGTGTAAGTGGCGGGATGTCTACTGTCATAGACCGCAGGTTTTCTCTTTGCAGCACGTGTAAGTTGCGGGATGTCTACCGTCATAGACCGCAAGTTTTCTCTTTGCAGCACGTGTAAGTGGTGGGATGTCTACTGTCATAGACCGCAGGTTTTCTCTTTGCAGCACGTGTAAGTGGCGGGATGTCTACTGTCATAGACCGCAGGTTTTCTCTTTGCAGCACGTGTAAGTGGCGGGATGTCTACTGTCATAGACCGCAGGTTTTCTCTTTGCAGCACGTGTAAGTGGCGGGATGACTACTGTCATAGACCGCAGGTTTTCTCTTTGCAGCACGTTTAAGTTGCGGGATGTCTACTGTCATAGACTGGGTTTTTTTTTACCTTGCAGCACGTGTAAGTGGCGGGATGTCTACTGTCATAGACTGGGGTTTTTTTTACCTTGCAGCACGTGTAAGTGGCGGGATGTCTACTGTCATAGACCGCAGGTTTTCTCTTTGCAGCACGTGTAAGTTGCGGGATGTCTACCGTCATAGACCGCAAGTTTTCTCTTTGCAGCACGTGTAAGTGGCGGGATGTCTACTGTCATAGACCGCAGGTTTTCTCTTTGCAGCACGTGTAAGTGGCGGGATGTCTACTGTCATAGACCGCAGGTTTTCTCTTTGCAGCACGTGTAAGTTGCGGGATGTCTACTGTCATAGACCGCAAGTTTTCTCTTTGCAGCACGTGTAAGTGGCGGGATGTCTACTGTCATAGACCGCAGGTTTTCTCTTTGCAGCACGTGTAAGTTGCGGGATGTCTACCGTCATAGACCGCAAGTTTTCTCTTTGCAGCACGTGTAAGTGGCGGGATGTCTACTGTCATAGACCGCAGGTTTTCTCTTTGCAGCACGTGTAAGTGGCGGGATGTCTACTGTCATAGACCGCAGGTTTTCTCTTTGCAGCACGTGTAAGTGGCGGGATGTCTACTGTCATAGACCGCAGGTTTTCTCTTTGCAGCACGTGTAAGTGGCGGGATGACTACTGTCATAGACCGCAGGTTTTCTCTTTGCAGCACGTGTAAGTTGCGGGATGTCTACTGTCATAGACTGGGGGTTTTTTTACCTTGCAGCACGTGTAAGTGGCGGGATGTCTACTGTCATAGACCGCAGGTTTTTTTACCTTGCAGCACGTGTAAGTGGCGGGATGTCTACTGTCATAGACCGCAGGTTTTCTCTTTGCAGCACGTGTAAGTTGCGGGATGTCTACCGTCATAGACCGCAAGTTTTCTCTTTGCAGCACGTGTAAGTGGCGGGATGTCTACTGTCATAGACCGCAGGTTTTCTCTTTGCAGCACGTGTAAGTGGCGGGATGTCTACTGTCATAGACCGCAGGTTTTCTCTTTGCAGCACGTGTAAGTTGCGGGATGTCTACTGTCATAGACCGCAAGTTTTCTCTTTGCAGCACGTGTAAGTGGCGGGATGTCTACTGTCATAGACCGCAGGTTTTCTCTTTGCAGCACGTGTAAGTTGCGGGATGTCTACCGTCATAGACCGCAAGTTTTCTCTTTGCAGCACGTGTAAGTGGCGGGATGTCTACTGTCATAGACCGCAGGTTTTCTCTTTGCAGCACGTGTAAGTGGCGGGATGTCTACTGTCATAGACCGCAGGTTTTCTCTTTGCAGCACGTGTAAGTGGCGGGATGTCTACTGTCATAGACCGCAGGTTTTCTCTTTGCAGCACGTGTAAGTGGCGGGATGACTACTGTCATAGACCGCAGGTTTTCTCTTTGCAGCACGTGTAAGTTGCGGGATGTCTACTGTCATAGACTGGGGGTTTTTTTACCTTGCAGCACGTGTAAGTGGCGGGATGTCTACTGTCATAGACCGCAGGTTTTTTTACCTTGCAGCACGTGTAAGTGGCGGGATGTCTACTGTCATAGACCGCAGGTTTTCTCTTTGCAGCACGTGTAAGTTGCGGGATGTCTACCGTCATAGACCGCAAGTTTTCTCTTTGCAGCACGTGTAAGTGGCGGGATGTCTACTGTCATAGACCGCAGGTTTTCTCTTTGCAGCACGTGTAAGTGGCGGGATGTCTACTGTCATAGACCGCAGGTTTTCTCTTTGCAGCACGTGTAAGTTGCGGGATGTCTACTGTCATAGACTGGGGTTTTTTTTACCTTGCAGCACGTGTAAGTGGCGGGATGTCTACTGTCATAGACCGCATGTTTTTTTACCTTGCAGCACGTGTAAGTGGCGGGATGTCTACTGTCATAGACCGCAGGTTTTCTCTTTGCAGCACGTGTAAGTTGCGGGATGTCTACCGTCATAGACAGCAAGTTTTCTCTTTGCAGCACGTGTAAGTGGCGGGATGTCTACTGTCATAGACCGCAGGTTTTCTCTTTGCAGCACGTGTAAGTGGCGGGATGTCTACTGTCATAGACCGCAGGTTTTCTCTTTGCAGCACGTGTAAGTGGCGGGATGTCTACCGTCATAGACTGGGGGTTTTTTTACCTTGCGGCAATGTCTTGGAAGAAGAGTGTGATCGTTCTTTATCTAGAATTGTGATAATTGCCAGAGAGGAAAGGGGGCAGAAGAGGTGCCGGAGAGTCTAAAGAAAACCAGCAATCGACAGGTATGAGACAAACTATACCTACATAGACTATAGGATCTGACGGACACTTAAGGACACATTAACATGTAACGACAGCTGGACGGGTTTGAATAGTGAAAAACTCATCAATCTAGATTAGAAAACTAAAACCAAAAAAGTGGGGAATTCAACAGACAGAGCTGGAGGATTTTGTTTTCCACGAGACTATTATAAACTGAGAGACTTAAATCGGTTATACATGGGAGGGATTAGACAAACTTAAGTCTGTGTAAGACTAGATACAGTGTTTTCTGGAGAGGTTGTATCTGCGCGAACTTTAATCTGCTGTGACATCGGCTGGTAAGATATAGATCATTAGAAGAGCTGAGTATATCAACACCAGATTTGATCTGTGAAGTAGAGACTACTGTGGCTGTTTTGACTGGTTTTATCAATGAAAATATCCTTGAGGTTCCCTTTAAAACCACAACCAATGGGATAAACCACCAAAGCACGTGCAACATCGGTGAGCTTAGATGGTCTAAAATCCGTGGGTTTTTTTTTTCTAATCCTCCACTGTGACCCGTCACAGGGATTTCTGTGCGCGACAGCCTCACTTAGCAAACACTCAAGACTTTAAGTAGATATGTAAATAGAGAGATCCCAATATCTTTATCTGGCTCTGGCTCTGGCTCTCTTTCTCTCGCTCCCTCTCTCTTTCTCTTTCTGTCTATCTCTCACTCCCTCCGTTTCTCTTTCTCTCTCTCGGTTCCCCCTCTCTCCATGTATCTTCCTATCTCTCTATCTTTTTCTCACACTCTCTCTCTCCATGTCTCTATCTATTTCTCACTCTCTCTCTCTCTACCTTTCCCTCTACCTATCTTTCTCCCTCGCTCTCTTCCTCCCTCTCTCCCTCTACTCCTTCTCTGTCCCTCTCTCACGACAATGCAAGTGAAGTGTTTACAAGTAATAAAACAAGCGCAACAAGTCGATTTTTTGTCTCAAAGGTCTCAACAGGTTTTGTTCAAGAAGAAAAGGATTTGAACAAGATTATATCGGGAAAAACCGATCAACTTGTGCTATACAGCAAAGAGATAGAGAGAAAAGACGAGAATAAAAGTCAATAAAAGTGAATGGATTGTGTGGAAATAATTGTGAACATCGATAGGGGGTGAATTCAGTGCTTTACGGATAATTATTGGTGATTTTATCGGGAAAATCCGGCAGCCATTGCTCCGTACCACATCGCTCCAAGGTAGAGAGAAAGGTCGCGGTAGCGGGACTGAAATGTCAACAGCCCACGTCTGCTTCTTACTATGTGCACTTGAAAAATATCAGTTTAAAGTAATAACCTGTCGGCACAGTAAAACTGAAAAAAACTTGATCAATATGTGTTTCTTAGCTTGCTGTGCTGTGTATTTTTTGTCGTTGTTGTTGTAGTTGCTGCTGCTGCTGCTGCTGCTGCCACGGGTGGTGATAGTTGGTAAAATGTTTTAGAAATGTAACCTTCACATTCTAAAACTGCAATGGTTAACCTACTGATCACCAGTTTACAACAAACTGTTACAGCATATAATCTACTTATCAGAAGTTAAGAACAAACTGTTACAGCATTTAACCTACTAATCAGCAGTTTACAACAAACTGTTACAGCATTTAGCCTACTAATCAGCAGTTTACAACGAACAGCACTAAACCTACTGATCATAATTTAACAACAAACTGTTACAGCATTTAACCTGCTGATCAACAGTTTACAACAAACTGATACAGCATTTAATCTACTGATCAGCAGTTTACAAAGAACATCACTGAACCTACTGATCATAAGTTTACAACAAACTGTTACAGCATTTAATCTACTGATCAGCAGTTTACAACGAACATCACTGAACCTACTGATCATAAGTTTACAACAAACTGTTACAATACTACCATGAACTAAAACGCCGGTTGAAAAACTGCTCCAGAAACTTGTTCAACGAATCGGAGAAACCCGGATATTTTGCAGATTTATAAGGAAGACATGAAGGCACGGACAACCCCTTCTGGTGCCTTAAACAATCATAGAAAAAAAATTTGTTTCCTTTATTATCAGAGTTTAGAAGGAAAAAAAAAGAAAGTATAAAACCAAAGAAAAACAGACGCAAGTGTTTTATAGGGAGAACACGCTTATTTAGATCGGTTGCTGTAACAGGCAGAAATTGTCGACCAGAATCTGCTGCAAGGAGTGGAACCCTCGCCGGCTCATCATTTCTCTCGTTGTCCGTTCCTATCATCATAAACTGCTGCAAAATTAATCAAATCTGGCTAATGGAACGAGTGGATTAGCCGGCCGGCCATTTTTCAGCTTCTCTCTCTCTCTCTCTCTCTCTCTCTCTCTCTCTCTCTCTCTCTCTCTCTCTCTCTCTCTCTCTCTCTCTCTCTCTCTCTTTTTTTTTCTCTACCTCTCTCTATCCCTTTCTCTCTCTGCCTCTCTCTTTCTTCTTTTCTCTCTCTTTCTCTCTCTTTGTCTCTCTCTTACTCCTTCTCTCTCTCCTTTCTCTCCTTCTGTCTCTGTCTGTCTCCAGTTCTCTCTCTGTGTGTGTTTCTCTCTCTTCTCACCTTTCCCACTTCTCATGATGAACTCAATGATACAACTAATCCATGATAGTCTGTATAAAAAGCTATCAGCAACTAAAGGTGAACGCGGTACAAAATATATCGACTAACGACTTAACCAAGAGTAGCTCTACTGTTTACAGTAGTTGAATCATTTACAATAGAGAGAGGAGGAGAGAGAGAAGGGGAGAGAATGAGAGGTTGAAAGAGAGAGGAGAGAGGGAAGAGAGAGGAGAAAAAAGAGAGAGAAAAGGAGAAAGAGAGAGATAAGGAGAGAGAAATTGAAAGAGAGAAGGAGAAAGAGAAAGGTGAAACATTAAATAGATCTGGCAAGAACTGGCAGGCATAAACCGACCCGTCAAAATAGTGAGTGGGAAAAAACCATTAGAAAACCATGGGCCAAGGAACCAAGTGTGGTTTATGATAAACAAATAGAGAGAGAGAAAAACCGTAAGAAAAACAGACAAGGGAACCAAGTTCAGTTTATGGTAAACAAACAGTGACAGGAAAAACCATTAGAACGACATAGACCAAGGCACCAAGTTTGGTTTATGGTAAAAATAATAGTGAGAGTGAAAAACCATTAGTCGGACATAGACCAGGGCACCAAGTTTGGTTTATGGTAAACAAATAGTGAGAGGGAAAAACCATTAGAACGACATAGACCAGGGTACCAAGTTTGGTTTATGGTAAACAAATAGTGAGAGGGAAAAACCATTAGATCGACATAGACCAGGGCACCAAGCTTGGTGTTTGGTAAACAAATAGTGAGAGGGAAAAACATTAGAATGACATAGACCAGGGCACCAAGCTTGCTGTTTGGTAAACAAATAGTGAGAGGGAAAACCATTAGAACGACATAGACCAGGGCACGAAGTTTGGTTGATGGTTAACAAATTATCATATATTGTTAAGACTTCAGAGGCAACGTTTTTAAATTATAATAAAGAGAAGTTTGCATATCTCTAAGCATAAAGGTTACAGCCTGGGTAGTCTCACAACAAACGCAGAAATAATGTCTGTCTTATGCATGAAAATTCTGCCAAAGAAAGAAAAAAAAGAAAAACAAGAAAATTTAGGGTGAGAAGGGATTTCCATAAACAGTGATTTGACGAGACTGTTGGAAAACAAGCTGAGTATAAATATTTCTAATACTCCATTCACCTTGTGGTTAAAGTCTATAGTTAAACCTGCTGTGTGTAAATATTTCTAATACTCCATTCACCTTGTGATTAAAGTATAATTATAGTTAAACAAGCTGTGTATAAGTATTACTAATACTCCATTATGTAATTAAAGTCTATAACTAAACATACTGTGTATAAATATTTGCAATTCTCCATTTATCTTGCTATTAAAGTCTGTTGTTAAACTGCGTATGTAAGCGATATGGTCACGTGCCGATAGATAAAACGACACATGTGGATAGATAAAACTGTTTTTGTTTTATACCACGTCACATGTGGATGGGAAAAAATTGCTTTTGTTTTATACCACGACACATGTGGATACATAAAATTGTTTTTGTTTTATACCACGACACATGTGGATACATAAAATTGTTTTTGTTTTATACCACGTCACATGTGGATACATAAAATTGTTTTTGGTTTATACCACGTCACATGTGGATAGATAAAATTGTTTTTGTTTTATACCACGACACATGTGGATAGATAAAATTGTTTTTGTTTTATACCACGACACATGTGGATACATAAAATTGTTTTTGTTTTATACCACGACACATGTGGATGGGAAAAAATTGCTTTTGTTTTATACCACGACACATGTGGATACATAAAATTGTTTTTGTTTTATACCACGACACATGTGGATACATAAAATTGTTTTTGTTTTATACCACGTCACATGTGGATACATAAAATTGTTTTTGGTTTATACCACGTCACATGTGGATAGATAAAATTGTTTTTGTTTTAAACCACGTCACATGTGGATAGATAAAATTGTTTTTGTTTTATACCACCTCACATGTGGATAGATAAAATTGCTTTTGTTTTATACCACGACACATGTGGATAGATAAAATTGTTTTTGGTTTATACCACGTCACATGTGGATAGATAAAATTGTTTTTGTTTTATACCACGTCACATGTGGATAGATAAAATTGTTTTTGTTTTATACCACGACACATGTTATTAGACAGGACAGTTTTTTTACACCGTCATGCGGTTACACTGTACTGTTTGTTTTGTTTTTATTTTGTTTGTTAAAAATACTGAGGCCGCAGTCTTGGTTACGTTTATTTTCTGGTGACTGTTGACTTGAGGCAAATCTAATATTTTTCACTTGGTAAAACTGAACACTGAGAAGAGACCCAGCTGTTTCTGTCGCTATCAGCTGATTCCTCTCTCTTTATAGCTGTACATGGCCGGGTGGGTAGCCTGCACGCAGTGAAACTGAACACTGAGAAGAGATCCAGCTGTTTCTGTCGCTATCAGCTGATTCCTCTCTCTTTATAGCTGTACATGGCCGGGTGGGTAGCCTGCACGCAGTGAAACTGAACACTGAGAAGAGACCCAGGTGTTTCTGTCGCTATCAGCTGATTCCTCTCTCTTTATAGCTGTACATGGCCGGGAGGGTAGCCTGCACGCAGTGAAACTGAACAATGAGAAGAGACCCAGGTGTTTCTGTCGCTATCAGCTGATTCCTCTCTCTTTATAGCTGTACATGGCCGGGAGGGTAGCCTGCACGCAGTGAAACTGAACAATGAGAAGAGACCCAGGTGTTTCTGTCGCTATCAGCTGATTCCTCTCTCTTTATAGCTGTACATGGCCGGGAGGGTAGCCTGCACGCAGTGAAACTGAACAATGAGAAGAGATCCAGCTGTTTCTGTCGCTATCAGCTGATTCCTCTCTCTTTATAGCTGTACATGGCCGGGAGGGTAGCCTGCACGCAGTGAAACTGAACACTGAGAAGAGACCCAGGTGTTTCTGTCGCTACCAGCTGATTCCTCTCTCTTTATAGCTGTACATGGCCGGGAGGGTAGCCTGCACGCTTCATCACACTACCAGTTTCAGGTGGAGAGAGACTCGATTCGTTACGTCTCGCTATGTCTCGCGATGTCTCGCTATGTCTCGCTATGTCTCGCCATGTCTCGCTATGTCTCGCTACGACTGTTGATTAAGAGATTAAGCTTTTTATGGACCTAAAATATGTACACACTATTTATAGGGGAATTTTATAGGTTTATTGATAAGGGCAAGTAGATAAGAGCAAATTAAAGATAGATTAAAAAATTATAGAAAGATACATAGATAGAAAATCAAATAGCTCGGTAGCTAGATTAAAAGATAGATAGTTATATAGATAAATAGTATGCTTGATCATCATTCTAGCATTCTGTAACAGTGCTCTACAAAAACGAGCGTTAAGAATAAAACAATAAAATTGATTACTTCGATTTGAATTGCCATGACTCCAGAGTTTCGAGCCCTTGCGACTCTCGCCAGATGCTTTGAGTAATGGTGAGTGATTGGTGTTGACGTTTGACATCAGGAAACGTTGTCTGTGTGCGCAGTGAGAATACATCTCCTTTCTTCTGTTTAGTGAGGGCGCTTTAGACAAAATTGGATACTTTCATTCTAAACAAAGTGTGCATACACTTTTTACTGTCTTTACTTTCTTAATGATTTCCCATTGGATGGTGTGTTCGATGTCCTTGTCATTTAGTTCCCAAATGTGCTCACTGAGCTTCGTGACTTTCTCTCTGTGTACCGGTTTAAATGATAATTTATGTTGGCTGAATGTGGATTTAAATTCATTGTCAGTGTGTCCTATATAGCTTTCTTGATTCTTTGTTTATATCTCTGTCACTGTAGCTTTGTATACAAAACATTTTGTTAAGTATCTTCCATTCAATGGGCAGCTTGCTTTCTCTCCGGCAGTTACAGAGTTTTACTCAGTTTGGTGTGTCTCTGTTTGTTGTTGTGTCCATGTGACAAGTATTTGTTGTGATTGGTGATCGTTTGTTTCGCGTTCATTAGACAACTGTAGCTGACTTTAACAGTGTATCTGTTGATAATTTTATGAAGCTTATTCGTTTTTGGGAAGTGTTTGTCTATTGTTAAGGAAGCTTCTAGCAACGTTAGTTTTGATGAACATGTTGAATGGTGTGTTAAACCAAGTTATTTTTCACTTCTGTGAACTATTTTTCTCTTTGTTGATAAGTGTGGATTTTAAATCATCGTTGTAGTGTAGCGATTCATGTCATAGCGAACTAAATGTAGGAAACCAATTTTATTATTATTATTATTATTATTATTATTATTATTATTATTATTATTATTATTATTATTATTATTATTATTATTATTATTATTATTGTTATTGTTATTGTTATTATTATTATTATTATTATCATTATTATTGTGGAGTTGGATAGATAGACATAAAGATAGATAGAACAATCATACCTAGCATTTTTTCAATCCATGATTTCAGTTTCGCGCCGAGTGGCTCTAGTCAGACTTTTGTCTTCATGTCTGTCAGTAGAGCCAGGCCCTCTGAAACCAATATGTCACTCTTCAAAGGTACAAGCCACTCCCACCACCTCCCCCCCCCTCTCAACCTTCTCCTCCTTGCGCCCATACCAATTCCCTCTCCCCCACTTGTCTAGGATGGGAGTCAGAGAGAAAACAAAACTCACCAGGGGTTATCCCCTCTTATCAACGTAACTCTGACAACACTCAATCTTGATTTACAATTCTCGATAAAGACGGATTGCTTTCTTGGAAAAAAGATAAGAGAAAAAAAAATCCTGGAGTTCTTACAGAGAATTGCCCTGACTGTCGTCTGCCAGCGAGTTGACTGCTGGGACTGGTGGCCAACTGTGTGTGTAGTATCTGCTTGGGACTGGTGGCCAACTGTGTGTGTAGTATCTGCTTGGGACTGGTGGCCAACTGTGTGTGTAGTATCTGCTGGGGACTACCGAGGAAACCCACACCGAGAAGTCGACTTGCCGGACTTTCTCTGTGGTCGGGGCTAACATAAACCTTCGTTTAAGGCTTAGGATACAAAGAAAACTTGAAGTCGATCGAATTTGACGAAGGTCGACCTAATCGGTAGAAACCGACCAAAGCCTTCTGAAACGGACATTTTTGGGTCACTCTTGTGGACTTTTTTCGGCGACTTGCACAGTTCTTGTCGTGCAATTCACAAGACAATGGTATGCAGAGAGAAATGACTTAGGTGACACAGTTTTAAAGAAAGTCGAACCGACAGTCAATGACAACATTGAGTTTTGGAGTAGCACCGAAATCGAAAGTCGTTGCAAAAATTAGGTCAAACCGCCCGATGTACCAAAGGGAGGTCAGTCAGGTGTAGGATTGGC
Organism: Elysia crispata; assembly: GCA_033675545.1. NCBI lineage: Eukaryota > Metazoa > Mollusca > Gastropoda > Plakobranchidae > Elysia > Elysia crispata. The sequence goes on along the minus strand of JAWDGP010006398.1, from coordinate 91,698 downwards.
CAAGAAAGGAGGAGGAGAGGGAAATTTGAGGGGCCAAGAGAAGAGCAGGAGGGGAAAAGTTTGAGGGGCCAAGAGAGGATCAGGAGAGGGACAGTTTGAGGGGCCAAGAGAGGAGCAGGAGAGGGAAAATTTGAGAGGCCAAGAGAGGAGCAGGAGAGGGACAGTTTGAGGAGCCAAGAGAGGATCAGGAGAGGGAAAGTTTGAGGGGCCAAGAGAGGAGCAGGAGAGGGACAGTTTAAGAGGCCAAGAGAGGATCAGGAGAGGGAGAGTTTGAGGGGCCAAGAGAGGATCAGGAGAGGGACAGTTTGAGGGGCCAAGAGAGGAGCAGGAGAGGGACAGTTTGAGGGGCCAAGAGAGGAGCAGGAGAGGGACAGTTTGAGGGGCCAAGAGAGGAGCAGGAGAGGGACAGTTTGAGGGGCCAAGAGAGGATCAGGAGAGGGACAGTTTGAGGGGCCAAGAGAGGATCAGGAGAGGGACAGTTTGAGGGGCCAAGAGAGGAGCAGGAGAGGGACAGTTTGAGGGGCCAAGAGAAGAGCAGGAGGGGGACAGTTTGAGAGGCCAAGAGAGGATCAGGAGAGGGACAGTTTGAGGGGCCAAGAGAGGAGCAGGAGAGGGACAGTTTGAGGGGCCAAGAGAGGAGCAGGAGAGGGACAGTTTGAGGGGCCAAGAGAAGAGCAGGAGAAGGAAAGTTTGAGGGGCCAAGAGAGGAGCAGGAGAGGGACAGTTTGAGGAGCCAAGAGAGGATCAGGAGAGGGAAAGTTTGAGGGGCCAAGAAAGGAGCAGGAGAGGGACAGTTTCAGAGGCCAAGAGAGGATCAGGAGAGGGACAGTTTGAGGGGCCAAGAGAGGAGCAGGAGAGGGACAGTTTGAGAGGCCAAGAGAGGAGCAGGAGAGGGAAAGTTTGAGAGGCCAAGAGAGGATCAGGAGAGGGACAGTTTGAGAGGCCAAAAGAGGATCAGGAGAGGGAAAGTTTGAGAGTCCAAGAGAGGATCAGGAGAGGGAAAGTTTGAGAGGCCAAGAGAGGATCAGGAGAGGGAAAGTTTGAGAGGCCAAGAGAGGATCAGGAGAGGAAAAGTTTGAGAGGCCAAGAGAGGATCAGGAGAGGGAAAGTTTGAGAGGCCAAGAGAGGATCAGGAGAGGGAAAGTTTGAGAGGCCAAGAGAGGATCAGGAGAGGGAAAATTTGAGAGGCCAAGAGAGGATCAGGAGAGGGACAGTTTGAGGGGCCAAGAGAGGATCAGGAGAGGGACAGTTTGAGAGGCCAAGAGAGGATCAGGAGAGGGAAAGTTTGAGAGGCCAAGAGAGGATCAGGAGAGGGAAAGTTTGAGGGGCCAAGGGAGGATCAGGAGAGGGAAAGTTTGAGAGGCCAAGAGAGGATCAGGAGAGGGAAAGTTTGAGAGGCCAAGAAAGGATCAGGAGAGGGAAAGTTTGAGAGGCCAAGAGAGGATCAGGAGAGGGAAAGTTTGAGAGGCCAAGAGAGGAGCAGGAGAGGGACAGTTTGAGAGAACAAGAGAGGAGCAGGAGAGGGACAGTTTGAGGGGCCAAGAGAGGAGCAGGAGAGGGATAGTTTGAGGGGCCAAGAGAGGAGCAGGAGAGGACAGTTTAAGAGGCCAAGAGAGGAGCAGGAGAGGGACAGTTTGAGGGGCCAAGAGAGGAGCAGGAGAGGGACAGTTTGAGGGGCCAAGAGAGGAGCAGGAGAGGGACAGTTTGAGGGGCCAAGAGAGGATCAGGAGAGGGACAGTTTGAGGGGCCAAGAGAGGAGCAGGAGAGGGACAGTTTGAGGGGCCAAGAGAGGAGCAGGAGAGGGACAGTTTGAGGGGCCAAGAGAGGAGCAGGAGAGGGACAGTTTGAGGGGCCAAGAGAGGAGCAGGAGAGGGAAAATTTGAGAGGCCAAGAGAGGAGCAGGAGAGGGACAGTTTGAGAGGCCAAGAGAGGAGCAGGAGAGGGACAGTTTGAGGGGCCAAGAGAGGAGCAGGAGAGGGACAGTTTGAGGGGCCAAGAGAGGAGCACGAGAGGGACAGTTTGAGGGGCCAAGAGAGGAGCAGGAGAGGGACAGTTTGAGGGGCCAAGAGAGGAGCAGGAGAGGAACAGTTTGAGGGGCCAAGAGAGGAGGAAGAGAGGGACAGTTTGAGGGACCAAGAGAGGAGCAGGAGAGGGACAGTTTGAGGGGCCAAGAGAGGAGCAGGAGAGGGACAGTTTTAGGGGCCAAGAGAGGAGCAGGAGAGGGACAGTTTGAGGGGCCAAGAGAGGAGCAGGAGAGGGACAGTTTGAGAGGCCAAGAGAGGAGCAGGAGAGGGACAGTTTGAGAGGCCAAGAGAGGAGCAGGAGAGGGACAGTTTGAGAGGCCAAGAGAGGAGCAGGAGAGGGACAGTTTGAGGGGCCAAGAGAGGAGCAGGAGAGGGACAGTTTGAGGGGCCAAGAGAGGAGCAGGAGAGGGACAGTTTGAGGGGCCAAGAGAGGAGCAGGAGAGGGACAGTTTGAGGGGCCAAGAGAGGAGCAGGAGAGGGACAGTTTGAGGGGCCAAGAGAGGAGCAGGAGAGGGACAGTTTGAGGGGCCAAGAGAGGAGCAGGAGAGGGACAGTTTGAGGGGCCAAGAGAGGAGCAGGAGAGGGACAATTTGAGAGGCCAAGAGAGGAGCAGGAGAGGGACAGTTTGAGAGGCCAAGAAAGGAGCAGGAGAGGGATAGTTTGAGGGGCCAAGAGAGGAGCAGGAGAGGGACAGTTTGAGGGGCCAAGAGAGGAGCAGGAGAGGGATAGTTTGAGGGGCCAAGAGAGGAGCAGGAGAGGGACAGTTTGAGGGGCCAAGAAATGAGCAGGAGAGGGACAGTTTGAGAGGCCAAGAGAGGAGCAGGAGAGGGACAGTTTGAGGGGCCAAGAGAGGAGCAGGAGAGGGATAGTTTGAGGGGCCAAGAGAGGAGCAGGAGAGGGACAGTTTGAGGGGCCAAGAGAGGAGGAAGAGAGGGACAGTTTGAGGGGCCAAGAGAGGATCAGGAGAGGGACAGTTTGAGGGGCCAAGAGAGGAGCAGGAGAGGGACAGTTTGAGGGGCCAAGAGAGGAGCAGGAGAGGGACAGTTTGAGCTGAGGGGCCAAGAGAGGAGCAGGAGAGGGACAGTTTGAGGGGCCAAGAGAGGAGCAGGAGAGGGACAGTTTGAGAGGCCAAGAGAGGAGCAGGAGAGGGACAGTTTGAGGGGCCAAGAGAGGAGCAGGAGAGGGACAGTTTGAGGGGCCAAGAGAGGAGCAGGAGAGGGACAGTTTGAGGGGCCAAGAGAGGAGCAGAAGAGGGAAAATTTGAGAGGCCAAGAGAGGAGCAGGAGAGGGACAGTTTGAGAGGCCAAGAGAGGAGCACGAGAGGGACAGTTTGAGGGGCCAAGAGAGGAGCAGGAGAGGGACAGTTTGAGGGGCCAAGAGAGGAGCAGGAGAGGGAAAATTTGAGAGGCCAAGAGAGGAGCAGGAGAGGGACAGTTTGAGAGGCCAAGAGAGGAGCACGAAAGGGACAGTTTGAGGGGCCAAGAGAGGAGCAGGAGAGGGACAGTTTGAGGGGCCAAGAGAGGAGCAGGAGAGGGAAAATTTGAGAGGCCAAGAGAGGAGCAGGAGAGGGACAGTTTGATTGGGGGGGGAGGGGGATGCGAGACAGAGGGAGGAAAATAGTCTAGACATTTTATTCCTCCTTTTGTATCTTTAATTACAGCGTGTCTAGTGCCTTCTGGCTTAGTTTCATTGGAGCTGTTGGTTACATGTATTTTTGGTTTTCCGCTTTATCTCATTCCAAATTGGGCCTCTTATTTTTTTCCTTTGTTCTCTCCGTATCTGTTCCTCTCCAACCTTCAGTTGGTCTCTCTCGTTCTCTTCATTGTTCTCTCTGTCTCTCTGATCCTCTCCATTCTTCAGTTGGTCTCTCTCGTTCTCTTCATTGTTCTCTCTGTCTCTCTGATCCTCTCCATTCTTCAGTTGGTCTCTCTCGTTCTCTTCATTGTCCTCTCTGTCTCTCTGATCCTCTCCATTCTTCAGTTGGTCTCTCTCGTTCTCTTCATTGTCCTCTCTGTCTCTCTGATCCTCTCCCTTCTTCAGTTGGTCTCTCTCGTTCTCTTCATTGTTTTCTCTGTCTCTCTGATCCTCTCCATTCTTCAGTTGGTTTCTCTCGTTCTCTTCATTGTTTTCTCTGTCTCTCTGATCCTCTCCATTCTTCAGTTGGTTTCTCTCGTTCTCTTCATTGTTTTCTCTGTCTCTCTGATCCTCTCCCTTCTTCAGTTGGTCTCTCTCGTTCTCTTCATTGTTCTCTCTGTCTCTCTGATCCTCTCCCTTCTTCAGTTGGTCTCTCTCGTTCTCTTCATTGTCCTCTCTGTCTCTCTGATCCTCTCCCTTCTTCAGTTGGTCTCTCTCGTTCTCTTCATTGTTCTCTCTGTCTCTCTGATCCTCTCCCTTCTTCAGTTGGTCTCTCTCGTTCTCTTCATTATATTCTCTGTCTCTCTGATTTATTCCGTCCTATATGTTTCTTACTTCCCTCTTCACTCTCTCTGTCTCATCCTATTCCTATTCTCTGTCTCTCTGGCTTTCTTTGTCCCTCTCAAATGTCTTTATCTATCTCTGGCTTTCTCAGTCTCCCTGAAGTGTCTTTATCTATCTCTGGCTTTCTTTGTCCCTCTCAAATGTCTTTATCTATCTCTGGCTTTCTTTGTCCCTCTCAAATGCATTTATTTATCTCTGCCTTTCTCAGTCTCCCTCAAACGTCTTTATCTACCTCTATCTTTCTTTGTCTGTTTTAAATGTCTTTATCTCTCTCTATCTTTCTTAGTCTCTCTCAAATGTCTTTATCTATCTCTGGCTTTCTCAGTCTCCCTCTAATGACTTCATCTATCTCTGCCTTTCTCAGTCTCCCTCAAACGTCTTTATCTACCTCTATCTTTCTTTATCTATCTTGCCTTTCTCAGTCTCCCTCAAACGTCTTTATCTACCTCTATCTTTCTTTGTCTGTTTTAAATGTCTTTATCACTCTCTATCTTTCTTTGTCTCTCTCAAATGTCTTTATCTATCTCTGGCTTTCTCAGTCTCCCTCTAATGACTTCATCTACCTCTATCCTTCTTTGTCTATTTTCAATTGCCTTTATCTACCTCTTTCTTCCTTTGTCTCTTTCAAATGTCTTTATCTATCTCTGGCTTTCTCAGTCTCCCTCAAATGTCTTTACCATCTATGGCCTTCTTTGTCCTTCTCAAATGTCTTTATGTATTTCTGGCTTTCTCAGGCTCCCTCTAGTGTCTTTATCTATATCTGGCTTTCTTTGTCCCTCTCAAACGTATTTACCTATCTCTGGCTTTCTTTGTCCCTCTCAAATGTCTTTACCTATCTCTAGCTTTCTCTGCCTTCCTCTAATGTCTTTATCTATCCCAATCTTTCTTTGTCCCTCTAAATGTCTTTATCTATCTCTATCTTTCTTTGTCCCCCCCCCAAATGTCTATCTATCTCTATCTTTCTTTGTCCCCCCCCCAAATGTCTATCTATCTCTATCTTTCTTTGTCCCCCCCCCCCAAATGTCTATCTATCTCTATCTTTCCTTGTCCCTCCCAAATGTCTTGATCTATCTCTATCTTTCCTTGTCCCTCCCAAATGTCTTGATCTATCTCTATCTTTCTTTGTCCCCCTCAAATGGCTTTATCTATGTTTGTGTTGAGTGTTCTATATTTGTTGTAGTGTCAATTTTTTTCTGACGTCATCTGTGTGTGTGTCTATCTTTCCCTCTTCTGTCGTTCTCTTGATCCACCCATCTCTATCTTGATAAGGCCTGAAACTTCTCTTGTCTCTCAACATCTCTCTCTTCCTTTCTACTTTTTATTCTCTTTTCTTCTTTACTACACACACACACACACTTTCTCTTTATAACTTCTGCTCAAGTATTTTTTTCATGCCTCCCCCTCCCCCCCCCCTTTCCCCATCTCTCTCTGTCTCTGTCTGTCTGTCTGGCTGTCTGTCTGGCTCTCTCTCTCTCTCTCTCTCTCTCTCTCTCTCTCTCTCTCTCTTTCTCTCTCTTTCTCTCTCTTTCTCTTTCTCTTTATTTTGTAGTACGTTATTCTCATTTCTATTTATCTCCGTCCTTTTTCTTCTCTCTTTCATTCACCCTGTTTATTCTCTACCCCTCTCTTTCCCTTATCTTCCTCTTTCTCTTCCCTAATTCCTCCAGTTGAAACCGCTCTGATTTTAATCCTCTTTAACAACCACCATTACTGGCAACGGTCTTCCTATCGGGAAGTTTTAAAAACTTTTTTTTCTTTTTTACCCAGAATGCAATTTAGCGAGTGGCTTCCCCTATCTACTTGACCAACCCCAATCTCATCGGATCGTCAGGATTTTGTCCTGGTCCTGTCTTTGATAGTCTCGGAGAATCCTGGATAGTCCCGGATAGTCTCTACCCTTCCGAACTGTCTAGGTTGGGTTTCATCATTGTTTTTCTTTTCTTGTTCCCAAAAGGTCTCACGCATTATTCTCACTGTGTTCTTGTGTTATCATTGCGGTCTCACTGTGTTCTCACTGTGTTCTCATTGTGTTCTCACTGTGTTCTCGCTGTGTTCTCGTTGTGTTCTCGTTGTGTTCTCACAGTGTTCTCACTGTGTTATCGCTGTGTTCTCGTTGTGTTCTCACTGTGCACTCACTGTATTTTCGCTATGTTCTCAGTATATATTTTCACATTGTTCTCACTGTGTTCTCTCTCTATTCTCGATGTTCTCGCTGTGTTCTTACTGATTTCTCGCTATGTTCTCACTATGTTTTCACTTTGTTGTCGCTGTGTTCTCTATGTTCTCACTGTGTTCTCTCGCTGTTCTCGGTGTTCTCGCTGTTATCTCGCTGTGTTCTCTATGTTCTCACTGTGTTCTCTCGCTGTTCTCGGTGTTCTCGCTGTTATCTCGCTGTGTTCTCTATGTTTTCACTGTGTTCTCTTTCTCTGTTCTCGATCTAGCTGTGTTTTTTCTGAGTTCTCGCTGCGTTCTCGCTGTGTTCTCTCTCTGTTCTCGGTGTTCTCGCTGTTATCTCGCTGTGTTCTCTATGTTCTCACTGTGTTCTCTCGCTGTTCTCGGTGTTCTCGCTGTTATCTCGCTGTGTTCTCTATGTTTTCACTGTGTTCTCTTTCTCTGTTCTCGATCTAGCTGTGTTTTTTCTGAGTTCTCGCTGTGTTCTCGCTGTGTTCTCTCTCTGTTCTCGGTGTTCTCGCTGTTATCTCGCTGTGTTCTCTATGTTCTCACTGTGTTCTCTCGCTGTTCTCGGTGTTCTCGCTGTTATCTCGCTGTGTTCTCTATGTTTTCACTGTGTTCTCTTTCTCTGTTCTCGATCTAGCTGTGTTTTTTCTGAGTTCTCGCTGTGTTCTCGCTGTGTTCTCGCTGTGTTCTCTCTCTGTTCTCGGTGTTCTCGCTGTTATCTCGCTGTGTTCTCTATGTTCTCACTGTGTTCTCTCGCTGTTCTCGGTGTTCTCGCTGTTATCTCGCTGTGTTCTCTATGTTTTCACTGTGTTCTCTTTCTCTGTTCTCGATCTAGCTGTGTTTTTTCTGAGTTCTCGCTGTGTTCTCGCTGTGTTCTCTCTCTGTTCTCGGTGTTCTCGCTGTTATCTCGCTGTGTTCTCTATGTTCTCACTGTGTTCTCTCGCTGTTCTCGGTGTTCTCGCTGTTATCTCGCTGTGTTCTCTATGTTTTCACTGTGTTCTCTTTCTCTGTTCTCGATCTTGCTGTGTTTTTTCTGAGTTCTCGCTGTGTTCTCTATGTTCTCTCTCTCTGTTCTCGATATTCTGGCTGTGTTTTTTTCTGAGTTCTCGGTGTGTTCTCGCTGTGTTCTCTCTCTGTTCTCGCTATGCGATCCGTATATCCGGTCGAGAAAGTCGCACCTTTGATCAAGAGCGCCCAGGACTTGTTCAGACTTGTGTTGATTGGTGGATCCCAGTCAGGATTACAGCTGATTGGTTTTTTTTTTTTTCATTTCTTCCACGTCCTCAGTCGTGTACCTTCTCTCCATCTTTGATCACCTCAATTGAAGATTGTCTTTAATTCTCTCTATCTTTATCTTTAGCTCTAACTCGAGTTTCAAGGTTTATCCATGTCTCATCTGACTATTTTTCTGTCTGTCTATCCGTCTGTTGGTCTGTTTATCTGTCTCTCTTTCTATCTTTCTCTATGTTTCCCTCTCCCTTTCTATCTCTATTTATCTATCTTTTTTTCTCTCTATCTCTCTCTTTCTCTCTCTATCTTCCTCCCTCTTTCTCTCTCTATTTCTCTCTCTTTATCTCTCTTTTTCTCTCTCTAACTTTCTCATTCTATCTTTCTCTCTCTCTACTTTCTCTCCCCCTCTCTCTCCTTCTCTAAATATCTTTCTCACCGTCTGTCTGTCTGTCTCTCCACCATCCCTACAACAGGAAATACAAAATCGACAAAATCATGATTAACGTTTATATCTATCGCATTCCTCCTCTTCCTCCTCCTCCTCCACCCCCTCTCCCTCTTCTTTCTCTTCCCACCTCCCCTGGCCCCCACTCTCAAGCACACACTTCAGCGGCTGATGCTGCGATTCCATGACTGCTGATCCCTCTTGGATTCATATTCAGTTGCGATATATTTAGAACTCAAGGTCGCAGTACATCAATTAAACAGAGCAGCTGCTTAAAATTTGACATTATCCATGACGTCAGAAGGTAGCGATGCGGCGAAAATCAAACCTTGATCAAGGGGAGCTTAGTCTGCTAAGTATTTCCGGAAGAGCACGGCTATCAGTCGGCACCCAAGGGGCTTAATGAGTGAAGATTGCGCGGTCCGTAACATACGGGGTTAACTCCCCCTTGTGGGAGATTTTAATTGACTGTCCTGACCTGGAGATCTGGCCCTCCGCACCACGCCTGGAGAGACACGCACAGGTGGTTCGGTAGATAGGGCACGCGCCCCTCCACACCACGCCTGGAGAGACACGCACAGGTGGTTCAGGAGATAGAGGGCGCTCCCCTCCACACCACGCCTAAAGATATTGTGTGGTTCAGGAGTTAGAGGGCGCTTCCCTCCACACCACGCCTAAAGATATTGTGTGATTCAGGAGTTGGAGGGCGCTCCCCTCCACACCACGCCTAAAGATATTGTGTGGTTCAGGAGATAGAGGGCGCTCCCCTCCACACCACGCCTAAAGATATTGTGTGGTTCAGGAGTTAGAGGGCGCTTCCCTCCACACCACGCCTAAAGATATTGTGTGATTCAGGAGTTAGAGGGCGCTCCCCTCCACACCACGCCTAAAGATATTGTGTGGTCCAGGAGATAGAGGGCGCTCCCCTCCACACCACGCCTAAAGATATTGTGTGGTTCAGGAGTTAAAGGGCGCTTCCCTCCACACCACGCCTAAAGATATTGTGTGATTCAGGAGTTAGAGGGCGCTCCCCTCCACACCACGCCTAAAGATATTGTGTGGTTCATGAGATAGAGGGCGCTCCCCTCCACACCACGCCTAAAGATCTCTGTGGTTCAGGAGATAGAGCGGGCGCCCCTCCACACCACACCTGGAGGCACGCACAAGCGGCTCAGGAAAAAGAATGTGCGCCCGTCTATAACACACCTTGAAATCATTCTGCCAGTCTATTGGATTGGTGACTCACAGAGATGTTCAGGAGATAGAGCGGGCGCCCGTCTCGTTCTGCCAGTCTATTGGCTTGGTGACACATAGAGATGTTCAGGAGATAGAGCGGGCGCCCGTCTCATTCTGCCAGTCTATTGGCTTGGTGACACACAGAGATGTTAGATAGAGCGGGCGCCCGTCTCATTCTGCCAGTCTATTGGCTTGGTGACAAACAGAGATGTTCAGGAGACAGAGCGGGCGCCCGTCTCATTCTGCCAGTCTATTGGCTTGGTGACACACAGAGATGTTCAGGAGATAGAGCGTGCGCCCGTCCCATTCTGCCAGTCTATCGGCTTGGTGACACACAGAGATGTTCAGGAGATAGAGCGGGCGCCCGTCTCGTTCTGCCAGTCTATTGGCTTGGTGACACACAGAGTTGTTCAGGAGATAGAGCGGGCGCCCGTCTCATTCTCCCAGTCTATCGGCTTGGTGACACACAGAGATGTTTAGATAGAGCGGGCGCCCGTCTCATTCTGCCAGTCTATTGGCTTGGTGACACACAGAGGTGTTCAGGAGATAGAGCGGGCGCCCGTCTCATTCTGCCAGTCTATTGGCTTGGTGACACACAGAGATGTTTAGATAGAGCGGGCGCCCGTCTCATTATGCCAGTCTATCGGCTTGGTGACACACAGAGATGTTCAGGAGATAGAGCGTGCGCCCGTCTCATTCTGCCAGTCTATCGGCTTGGTGACACACAGAGATGTTCAGGAGATAGAGCGGGCGCCCCTCCACACCACACCTGGAGGCACGCACAAGCGGCTCAGGAAAAAGAATGTGCGCCCGTCTATAACACACCTTGAAATCATTCTGCCAGTGTATTGGATTGGTGACTCACAGAGATGTTCAGGAGATAGAGCGGGCGCCCGTCTCGTTCTGCCAGTCTATTGGCTTGGTGACACAGAGAGATGTTCAGGAGACAGAGCGGGCGCCCGTCTCATTCTGCCAGTCTATTGGCTTGGTGACACACAGAGATGTTCAGGAGATAGAGCGTGCGCCCGTCCCATTCTGCCAGTCTATCGGCTTGGTGACACACAGAGATGTTCAGGAGATAGAGCGGGCGCCCGTCTCGTTCTGCCAGTCTATTGGCTTGGTGACACACAGAGATGTTCAGGAGATAGAGCGGGCGCCCTTCTCATTCTCCCAGTCTATCGGCTTGGTGACACACAGAGATGTTTAGATAGAGCGGGCGCCCGTCTCATTCTGCCAGTCTATTGGCTTGGTGACACACAGAGATGTTCAGGAGATAGAGCGGGCGCCCGTCTCATTCTGCCAGTCTATTGGCTTGGTGACACACAGAGATGTTTAGATAGAGCGGGCGCCCGTCTCATTCTGCCAGTCTATCGGCTTGGTGACACGCAGAGATGTTCAGGAGATAGAGCGTGCGCCCGTCTCATTCTGCCAGTCTATTGGCTTGGTGACACACAGAGATGTTCAGGAGATAGAGCGGGCGCCCGTCTCATTCTGCCAGTCTATCGGCTTGGTGACACACAGAGATGTTCAGGAGATAGAGCGGGCGCCCGTCTCATTCTGCCAGTCTATCGGCTTGGTGACACACAGAGATGTTTAGATAGAGCGGGCGCCCGTCTCATTCTGCCAGTCTATTGGCTTGTTGACACACAGAGATATTCAGGAGATAGAGCGGGCGCCCTTCTCATTCTGCCAGTCTATCGGCTTGGTGACACACAGAGATGTTCAAGAGATAGAGCGCTTGCCTTGACGAACGTTTTGGAAATGCATTTAATTACCCCAATTCAGGAATTTTAGCGAACAAAAGCAAATTGACTTATGATATTTACTCTTTTTTCTGCCCTCACATAATTGTTATTTTAGGAGAGACGTAGACCAGGCAATTTCCTTTAATTCATGTTTTGTTAGAAAAACACATAAACATACAAATCGTTTTTACAATGCATTTAATTTTTAATGTAGAAGTCAACTCCAGTAATATGCGCAAGGAATGTGTCATTTTTTTCATTTAACCATGCCTAGCGTACGGTTTACTGACAACTCAGAACACCAACAATCTGCCAGTATCCAGCCACAGACATACTGCCACTTTTGAAACTACCAAAAGTCT
>JAWDGP010006398.1:67500-75000 GCA_033675545.1 Elysia crispata | reverse complement strand
GTGCGAGTTAGAAGTTGATATCCTCTATCGCGCATGGCTCTAATGTTAACATGCGCATGCGCTTAGCGAGCAACGAGTTCCGGGTCACAGTTAAGGTGAGCGCCCTCTCGTGTGAGTAACAATCCCTGGAACACGACCCAACAGGTTACCATGGTAATGAGATTATCTCCCTGGCTCTTTCTTTCTCTCTCTCTCTCTCTCTCTCTCTCTCTCTCTCTCTCTCTCTCTCTCTCTCTCTCTCTCTCTTTCTCTCTTTGTGATGTATCGCTATTATGAAATTTGGATATTTTTCTTTGATGTATGCCTATCTTTGTATCTTACTGTATGTCTCTCCTAGCCCAACTAACCCAGACGGTGAGGGGAAGGGTCAGGGGGATGTTCATGCCTGGTGTATATTGAACTCTGTATCAAGGGCGCAGAACTCATCTCGAACTCGTGAAATGTCTTTAAAGGTGAGCAAAGCAAATTCTTTCATATATTTTTGTTTGTTTCTTTCTAAGTAAAAACACATCTCAGGGTAATGCAATGACCGAAATAAATCGAAATTTTACAAACATAATGAAGTATCGTAATAAACGAAATAAACCGAAATGTTACAAACATATGATGGTAAAGTAATAAACGAAACAAACCGAAATATTTCAGACATATGAGGGTAACGAAGTAATCCAAATAAATCGCAATGTTACAAACATATGGGGTCAAACTAATAAATGAAATAGACCGAAATGCTACAAAACTAAAGTGGGCCTTGGAGTTTCTGGGTTTAACTGTAGTTTTCGGACAAGACAAAACGGTTTTTTCCGGGTGTTGGTTGAGTGAGACACGTCTCCTCCCAATATTGTTCTATTAAGGCCAGACATCTACAACAACAAGGCCGGAACATGGGGTCTAGACGTGCCGGAGGAAATAAAGGGGGGGGGGGGGGGGAAGGGGGTAAAGTTCCAGTTTCCTGTTCCAGAGTTCCATTTATTCTGGATCTTTCTAGGAGAGAGGAACTACGTTACTCCGCTTGCAAGTGTTTGTTCTGGCTCAAGAACTTTCCATGGTCTCTCTCCTTCTGTCTGACTGTCTCTACTGTATCTCTTCCTCTTTCTCTCATTCTTTTTCTTTATCTTTTTACACTCTCTCTCCCTCTATCTCTTTCTCTCAGCCCCTCTCCCTTATTCTCTTTCTCTCACTCTCTCTCCCTTTTCTCTTTTTCACTTTCTTTTATTTTTTTGCTAATCTCTTTCAGTAACGGCCCCACTATTTCATCCTCAAAAATCTTTTTTCTATCTTTTTTTTCTGTCTTTTTTATCTTTGCCTCTTCCTTCCACTTCCTTTCTATTTCTCTCTTCGTGCCACTGTCATTATTTAACAAACTATTTCAAAAGCATATTGTAACCTGTTCTCTTTCTCCCTGCCTTCCACCTTGACCATCTTTCTCCCTCCCTACTTCTCTCTGTCTCTGTCTCTCTGTCTCTCTCTCACTCTCACTCTCTCTCTCTTTCCCCTCGCTCTTTGTCTTTGCAGACTCCACATACTTTTCTGCTTGAATGTCTGTGAAACTAAGACCTGGACATGCCATACTGTTGACCGTGAGTGGCCACAAAACCTGACCAGTGGTCACCTATCCATGTTTTAATGAAAGCAGAAGTAACTTCACAACCAGTGGACGATCAAGTGAACGAAAGAGTTGTCGGTCGCTACCCCCACCCCCCCACACACACACACACACACCTCCCACCTCCCACCTCCTTTTTTTCCCTCCCAAAGAAGGAAGAAGAAAAAGGAAGGAGAAAAAGTAACAGCAAGCGTGGTAGCCGTGACGAGAATGGAGATAGACAGAAGGTTCAGTGAAAGATTGTCTTCAGAACTGTTGGTGAGTCAAAATCTAATCGGTTAGGCAGACCCAGACGAACCGCATCGATACCGTTCTGTAACCGGTTGTTGGATCTAAACCTAATCGGTTAGAAATACCCAGATAAAACATTCCAATACTGATCTGTAACAAGTTGTTGGATCTAAACCTAATCGGTTAGGCAGACCCAGATAAAACATTCCAATACTGATCTGTAACCAGTTGTTTGATCTAAACCTAATCGGTTAAAAAGACAGATAAAATATTACGATACTGATTTGTAACCAGCTGTTTAATCTAAACCTAATCGATTAGAAACACACAGATAAAACATTTCGATACTGATCTGTAACCAGTTGTTTAATCTAAACCTTATCGATTAGAAAGACACAGATAAAACATTCTGCTACCGATCTGTACCCGATTACTGATTATATTATCCGCTCATTTCCATAAGAAGGTCATAAAGAGAACCGGATCCGGATATATCGCGGTCTCCATCTCGCAGTATCGAGTGTCTTAGTCGGCCTTAGGGGACGAGAATTTAGCCACTTGTCCAAGTCACCCTGTGTGTGTGTTCAGGGACTTCCTCTCTGCTTGACCGGTGTCCAGTGGCTAAAGTCTGGACTAATCGAGTTAAGGAAAACTTGGATCTAAATCCAGCTCTGTTTGAACGCGTGGGAGTGGGCTTGGTTAGGCTTGCTTGTTTACTGTATGGCATGAATGCGAGAGAATGCGAGAGAAAGCGAGAAATGGCGAGAGATGGGTAGCGAAGGGGAGAGAATGCGAGAGATGGCGAGAGATGGATAAAGATAGGGAGATGTGGAGAGCGATGGGGAAAGATGGCGAGATATGGAGAGATATGGGGAGATATAGGGAGAGATGGGGAGATATTTGCAGAGTTGGGAAGATTATGGGAAGAAATGGGGAGATATGGGTGGATATGAGGAGAAATGGAGAGATATGGGCAGAGTTGGGGAGATAGGGACAGAGATGGGGAAAGATGGCGAGATATGGGGAGATACGGGGAGCGATGGGGAAATATGACGAGATATGGGGAGATATGAGGGGCGATGGGGAAATATGGGGAGAGATGGAGAGATATGGGAAGAGATGGGGAGATACAGGAAGGGATAGAGAGTGATGGGGTAAGATGGGGAGAGATGGAGAGATATGGGAAGAGATGGGGAGATACAGGAAGGGATAGAGAGTGATGGGGTAAGATGGGGAGAGATGGAGAGATATGGGAAGAGATGGGGAGATACAGGAAGGGATAGAGAGTGATGGGGTAAGATGGGGAGAGATGGAGAGATATGGGAAGAGATGGGGAGATACAGGAAGGGATAGAGAGTGATGGGGTAAGATTGGGAGAGATGGAGAGATATGGGAAGAGATGGGGAGATACGGGGAGGGATAGAGAGTGATGGGGTAAGATGGGGAGGGATGGGAAGGGATAGAGAGTGATGGGGTAAGATGGGGAGAGATGAATGAAGATCGGAAGATATTGGGCGAGATGGTGTAAGATGGGGAGAGATGAATAAAGATCGGAAGATATTGGGCGAGATGGTGTAAGATGGGGAGAGATGAATAAAGATCGGAAGATATTGGGCGAGATGGTGTAAGATGGGGAGAGATGAATAAAGATCGGAAGATATTGGGCGAGATGGTGTAAGATGGGGAGAGATGAATAAAGATCGGAAGATATTGGGCGAGATGGTGTAAGATGGGGAGAGATGAATAAAGATCGGAAGATATTGGGCGAGATGGTGTAAGATGGCGAGAGACTGAGAGAGATGGTAAGGGATGAGAAGAGATGGGGACAGAAGGTGATGATTGAGAGAAAACATGACAAGAACATGACAAATGAATCATTTTAGTGTTAAACATTTACCCGTAAAACTGGTCAACTGTGTATGTGTCTGTCAGTCCGTCAGTTCGTGCCACTCACGCCATGTTGAATTATTTCACCATCTTCCTTCCGCCACAGCACACACCCTATGGATCTGATGTTTTCTCTTTATTTTCAATTAAGCTTCTATACAACCTGCTTTTACTTTACTTTCCTCTGTTTCCTGGCTATTCTTTCGGCTCTCTACTTTCTCTATCTTTCTCCTCTCTTTCTCTGTCTCCTAGAGCTCCTGTCTTTTCTATCTTTTTTTTAAATCCAGGTCCTCTATCCTTACTCTACGCATTTTGTCATATCATTTTTTTCTCTCTATCATTTCCCATTCTAATCTTTCTATAAATTTTGTCCTAATATTTTTAACTTCTTTGTGCATCTCTCTATGTTTTTCTCCATACTCTCTATACTGTTTCGTATTCACCATTACAACTCTTCCTTTATTCTTTTATCTATCTTCAGATATATGTCTGATCTTTGTCCATTCTCTATATACCGTCTCTTTAATCACCCTTACGATTCTCTCTTTCCTCAATCTTAGATCTCTATTCTCACTGTTTAGAATGGCTCTAAACGATCTAACCTTCATCTTTTATCTTTATTCCAATTTTACTCTCTAAATTGCTCTCTCTCTCTCTCTCTCTCTCTCTCTCTCTCTCTCTCTCTCTCTCTCTCTCTCTCTCTCTCTCTCTCTCTCTCTGCTCTCTCTCTCTCTGTGTTTTATCGATTTTTGAATCAATCCACTCTGGGATTTTTGTCTTAATGAACAGCTCCATTCTCTCTGTGTTCTCCCTTTGAATACCTCATGTCTCTCTGTATTCTCTCTATGAACAGCTCCATTCTCTCTGTACTCTTCCTTTGAATACCTAATGACTCTCTGTATTCTCTCTATGAACAGCTCCATTCTCTCTGTGCTCTTCCTTTGAATACCTCATGTCTCTCTGTATTCTCTCTATGAACAGCTCCATTCTCTCTGTGCTCTTCCTTTGAATACCTCATGTCTCTCTGTATTCTCTCTATGAACAGCTCCATTCTCTCTGTGCTCTTCCTTTGAATACCTCATGTCTCTCTGTATTCTCTCTATGAACAGCTCCATTCTCTCTGTGCTCTTCCTTTGAATACCTCATGTCTCTCTGTATTCTCTCTATGAACAGCTCCATTCTCTCTGTGCTCTTCCTTTGAATACCTCATGTCTCTCTGTATTCTCTCTATGAACAGCTCCATTCTCTCTGTGCTCTTCCTTTGAATACCTCATGTCTCTCTGTATTCTCTCTATGAACAGCTCCATTCTCTCTGTGCTCTTCCTTTGAATACCTCATGTCTCTCTGTATTCTCTCTATGAACAGCTCCATTCTCTCTGTGCTCTTCCTTTGAATACCTCATGTCTCTCTGTATTCTCTCTATGAACAGCTCCATTCTCTCTGTGCTCTTCCTTTGAATACCTCATGTCTCTCTGTATTCTCTCTATGAACAGCTCCATTCTCTCTGTGCTCTTCCTTTGAATACCTCATGTCTCTCTGTATTCTCTCTATGAACAGCTTCATTCTCTCTGTGCTCTCCCTTTGAATACCTCATGTCTCTCTGTATTCTCTCTATGAACAGCTCCATTCTCTCTGTGCTCTCCCTTTGAATACCTCATGTCTCTCTGTATTCTCTCTATGAACAGCTCCATTCTCTCTGTGCTCTTCCTTTGAATACCTCATGCCTCTCTGTATTCTTTCTATGAACAGCTCCATTCTCTCTGTGCTCTCCCTTTTCTCTTCCTCATTTCTCTAACGTTGCTACCATCACTCTCAGAACCTGATTTCCGCCCTCTGTTCCAGCTCTGCGTCACTTGCAGACGGCAGCAGACATCATGTGTCCATACCACGTGACCATGTGGACCTGTCCCAGGATTTTTGGCTCTTTTGAGGAAAGTCGAGAAAATGTCACGATTTGGAGAGACAGAAAGCTTTGGTGAGGAGAACGGAGGAATAAAGGATGTTATCGAACAGGGGGCCATCTTTAAATGTAAAGTAAATAATGTTATGTGAGAAAGTTAGGGAGAGAGAGAGACAGAGACAGAGACAGAGACAAAAAGACAGAGAGAGACAGAGAGAGAGGCAGAGAGAGAGGCAGAGAGAGTGGAGGTGAGGGAATTCTAGAAAAGAGAAGAAAGAAAGATTGGGAATGTAGGATTTAATAGAAGGAAATTTTAAACAAACAGAATAAAAAGGGTACGATACGAGAGAAGAGAAACAGGGAAATAGAGAGATAAGTAGAGTACGGAGAGAGAGATAGGGAGAGAGAGAAAGAAAGAGAGATAGCGAGAGAGAGAGTGAGAGAGAGAGAGATAGACAGGCAGACAGACAGATACACAGACAGAGACAGACAGAAAGAGAGAGTGAAGGTGAGGGAATTCTAGAAAATAAAAAAAGAAACTTTTGGAATGTGGGATTGAAATAGAAGGAAATTTGAAACAAACAGAATAAAAGGGCACGATACGAGAGGAGATAAACAGGGAAATAGAGAAATAAGTAGAATGACAGAGAGAGATAGGGACATAGAGAAAGAAAGAGAGAGAGAAAAAGAGAGAGAGAGAGAGAGAGAGAGAGAGAGTAATGATTACCATTTCGTAATTGAGGAAATGGAAAACTGGAACTGAGAATCTCAAATTGCCACCAATTTCCTCCAATGCCTGCACTTCAAAATCTAATTGTCTGAACCTTACGAGACTGCAATGGGTCTATAAAGGACTAAGTCTAGAACAGACAGAGCGAGTCTGTAATAAATGGTGAGAGTCTGTAATAGACTTGCGTGAGTCTGTAATAGGCAGACGAGAGTCTGTAAAAGACAGGCGAGAGTCTGTAAAAGACTTACGAGGTCTGTAATAGACTTCCGAGAGTTTGTAATAGACAAGCGAGAGTCTGCTCCTTTTCACTGTGACTCTGTAGTAAATGTCCCTCTGCTCTATGACCCTACAGTAAATGTCCCTCTTTGTGTTACTCTGTTGTTAATGTCCTATTCTCTGTGAGTCTGATGTAAATGCCCCTTTTCAATCTGACCTTTTTGTGAATGTCCATCTGAGCTGTGCCTCTGTTGTAAATGTCCCTCTTCACTGTGACTCATTTTTTAATGTCCATTTAAACTCTGACTCTTATGTGAATGTCTCTGTTCACTGTGACTCTTGTGAATGTCCCTCTTCTCTGTGACCCTAAAGAAAATGTCCTTCTTTTCTGTGACTCTGTTGTGAGTGTCCCTGTTCACTGTGACTCTGATGTAAATGTCTCTCTAAATTCAGACTTTTTTGTGAATGTCCATCTGAACGGGACTCTTTTGTGAATGTCCCTCTTCACTGTGATTCTTTTGTAAATATCCCTCTTCACTGTGGTTCTTTTGTGAATGTCTCTCTTCACTGTGATTCTTTTGTGAATGTCCCTCTTCACTGTGGTTCTGTTGTGAATGTCTCTCTTCACTGTGATTCTTTTGTGAATGTCCCTCTTCACTGTGATTCTTTTGTGAATGTCCCTCTTCACTGTGGTTCTGTTGTGAATGTCTCTCTTCACTTTTATTCTCTTATGAATGTCCCTCTTTACTATTATTCTCTTGTGAATGTCCCGCTTCCCTGTGACTATTTTGTGAATGTCCATCTGAGCTGTCACTCTATTGTGGACGTTTTTCGTATGTGTGATACTAGTCTGTATGTCTGTCTCAAATGTAACCGACTTTTTTCTGAGTGTCCGCACTTTGAGAAGCGAATCGACTTGTCCATCTAATC
>JAWDGP010006398.1:57500-62500 GCA_033675545.1 Elysia crispata | reverse complement strand
AGTCTTTCCATCTGTTCTACAGACCTATACATTACCAAGCAGACATACAGAAAGTCTTTCCATCTGTTTTACAGACCGATACATTACCAAGCAAACATACAGAAAGTCTTTCCATCTGTTCTACAGACCTATACATTACCAAGCAAACATACAGTAAGTATTTCCATCTGTTTTACAGATCGATACATTACCAAGTAGACATACAGAAAGTCTTTCCATCTGTTCTACAGACCTATACATTACCAAGCAGACATACAGTAAGACTTTCCATCTGTTCTACAGACCTATACATTACCAAGCAAACATACAGTAAGTCTTTCCATCGTTTCTACAGACCTATACATTACCAAGCAAACATACAGTAAGTCTTTCCATCTGTTCTACAGACCGATACATTACCCAGCAAACATACAGAAAGTCTTTCCATCTGTTCTACAGACCTATACATTACTTAACAAACATACAGAAAGTCTTTCTATCTGTTCTACAGACCGATACATTACTTAGCAAACATACAGAAAGTCTTTCCATCTGTTCTACAGACCGATACATTACCAAGCAAAAATTCAGAAAGTCTTTCCATCGTTTCTACAGACCGATACATTACCAAGCAAGCATACAGAAAATCTTTCCATCTGTTCTACAGACCTATATATTACCAAGCAAACATACTGAAAGCCTCTCCATCTGTTCCACAGACCGATACATTACCAAGCAAACATACAGAAAGTATTTCCATCTGTTCTACAGACCGATACATTACCAAGCAAACATACAGAAAGTATTTCCATCTTTTCTACAGACCGATACATTGCCAAGCAAACATACAGAAAGTATTTTCATCTGTTTTATAGACCGATACATTGCCAAGCAAACATACAGAAAGTATTTTCATCTGTTTTATAGACCGATACATTACCAAGCAAACATACAGAAAGTATTTTCATCTGTTTTATAGACCGATACATTACCAAGCAAACATACAGAAAGTATTTTCATCTGTTTTATAGACCGATACATTACCAAGCAAACAAACAGAAAGTCCTGTCTTCCCACCTGTTCTACTGACCGAAACATTTAATTACCAAGCAGACAAACAGCAAGTCTTTCCATCTGTTCTACAGACCGACACATTTAATTACCAAGCAGACAAACAGCAAGTCTTTCCATCTGTTCTACTGACCGAAACATTTAATTACCAAGCAGACAAAAGACAAGTCTTTCCATCTTTTTTTACCGACCGATACATTACCAAGCACACAAACAGCAAGTCTTGTCTGTCCGTCTGTTCAACAGAGCGATATATTACCAAGCAGACAAAAGCAAGTCTTGTCTGTCCATCTGTTCAACAGAGCGATATATTACCAAGCAGACTACAGACCAATACATTTGATTACCAAGCAGACAAAGAGCAAGTCTTTCCATCTGTTCAACAGACCAATAGATTACCAAAAAGACACAAAGCAAGTAAATCAAACTGAATGAAGAGTGTCCAGTTTAAAGACTTCTGGCTCTATTCTCAAAGCGAGTCATGCACGTGACTTAATTAGCCGAATACAGAGCGAATAAACATGGAAAATGTTTTTTCAAAATACAAAATTTAGCAGATAATAAACAGATGCTTATACTTTCTATAACATTAGGTGCGATTTAAAAGAACTCTTTACGAATGTGCCTAGTTTTTTACAAATGTAAACAAAAATTATGAAGGTCACCAACTTGAACCCAAGGACAATGAAAACAGTAAAATTAATTATATTTAACGTAAGAAACGTTTCGGCTTTTATTTTGGCTTCTTCAGTATTTGATTAAGAAACAGAGGACGAGTAAGAAAAGTCATACATAATGTAGCCTAAGCTGGACACCTATATTTTCTAATGTTGTAGTGCTGGCAGTATTCAGCAAAGTAATCAAAGAATTTGTTGATGGGGTATCACGACACCATGGAGGTATACAAATGTACCAAGGCAATGGCTGTTCCTGACATCTTGTGTAAACATTGGATCCACATTAAAAAAATTATTCCAACTTTTAACAGATTGTTTTAAAGGATAAACCTCGTGTTCTGAACAATGAAATCATCCTTATCTGGCGAGGAGAACTAAGCTTAAAAATGAAATTATTCTTCTCTAGCGAGGAGTACTAAGCTTAACAATGAAATCAGCCTTCTCTGGTGAGGAGAATTAAGCTTAACAAAGAAATCACCCTTCTCTGGTGAGGAGAATTAAGCTTAACAATGAAATCACCCTTCTCTGGCGAGGAGTACTAAGCTTAACAATGAAATCATCCTTCTCTAGTGAGGAATACTAAGTTTAACGATAAAATCATCCTTCTCTAGTGAGGAGTACTAAGCTTAACGATAAAATCACCCTTCTTTAGCGAGGAGTACTAAGCTTAACAATGAAATCATACTTCTCTAGTGAGGAGTACTAAGCTTAACGATAAAATCATCCTTCTCTAGTGGGGAGTACTAAGCTTAACGATAAAATCATCCTTCTCTAGTGGGGAGTACTAAGCTTAACGATGAAATCACCCTTCTCTAGTGGGGAGTACTAAGCTTAACGATAAAATCACCCTTCTTTAGCGAGGAGTACTAAGCTTAACAATGAAATCACCCTTCTCTGGCGAGGAGAACTAAGCTTAACTATGAAGTCATCCATCTCTGGCGAGGAGAACTAAGCTTAACTATGAAATCATCCTTATCTGGGGAGGACATTCTCTTAGTTCAACATTGTGTATGTACTGATACCTAATAGTTACACCTGAGACTCACTCTTAGTATGAAATGTGCAAGTGAACCTCTGTATAACCAGTACTGTGCTAAGAATATTCGAGGCTTGTCTATCTTCTGTGTAATCCAAAATTAACCTGAAACCTGTTTTGAGTAAATTTGTTTCAACCTGAACGGTCAAGTTGTTTCTTCCCGTTTCTGCATGCGCGAATTGTTACAGGTAGCACCTGTGAGAACATCTGCTGTCTGACATAGTTCATAGTTTGCAACAAAGTTTAATTACCTTGTACTTTGTGGATAACGACCCACATCTGTTATAATCCATAACTGTTGTGTCCCATACCTGTTGTTATCCATCTGTTTTGACCCATACCTGTTGTGATCCATCTGTTTTGACCCATACCTGTTGTGATCCATCTGTTTTGACCCACATCCATTAAAGGCTTGTAACGGTTCAAACCACTGTCTCCAACGACCCATGGTTAGACGAAGCGCAGGTGACAGGACGAAGCCTGGTCTATAGAGCTCCGCGAATGTTTAGAACCACTAGTGACATCTTGCTATGATCTCACCATGAACCCAAGTCTTGAGACTGACACCCCCCTCCCTCCCTCTCCCCCTACCCAGCTGAATCCAACCGTCGTTTAAACCATCAGTATCGCGTCCTTGTCTGTCAAATCCGATCCTTAGAATCGATTACCTGATATAACAGAACTAAAACAGTAAATATAATCTATATGCAAATACTGACGCAGAATGTTTAATATGCAAATTGATGAGGTTTCGATTCCGACTACTAATTTCCATATCACTGAGGTATGAGTCAGTCACTTTTCAATCGATTGGCGGGCACATATGAGACCATCCATCCTTAGTCATCATTGGATTTATCAAAACTCTGTCTTTCTCTCTCTCTCTCTCTCTCTCTCTCTCTCTCTCTCTCTCTCTCTCTCTCTCTCTCTATCTCTCTACATATCTCTCTCTATCTGTCTCTTTTTCTTTCTCTCTCTCGCTATCTCTATCCCTTTCTGTCTCTCTCTCCCTCCCCCCATTTCTACCTCTCTTATTTTTTCTGCATATGTCACAATCCTCCTCTCTCTATCTCTCTCTGTCTCTCTCTCTCTCTGTCTCTACCTCTGTTTCTCTCTGTGTGTCTCTCTCCGCCTCCCTCCCTATCTCCCTTAGGTCAATGTTCAGGGACCAGGGACATCCTCCCCCTGCCAATCATACCAGCCCCACAACAAAAGACTGAAATTAATAACTTTGACTGGAAGATGCTGCACTTCTCTCTCAGTGATTACCTCCCTTTCCCTAGTTCAGATAGAGAGACCCCTCCCCCTCCCTCTCCCCTTCAATCTCAGATAGATCATATTAACCCGAGTCTGCCTGGTTTCTATATGATCCCTCCATCCCCACTGTCATGGTTTTTACTGGCAGAATTTTTTTTCTGGACAGACTAAAACACTCGGATAAAACTTTGAATACACTGAGGGTCACAGACAGAGGCAAATTCGGGAAGACTAATAAATATTAATAGTGAAAACTGTGATTCCTTCCCACAATCCCCCACCCCCACCAAAAAAGAAAATCAAAGTAACATCGAGATTAATCCACGTAAAGTGGTCCAGAGTAGATATGGGAGGTATAATGGGAGGACGGGACGGTAACACAGAGAAACGTGTTGTCAACTGGAAAGAAAGAAATTTGTTTTTGAACATAGGGAATCGTCTGATCAAATCATTTTTTTCAACCCATCCACCTTTCATGATCATGATATACTAAAATATGACCATGATACACTGAAACATGCCCAAGTTACATTAAAACGTGTCCATGTTACACTTTAACATGACCATTATAGGTGAAAACATTACCATAATACACTAAAACATGACAATGCTACACTATAAATGACGATGGTAAACTAAAATATGACCATGATACTCTAAAACATGACCAAAATACAATAAAAAGTGACAATGATGCACTATAACATGACGATGGAACATTAAAACATAACAATGATACACTAAAACATGACCAAAATAAAGTAAAAAGAGACAATGATAAACTAGAACATGACGATGGTACATTAAAATATGACCATTATACACTAAAACATGACCATGGTATACGTAAAAATAATTGCACTTATAAATCTTAATTCACTTATACACTGATTCAATTATTCTGATCTTAATTTATGAATTCATAAAATTCTAATTGCAATATTTAAGATGAAAAGTAAAAAAAACTTACCTGTTATCCA
>JAWDGP010006398.1:0-47500 GCA_033675545.1 Elysia crispata | reverse complement strand
GAATACAACACCACTCCCCACCTATAAAAAACTGAACCACAAACTTACACTCACACCCACACAAACACATGAAGGAATACAACACCACTCCCCTATAAAAAGCTGAACCACAAACTTACACTCAGACTTACACACACTATGATAGATGAGAACAGTATTTGTCTCTCCCAGTCTAGGACAAACCAAAAACCTCGATGATCTCATTGGACAGTGAAGCTGAGAGTCCAGCAAGATGACCTCTTCTCTACATTGTCCGAGCATTAACTGACCATTAACTGAGACCTCAGACCGAGCCCATCTGTCGTATGGAATTATTGACCAGGGCTTTGTTGTTCTAGATCTAGATCAGTCTGCCGTAGCTGTGCAACTCTTGCCATCTCTCGTAGCAGACTTAGACCATGATCGCTTTGTTACGATCAGACCAAGACCATTATCGTTTTGTTACGATCAGACCAAGACCATTATCGCTTTGTTACGATCAGACCAAGACCATTCTCGCTTTGTTACGATCAGACTTAGACCATTATCGCTTTGTTACGATCAGACTTAGACCATTATCGCTTTGTTACGATCAGACCAAGACCATTATCGCTTTGTTACGATCTGGTCTTCTACACCAGCATGCTGTCGTCAAAGATTTGCAGACGGCTCAAATCTTGAAACACGTCTGTCTCACTGTAGTAATTCGCTGTTTTAAACCAGTGCGCTAAAGCTCCAGATTTCCAAACTTGCCCGAAAAAAAATACTGACAGCAAAAATTTGGTTGCTGTTTTTACAATATGAACATATTCAACAAATAACCAAACTCGTCTCCTGAAATCTCAACTTCTTAGAAACAAACCGCCTAATATGTCCTTATCGTTCAAATGATACCAAAACTGACCACAGAACACTACAGTTTACCGCATAACAACACAGCTGATCACAGAACACTACAGTTTACAGCCTAACAACACAACTGACCACACAACATTACATTTACGGCATAAGATCGCAACTGACCACACCACATTACAGTTTAATGCATAACACCACGAGTGAACACATGACACCACTCCAAAATGACGCCATAGTTGTCCGCATGACACCATAACTGACCACATAACATCATAGTTTATTGAATGACACCAGAGATGACGACATGATACTACAGTTTGAAGAAAGGTAAAACAGCTCACACAATGTCACAAACCTCACCGGATGACATACGATGACACTGTTTGACATTTAGAAACACCAAAATATATCCCACCCCCCAAAACAATAAAATATTTCATCAAAAGCCACAAAAAAAAATCACTGCAAAACATTACAATTCTCGTGACAGACAGGAAACCTGCTAGACGCAACACTTCACCAAATCATGATAAATGATATAAGTAACTGAATACCAGAACACACCACTTAACACCAACGGCGTAGGACAATGATAAATAATGCAAGCCACTGAATACCACAACACACCACTTAACACCATCGTAGGACAATGATAGAAAATGTAAGTCACTGAATACCACAATACACCACTTAACACTATCGTAAGACAATGATAAATAATGAAAGTCACTGAATACCACAACACACAACTTAACACCATGGTAAGACAATGATCAATAATGAAAGTCACTGAATACCACAACACACAACTTAACACCATGGTAAGACAATAATAATGTAAGTCACTGAATACCCCAACACACCACTTAACACTATCGTAAGACAATGTTCAATAATGTAAGTCACTGAATACCCCAACACACCACTTAACACTATCGTAAGACAATGATCAATAATGTAAGTCACTGAATACCCCAACACACCACTTAACACCATGGTAAGACAATGATAAATAATATGTCACTGAATACCTCAACACACCACTTAACACCATGGTAAGACAATAATAAATAATATGTCACTGAATACCCCAACACACCACTTAACACCATGAATCGAGAGTAAGCGAAAACTTCCGACAGTCACAGAAGATCTGGACTTAACAAACAAGGGGAGGCTACTCCACCAGGATCTGCACAGTTCACGATAAAACCTGGGCGTGTTTGAGAGGCGAGATACTCGTCAGACCGAACCAAACGAGAAGAGGGGAAATGGGGAAAGGGGGGGGGGGAGCGCATTGGAGAAAACACCAGAATTAGGAGAAGAATGTGACGAATGGAGAAAAAGAAAAGCATTGGGTATATGGAGGAAGAGAAAGACAGATAGAAAGAAAAAGAGAAAGAGGTAGGACGAGAGGGGTTGAAAGCAGACAGAAAAAAGGACGGGAAATCAAGACAGAAAGAAAGAGAGAGAAAGAGAGAGAGAGAGAGAGAGAGAGAGAGAGAGAGAGAGAGAGAGAGATAAATCGAAATAGCAAGACAAAACCAGCACATGTGGAAGTCAACTTGGTGAATATAAAGGAATCAAAATAAGTGTGTATGTGTGTATGTAAATAGTAAAATATAGGGACTGAAAAGAAGCCAGCACAACTTAATAATTGCGGGCATGAAAAGAAGAAAAGAAATAAAACCCAACTGCAAATATAACGGAGAGAGAGATAGACAGAAGAAGAAGAAGAAGAAGAAGAAGAAGAAGAAGAAGAAGAAGAAGAAGAAGAAGAAGAAGAAGAAGAAGAAGAAGAAGAAGAAGAAGAAGAAGAAGAAGAAGAAGAAGAAGAAGAAGAAGAAGAAGAAGAAGAAGAAGAAGAAGAAGAAGAAGAAGATAAAGAAGATGAAGAAGAAGTTTAAAGTCAGTAACAGAAGGAGGTGATTCAATAACTAAGAGACCGTCTGAGTGGTGAGTACTCTAAACCGTAGTACCGGCTTCCTGTACCAGATCTGTGTGGGTGGTCAGTACTCTAAACCATAATACCGGCTTCCTGTACCAGATCTGTGTGGGTGGTCAGTACTCTAAACCATAATACCGGCTCTCTGTACCAGATCTGTGTGGGTGGTCAGTACTCTAAACCGTAGTACCGGCTTCCTGTACCAGATCTGTGTGGGTGGTCAGTACTCTAAACCATAATACCGGCTCTCTGTACCAGATATCTGAGCGGTGAGTGCCCTAAACCACAGTGCCGGCTTCCTGTAACAGATCTGTGTGGGCGGTGAGTACTCCAAACCACATTGCCGGCTTCCCGTAACAGATCTGCGTGGGCGGTGAGTACTCTAAACCACAGTGCCGGCTTCCTGTAACAGATCTGCGTGGGCGGTGAGTACTCTAAACCACAGTGCCGTCTTTCTGTAACAGATCTGTGTGGGCGGTGAGTACTCTAAACCGAAGTACCGGTTTGCCGTACCAGATATCTGAGTGGTGAGTGCACTTAACTACAGTGCCGGCTTCTTGTACCAGACCTGAGTGGGCGGTGAGTACTATAAACCCCAGTACCGGCTCCCTGTACCAGATATGTGTGGTCAGTAACCCCATTTCTGGTCCCCTTCCACACGCCTCGTCACCACTTAGCGGTGAAGCCAGCACTGACAACACTTTTAGTCAATGAAAGGGACACAACTCTCACGGGCCTCGCCGCAGTTCTGCCACAAGAAACACCAGGCGTTGACGACGCTAGGGCGTAGAGAAGGGGAGCGTTGGGGGGACGTGGAGGGAGGGGGTCCTGAGGGGGTTGCCTCACGTCTTTTAACGTAACTGTCTGCTTTCATGGTTTATGTTCAAATCTTCGCGTGGGAAGATTTTGTAGCTATTATTTTGTCTTAAAACTTTGATACAGGTTGATAATAACCGAGAAAAACTAAGGGCAATTTCTAGTTGCCCTACTTTTTTTATTTATTTTTTTTTAAAGGATAAATGTCCGATATGGTGGGTTTCTCTCTGGAATATGTGAAGACATGCTTCTAGCGGAGAGAGGTAGAAAGAGAGAGAGAAAGAGAGCGAGAGGAAGAGAGAGACAGAAAGAGAGACAGAATGAGAGATAGAAAGAGAGAAAGTTTTTTTTTTTTTTTATGCCCAGTATAAAAAAAAAATGAGTTAAAAAAAAAAAAGCAAGAAGTCATAAACAAACAATATTAATGTGTACAAATGTTTATTGTATAACACGTCACATGGCAAGCATATCATGCGCCTCATGAAATAGAATAAGAGGCTTAGATATCTTATCTCCTAGTCCAAATCAATGTGTGGTCCACACAACAAAGATGTACAGATTGATCACAAAATGGAAATGTTTTATTTATTCTTTTTTATCAAACAAGTAACTGAGAACGACACATTGAGGATATAAGTATAATATTATGAGGTTTTAGGTTGTTACAGATAGACAAACACACCACCAGACGAGCAGAATTATGATCAAAAGAAACAAAGATTCATGTTGTTCTGTCATGCCGAAAACAACTGAGAATAAAGTTTGACCTACATACAAAAGACTGATGTTTATACTACGACCACTACAACTAATGCTGCTGCTGATGTTTATACAACTGCAACAACTGCTGCTGATGCTGATGCTAACACGAAGACCACTACAACTGCTGCTGCTGATGTTTATACTACGACCACTACAACTACAGGTGCTGATGTTTATACTACGACCACTACAACTGCTGCTGCTGATGTTTATACTACGACCACTACAACTGCTGCTGCTGATGTTTATACTACGACCACTACAACTACAGGTGCTGATGTTTATACTACGACCACTACAACTGCTGTTGCTGATGCTAATACTAAGACCACTACAACTGCTGCTGCTGATGATGCTTTAAGTGCGACGACTACAACTGCTGATGCTACTGCTGATGCTAATACTAAGACCATTACAACAAAGAGAGAATTACATCTATTATTCTTCCTAATTAAATTTACCTAGATTCATTAGTTGAGGGCAAGAAATGAAAAATGTATTGATGAGTTAAGTAGGAATACATCAATTATGCAACATTATAACAGAAAATAATTGATACAACAACCTTGTCATGATAGACAAATTGAGTGGTTGGGAAAAAAATAACTCAAAATCCTAGCAATGACAGCAAAAACTGGACAAAATATTGTTGGCTTGTACTTGAGTTACAAACCACCATGTTAATGGGCGGTCAGTATGTTTTGTCACTGGACTATAAATCTAGTGGGCGATATCATGTTAGTCACTGGACTCTAGTTATAGCCAGTGAAACAAGCAGCGCATAACTGTTCCCACAAGAGTATAATTTTGATAATCAACATGAGTAATACCACTACAAAGATTAGATTTATGCATCAAAAATTATTAATACTATGTTTAAAATTAAATTGGTACGAAGAAAAGTTATCGTAACTGCTCTACATCCACTGTAGAGGTATAACCTGTAATGACAACGCAAAAGATTTGGGTTTACTACCTGTTGTGGAAGCGGCGTGTGGTGTGACAAAACCCTTGTATGAAAACCTGACAACCTTGTTACCATCCTTGACTTTGGAGGTTACAGAGAGATGTCACGTGATTGTAGCGCCTCAGAATCAATATTAACAGTTTGTGAAGGTTAGATCGAGATGTCACGTGATTGTAGCGCCTCAGAATCAACATT
The DNA here is from genome assembly GCA_033675545.1 of Elysia crispata. Taxonomy (NCBI): domain Eukaryota; kingdom Metazoa; phylum Mollusca; class Gastropoda; family Plakobranchidae; genus Elysia; species Elysia crispata. The sequence goes on along the minus strand of JAWDGP010006398.1, from coordinate 41,978 downwards.
AACACTTTGTGAAGGTTAGATCGAGATGTCACGTGATTGTAGCGCCTCAGAATCAACATTAACAGTTTGTGAAGGTTAGATCGAGATGTCACGTGATTGTAGCGCCTCAGAATGAACATTAATAGTTTGTGAAGGTGAGAGCGAGATGTCACGTGATTGTAACGCCTTAGAATGATCATAAACAGTTTTCAACTCTATACACACACCAACTGCGCCAACTAAAAGTTACGAAGAAAACCTATCCAAACCATTCTCCAATAACACAGAATCTGATGAGCGGAAAGACTAAATAAAAAAATATCAAATCTGTCGGTTCAATCTGCAGCCAAGATATGTAGAATTTGATATACGGATAATACAGAGCTAAACAAGAATGTGTAAGAGTTAATACAGAGCTAAACAAGAATGTGTAAGAGTTAATACAGAGGTAAACAAGAAGGTGTCAGAGCTAATACAGAGCTAAACATAAAGGTGTCAGAGCTAATACAGAGCTAAGCAAGAAGGTGCCAGAGCTAATACAGAGCTAAGCAAGAAGGTGTCAGAGCTAATACAGAGCTAAACAAGAAGGTGTCAGAGCTAATACAGAGCTAAACAAGAAGGTGTCAGAGCTAATACAGAGCTAAGCAAGAAGGTGTCAGAGCTAATACAGAGCTAAAGAAGAAGGTGTCAGAGCTAATACAGAGCTAAACATAAAGGTGTCAGAGCTAATACAGAGCTAAGCAAGAAGGTGCCAGAGCTAATACAGAGCTAAGCAAGAAGGTGTCAGAGCTAATACAGAGCTAAACAAGAAGGTGTCAGAGCTAATACAGAGCTAAACAAGAAGATGTCAGAGCTAATACAGAGCTAAGCAAGAAGGTGTCAGAGCTAATACAGAGCTAAACAAGAAGGTGTCAGAGCTAATACAGAGCTAAGCAAGAAGGTGTCAGAGCTAATACAGAGCTAAACAAGAAGGTGCCAGAGCTAATACAGAGCTTAACAAGAAGGTGTCAGAGCTAATACAGAGCTAAACAAGAAGGTGTCAGAGCTAATACAGAGCTAAAGAAGAAGGTGTCAGAGCTAATACAGAGCTAAGCAAGAAGGTGTCAGAGCTAATACAGAGCTAAACAAGAAGGTGTCAGAGCTAATACAGAGCTAACGAAAAAGGTGTCAGAGCTAATACAGAGCTAAAGAAAAAGGTGTCAGAGCTAATACAGAGCTAAAGAAAAAGGTGTCAGAGCTAATACAGAGCTAAAGAAAAAGGTGTCAGAGCTAATACAGAGCTAAACAAGAAGGTTTCAGAGCTAATACAGAGCTAAAGAAAAAGGTGTCAGAGCTAATACAGAGCTAAGCAAGAAGGTGTCAGAGCTTATACAGAGCTAAACAAGAAGGTGTCAGAGAACAAGGTACCATCGATCTATACATCAGTGTTCGAACCCAAGAGGAGAGGTTAACTAAGTTTATTTTAGGGTGAGAGCTCTACCAAGCAACCGCGAAACAAATCTGATGAATGATCTAGGTAGAGACATGTGAACACCGGAAACAGTGAATTTCAAACAAACCAATTCATACAGCTGAAGACATTCATTCAACTCTTACACAAGCACAACCACAAAAGTACAGCCTCACAAACATGGCCACCAAACATTATCTATCTTTTTATGTTAGCCTCAAATGAAGAATTTTGATACTGATAATGATAATGATAATCATAATAATAATAATAATAATAATAATAATAATAATAATAATAATAATAATAATAATAATAATAATAATAATAATAATAATAATAATAATAATAATAATAATAATAATCATCCTTTTCTTTATTTCTGTCTCTATGCGTCTAACTATATACCTGCCTCCTTTTTTTTTTCTTTGTCTTACTATTTCTCTGTATTGCTGTCTTAGTCTCTTCCTCACGCTCTCTTTCTATCTATCTCTTTCTCACTCTCTGTTTCTATCGTTTTATCTCTCTCTGCCTCTCTCTCGCTCTCTCAGTTCTCTTCACCACACACAGCTTTATGAACACCTTACATCAATGTTTACCCCAGAAAATACTTTTTAATAGAAAATTGACGCCCAGAATCAATATTTCCCCACCATCACAACGTCCACAAGTTTGCCAAACTGAACTTAAACCGACAGAACTTGTGTCACAAGCAGCTATGTGAATATAGAGTGCACTTTGAGAATCTGACCGCCCTTTCTCCGTCCTTTCTCCGTCTGGCTCTATGCAAATCATTTAAGTGCTCTGAGAGAACGGGCTTTGGGCCCCAAATCATCTCTGTAAAGGTCAAGGTCGTTGGTCGGTCGCTTTGTCTGCATCCACTCCCCATCTGTCTCATTTCTTTTTTTTAATCCATCTGTCTGTGTGCATGTCTGTCTGCCCGCCTCTCTCTCTCTCTCTCTCCCTCTCTCTCTCTCTCTCTCTCTCTCTCTCTCTCTCTCTCTCTCTCTCTCTCTCTCTCTCTCTCTCTCTCTCTCTCTCTCTCTCTCCCTCTCTCTCTCCTTTTCCGCCCCGAGCCAGGAATTAACCTGTTGGTAACATAAGAACCTCTAATGTTGTTTCCCTCTGACACACTACAGAGTTCATCCTTTTCTGTGCGCCTCAACAATGAACCCCTCTCCCCCCCCTTACACACCCCTACGATCACCCCCCCCCCCCCCCTTCCTATTCTCCTTGCTCTAAAACGCTTCAATTACGCCTAACGTCTTCCTCGAGTCACGTGATTCCATTAAGTAAATCAAATTGGCAGCCCCAGTGCGGCCATGTTCTAAGAAAATTTCTTCTGTAGGCCTGAAGATGGTGCTGCTTGGGCTGGGGTGATAATAGCTGTGATGGAGATTTAGGGAGAAAGAAAAATAGAGGTAGAAAACTTGGTATGAAAGTGGGAGTTAGAGAGGTAGAGAAAGAAGCACTTTGAGTACGAGAGTGGGGGAAAGAGAAATAGACAGAGATAGAGAGACTTGGAGTATGAGAGTGGGACTTAGAGAGAGATAGAGAGACTTGGAGTATGAGAGTGGGACTTAGAGAGAGATAGAGAGACTTGGAGTATGAGAGTGGGACTTAGAGAGAGATAGAGAGACTTGGAGTATGAGAGCGGGAGATGAAGAGATAGACAGAGATAGAGAGACTTGGAGTATGAGAGTGGGACTTAGAGAGAGATAGACAGAGATAGAGAGACTTGGAGTATGAGAGTGGGACTTAGAGAGAGATAGAGAGACTTGGAGTATGAGAGTGGGACTTAGAGAGAGATAGAGAGACTTGGAGTATGAGAGTGGGACTTAGAGAGAGATAGACAGAGATAGAGAGACTTGGAGTATGAGAGCGGGAGATGAAGATATAGACAGAGATAGAGAGACTTGGAGTATGAGAGTGGGACTTAGAGAGAGATAGACAGAGATAGAGAGACTTGGAGTATGAGAGTGGGAGATGAAGAGATAGACAGAGATAGAGAGACTTGGAGTATGAGAGCGGGAGATGAAGAGATAGACAGAGATAGAGAGACTTGGAGTATGAGAGCGGGAGATGAAGAGATAGACAGAGATACAGAGACTTGGAGTATGAGAGCGGGAGATGAAGAGATAGACAGAGATAGAGAGACTTGGAGTATGAGAGCGGGAGATGAAGAGATAGACAGAGATAGAGAGACTTGGAGTATGAGAGCGGGAGATGAAGAGATAGACAGAGATAGAGAGACTTGGAGTATGAAAGTGGGAGAAAGAGAGAGATTCAGAGATAGAAAGACTTGGAGTATAAGAGTGGGAGATAAAGAGTTAGAGAGGTAGAGAAAGAGGCACTTGGAGTATGAAAGTGAGAGAAAGAGAAATAGACAGAGATAGAGAGACTTCGAATATGAGAGCGGGAGATAAAGAGTTAGCAAAGGTAGAGAGACTTGGAATATGAGAGCGGGAGATAAAGAGTTAGACAGAGATAGAGAGATTTGGAATATGAGAAATTGAGAAAAAGAGAAAGACAGAGATGGAGAGAGTTGGAGTATTAAAGTGGGAGCTAAGAGATAGACAGAGATAAAGTGACTTGGAGTATAAGAGTGGGATAGAGAGAGGTAGACAGAGATAGAGAGAGTTGAAGTATGAGAGCTGGAGAAAGATGTAAGGTTGTGTTCACATTGCTGATTTGCCTATGCTCGTATCTTTGCCAACTCTAACTGTGTCCTCATTTCCTCCATCTTTAACCTCTCTTCAGCTTGTAGTTTAGCTTCTCTCTCTTCTTTCTCAGCTTGAAGTTTAGCCTCTCGCTCTTCCTTTTCAGCTTGAATTTTAGCTTCTCTCTCTTCTTTCTCAGCTTGAAGTTTAGCCTCTCGTTTTTTCTTTTGAAGTTTAGCTTCTCGCTTTTCCTTTTCAGCTTGAAGTTTAGCTTCTGCTTCTCTCTGTTCCTTCTCAGCTTGTAATTTGCGCATTTTATCCATTTGTTCAATAATAAAATTTTTCTTTCCATCTCCTCGTAACTGCAGTTCCTCAGCAATCTCTTTAATTTCTTGAATGGACGACATTATGGAGCTTTATCAGCTGAGAGTGCTATATGAAAATAGAGACGCCTCGAATACTCGCGTAAAAACACACGACACGGTTCACGCAGAACACACTGCTGGCCTTGAGCGACTCTGACTCTAGATCTAACTTTAGATCTGACGAATGAGGCAAGCAAAGCGCTTGTACCAGATTTTAGCAGACGAAGGCTGGTAATCCAGATCTAGTTCTACGCTGGAACCAATCTAGATCTACTCTGGATCTAACTATTCTCCGATGCGCTGAACGTAGATTCGATCCCGGACGAGCCCCCAGTGTAACAGATTTTGATGATGGGGGTGATCTGTTAGGCTCTGTTTGTCTAGGGATTTCAAAATATTTACAGCCAATCACACGACTCGTCCGTAGAAAAAAGTTGAAAATCCGCAAGTAAGAATTGCAAACTGTTTAATCCAACATAAGAGTTAGACTATACAATATCTGTAGGTTGACTCAATAATCACTCACTATAGGTAGACTTAAAACAATCACTCACTGTAGACTCGATGATGTTAACTTCCTAAATATAATTTGGATTCTTATTTATACAAAATCTCGTCGAATCATCCAGAAAAGGAATTACATAAATCATAAGAGAACATTCTCGGTACACGTCATTAGCAATTAGCAACCAATCAAAACAAAGGTAAACAGGGGTGACGAGATCATTACTATGCTAGAACTAAGTCGGAGATTCGAGAAGAATCTTGACCATACAAGTGCGGGCTGTGTTCAATAAACAAAACTAAGTTCTTAGGCTTGAAATACAAACGTTATGCAACCAAATAAGATAATGTACATAGATCTAGCCGATCCGCTACCCAAAGTTACGCACAAAAAAGGGTGAGGAAATGAATAGATCAACTTATAGTACAATGCGTTACACTCGGAGAACAAAGGATAAAATTTAGACTTGGAGAAAACAGGTTAAAATTGGACTTAGAGAAAAGAGATTATTTTAGAGTTGGAAAAACAGGTCAAGATTTGGACTAGGAGAAAACAGGTCAAGATTTGGACTAGGAGAAAACAGGTTAAGATTTGGACTTGGCGAAAATAGTTTAAGATTAACACTTGGAGAAAACGGGATAATTTTTTGATTTGGAGAAAACGGGTTAAGATTTGGACTTGGAGAAAATAGTACAAGTTTTAGACTCGGAGAAAAAAGGTTAAGATTTGTACTTGGAGAAAACAGGTTAAGATTAACACTTGCCTGCTCTATATATAACTGCAAAGGGACATAACAAGAATAAATAAGACACCTACAATGAGAGTTGTAGTTCGTATATCTGGAGGGATTAACACAAACAAGTTAATCTGAAGGTGACTCGTTCATCTAAAGAGCTTCAGACACTATGAGATACAGGTTGGAGTCCTGGTGAGTATATCTCCACCTCCTATTAACCTCCTATGTCTGCATTCCATGATTTACGCGTTTTTGTATGCGGAGAAAACCGAAGTCTCCTTTAGTAGAGAAGATAATGAGTAGAGAAAAGCTTTTGTTAACGAATGTTAAAAAACACAATCATGTTTTACAGTATGAATCAAAATACAGGATTGGGATTTCACCTCCCACTCCCTCTTATCACCCTTCTAACTCCTGTTAAAATTTTAATCCGATCCCACAAAGGCATGATCAATGGAAACCTTTTACTACTAATAATTAGATTTAAAAAAAAGAAATACTCCATTAACCTTGTTTTTAATTAGTTTCATTTATAGACAGATTTAAGAATGTTCACTTTGATTTTTATCTTTTTTTTTTTTTTTTTTTTGCAGCCCTGAATAGACTTTGAGAAAAGCGCTATCAAGTTTCTGTAAATTAAGCAATAAATCTCACCGCCATTGAAGGGGACAGAACTGCGGATTTGTATAAGCTTTATTTCATTTTACTCGGTGATTTCCCTTGTGTGGCCGGAAAGCCTTGGCGCTTCCTTCACCTTTAACTCTGGGCTTCAACTTTGACCTTTACGCTTCACCTTTGACCATATTATGGCTTTGACTACGGAACAAAACCTTGGGAACTAGATGGCTCTAGAGCGTAGGGACTATAACTGTGTGTCTAATGGATAACCAAAGAAATCACGTGACCAGAGATAGAAGACTACGGAACAAAACCTTGAGAACTAGATGGCTCGAGAGCGTAGAGATTTTTTTTGTGTGTCTAATGGATAAACAAAGAAATCACGTGACAAGAGATAGAAGACTACGGAACAAAACCTTGAAAACTAGATGGCTCGAGAGCGTAGAGATTTTTTTTGTGTGTCTAATGGATAACCAAAGAAATCACGTGACAAGAGAGAGAAGACTACGGAACAAAACCTTGAAAACTAGATGGCTCGAGAGTGTAGAGATTTTTTTGTGTGTCTAATGGATAAACAAAGAAATCACGTGACAAGAGATAGAAGACTACGGAACAAAACCTTGAAAACTAGATGGCTCGAGAGTGTAGAGATTTTTTTTGTGTGTCTAATGGATAAACAAAGAAATCACGTGACAAGAGATAGAAGACTACGGAACAAAACCTTGAAAACTAGATGGCTCGAGAGTGTAGAGATTTTTTTGTGTGTCTAATGGATAAACAAAGAAATCACGTGACAAGAGAGAGAAGACTACGGAACAAAACCTTGAAAACTAGATGGCTCGAGAGTGTAGAGATTTTTTTGTGTGTCTAATGGATAAACAAAGAAATCACGTGACAAGAGAGAGAAGTGGGGGCAGACACAACGCTGTTCACCATTATACGGTCGGTAACTTGTATGTCCTTTAAGGACTAAAATGGTGTTTCTGACAGGGTGTCCCACTTCGGGTTGTGGTGTTACCGGGTGTGAAAAGAAACCCTGTTGGTGTGGCGGGCTCTATTGATCTGTTCGCATCGAGTAAAAACTGGATTTGTTGTCAAGATTGTTGTTTGGTGTAAGAGAAAGAGAGCGTGAGACAGAAAGATAAAGAAAGAGGGAAAGAGAGAGACAAGGCAGATTGAGGAAGATAGAAAGAGAGAGAGAGAGAGAGAGAGAGAGAGAGAGAGAGAGAACCAGAAATAAGTTGTAAGTTATGCATTGCACAAAAGGAAAGGGTAGACAAATAGACAAACTTGCAGAAGATTAAACAAACAAGAAGCAACTGCGAGATAGAGAGAAAGAGAGTGGGAGAAAGAAATACAGAATGAGACGTGGCAGAGGGACAGAGAGAAACTAAAGAAGAAGAAATTATTTATGGACAAATTAAAGTTTGCGATTGGAAAACTTTCAGAAAGAGAGAGCGAGAGAAAGAGAGAGAGAGAGAGAGAGAGAGAGAGAGAGACAGAGAGAGAGACAGAGGGAGGAGAGAGATAGTACGATCCAGAGGAAATGAGATAGAGAGAGAGAGGGGAGGAAGAAAGATAGAGGTAGAGAGACCGACAAACAATAAGACAGACAGGAAGACAGACAAATAATAGGACATAAAGAAAGACGAGGGAGAAGAGAGACCAGTAAAAAGAAGACAGCGACTGGAAAAGATGGGAAAAAAAATGAAAAATAGACTCGTTGATAATAATTCTAACATAAAAAATATTTGTTGCAAATCGATGGATGAAAAACCCAAGCCGAAAATGACAAGAACTCTTACATCAGCCAAAGAAAATGAAAAAAAAAATCACTACACTTTTATTGTCAAACTGTTGAGGTAAGACAGATAGATGTTAAGCGAGCCTTCAAGATGGGTCGATGTGTGTACACTGTTGTCACCTGGAGGGGCGGAGAACTCACGAGAACAAATTCTCCGTCAAGTGGTGCGATTGGGGGATGGCGTGCCAGGAGTGGACGAGAGGCGCCGCCCCTCTTTATTATTCCTTCTGTCTATCTGCCTGTCTGTCTGCAAGTCTCTCCCTCCATCTCTCTCCATCCATATGTCTCTCTCTCTCTATCTCTCTCTCCCTCCATCTCTCTCCATCCATCCATCTCTCTCTCTCTCTCTCTCTCTCTCTCTCTCTCTCTCTCTCTCTCTCTCTCTCTCTCTCTCTCTCTCCCCCTCCATCTCTCTCTCTCTCTCTCTCTCTCTCTCTCTGTCTCTCTCTCTCCCTCCATCTCTCTCCTTCCATATCTCTCTCCCTCCATCTCTCTCCATCCATATCTCTCTCTTTCTCTCTCTCTCTTTCTCTCTCTCTCTCTCTCTCTCTCTCTCTCTCTCTCTCTCTCTCTCTCTCTCTCTCTCTCTCTCTCTCTCTCTCTCTCTCCCTCCCTCCATCTCTCTCCATCCATATCTCTCTCTCTCTCTCTCTCTCTCTCTCTCTCTCTCTCTCTCTCTCTCTCTCTCTCTCCCTCCATCTCTCTCCATCCATATCTATCTCTCTCCCTCCATCTCTCTCTCTCTCTCTCTCTCTCTCTCTCTCTCTCTCTCTCTCTCTCTCTCTCTCTGTCCCCTCTATTGCAGTTATTTTCAAACTGCTCTTTTCCCAGAGACCAACAGACCCCAGTGCGACAGCTCGGATGCCCGGTCACAAAATGTATCTTCAGTTTGTTGTGTTAGCCAAAAAGATCTTTAACACTAATATACACCACTCTCTCTATCTCTTTATAATTATTATTCTACTTTCAATATGTTTATGGAATTTTTTAAAGTAGTTCTCTTCATCTAATTATCCATATACAGATCAACTTCTCTGTAAAGCCATTGAAACGCTCATGAATATTAATAAAAAATTTCATTTACTGCACCTTAAGTTAAAAATCCATTTCTCTAATTTGTTTTCCAACTCCAACTCTCCGAAATCTCCCTCTCTCCCAGCTAGAAGGCGAGAGTTTCAGCAACTGAGCCAGTTGTCAACACGCAATGTCTGTCAACAGCTCCGTCTGACCAATAAGCGAGCCTGTGTGGTAGCGGGGATTCCCACACGATCTGGCTTTCATGTGACAGGTATAGCGTGTTTTGGAGATGGTTGACGCCACCCAGCGAGGAACAGAGATAGAGAGAGAGGGGGGGAGAGGGAGACACAGGGAGGGCAAGAGAGACGGAGAGGGAGAGGGAGACACAGGGAGGGCAAGAGAGAGGAAGAGGGAGAGAAAGAGGGAGAAGGAGAGAAAGAGAGAGAAGGAGAGAGAGAGAGGGAGAGAGATTAAAAAGTAGACAGATAGGTAGGTAGAAACGCAGAATGAATGGCTGATAGACCGAGCAAGAAATGTGTGTATCAGAGACAGAAAAAAACTGTGATGTATGTGTGGGGATGCGGAGCCGATCAGTTCAAAATCTCAAACTGTCCGGTCTTGATTAGTCCAAGCCCTTTACTCCACCTGGTTTAGAAAACAATACTCTTTCAGATAACATCAAATATCAAATAAATGGGCGGTTTTTATTTCAGCACCTCACGAACTTTACGCTGAGTAAACTTTACAATAGAAACAAAAATAGAAGTAAAGTTTGTCTCAGTAAAGTAATGTCATAAAATTAGATTCTGTCTCAATACTTTACTGAAAACACTTTACAATAGTAGAAAAATAGAAGTAAAGTAGTGTCATTAAATTAAATTCTGTCTCAATACTTTACTGAAAACACTTTACAATAGTAGAAAAAAAAAGAAGTAAAGTAATGTCATTAAATTAAATTCTGTACTGAAAACACTTGAAAGTAGTAACAAAAACAGAAGTAAGGTACGTCACAGTAAAGTAATGTCATTAAATTAGATTTTGCCTCGATACTTTACTGTAAACACTTTACAAGAGTAACAAAAACAGAAGTAAGGTACGTCACAGTAAAATAATGTCATTAAATTAGATTTTGACTCGATACTTTGCTGTAAACACTTTACAAGAGTAACAAAAACAGAAGTAAGGTACGTCACAGTAAAATAATGTCATTAAATTAGATGTGCTCTAAATCGATCATGAAAAATTATAGAAGAACTGAACTGAACTGAACTGAACTTTTCTGCAAAAATTTGATCTATAAACAAAACTTTTTAGCCCTTTTTTTGATAGACTGGGTGAAGGTTTGAGTTCTAGCAGCGTCATCCCAGATTTTCTCTTGCTCTAGTTGCAGAGTCTCACATTACTAGCTCTCCCTTGCTTCATCAGATTGTGTTGCGACGAGAAAACTTCATCAGATTGTGTTGCGACGAGAAAACTTCATCAGATTGTGTTGCGACGAGAAAACTTCATCAGATTGTGTTGCGACGAGAAAACTTCATCAGGACAAACGTATGGCGGCGGGTCATATGGCTACTCGAATGTTAAGCGTTAGTGAGAAGGATTTATATCGAATGAGGTACTTTGGCAACATTGGGCTACATTGACTACTCGAATGTTAAGCGTTAGTGAGAAGGATTTATATCGAATGAGGTAACTCGGCAACACTGGGCTATATTGACTACTCGAATGTTAAGCGTTAGTGAGAAGGATTTATATCGAATGAGGTAACTTGGCAACATTGGGCTACATTGACTACTTGAATGTTAAGCGTTAGTGAGAAGGATTTATATCGAATGAGGTAACTCGGCAACACTGGGCTATATTGACTACTCGAATGTTAAGCGTTAGTGAGAATGATTTATATCGAATGAGGTAACTTGGCAACACTGGGCTATATTGACTACTCGAATGTTAAGCGTTAGTGAGAAGGATTTATATCGAATGAGGTACTTTGGCAACATTGGGCTACATTGACTACTCGAATGTTAAGCGTTAGTGAGAAGGATTTATATCGAATGAGGTAACTCGGCAACACTGGGCTATATTGACTACTCGAATGTTAAGCGTTAGTGAGAAGGATTTATATCGAATGAGGTAACTTGGCAACATTGGGCTATATTGACTACTCGAATGTTAAGCGTTAGTGAGAAGGATTTATATCGAATGAGGTAACTTGGCAACACTGGGCTATATTGACTACTCGAATGTTAAGCGTTAGTGAGAATGATTTATATCGAATGAGGTAACTTGGCAACACTGGGCTATATTGACTACTCGAATGTTAAGCGTTTGTGAGAAGGATTTATATCGAATGAGGTAACTTGGCAACATTGAGCTATATTGACTACTCGAATGTTAAGCGTTAGTGAGAATGATTTATATCGAATGAGGTAACTTGGCAACACTGGGCTATATTGACTACTCGAATGTTAAGCGTTTGTGAGAATGATTTATATCGAATGAGGTAACTTGGCAACATTGAGCTATATTGACTACTCGAATGTTAAGCGTTAGTGAGAATGATTTATATCGAATGAGGTAACTTGGCAACACTGGGCTATATTGACTACTCGAATGTTAAGCGTTTGTGAGAATGATTTATATCGAATGAGGTAACTTGGCAACACTGGGCTATATTGACTACTCGAATGTTAAGCGTTTGTGAGAATGATTTATATCGAATGAGGTAACTTGGCAACATTGAGCTATATTGACTACTCGAATGTTAAACCTTACTGAGCTGAGAGTGATTTTTCTATCGAATACAGGAACTTATCAACAGCTTAGTGTCTAGGGCAACGGGCTATATCGATAGCATGATGGCACCAGTATGAAAGGATTCTTCTCTTGTTACAATTATCGTTACTGGGTATGATTCTTGGATATAAGGTGGTAACTTTGCGATATTGGACTATATCGATAACAAGATGGCGCCAGTATCGAAGGATTCTTCTCTGTTACAATTATCGTTACTGAGTGTGATTCCTATATCGAAGGTGGTAACTTTGCGATATTGGGCTATATCGATAGCAGGATGGCTCCAGTATCGAAAGATCCTGCCTTTGTTACAATTATTGATAGCCAATGTTTTGTCATTTTCCTGTGTGTTTTTCAATTTACACAACCTTAACATTATACCCAGCGCTTTCCTCGGGCTCTTCGAACATCTGCACCGTCCATTTCACGCCGCCCTGACAAGTAAAGAATTCCAGACAAACAGAATGTTTACTCGTGTTGAGTTGTTGCCCACACCGTCTTCTCTCCGCCTCAGACAGAGCCCGGGCGATTCGCGCTAATCACAAGAAACAGTAAACAGTTGGTAACAAAGGTTTGACCTCAAGTGCTCCGAACACACACGGCTGTCTCCACTCGGCGTCCATTAGTCTGATGAGACGCGGCTGAAACGACCCGATTCTACAGTTTGGTCAGTCAACTAACATCAAACTGGTTTCGTTTTGTTTTGTTTTTGTTTTTGTTTTTTACTTATTCTCTCTGATATTTCATTTGTCAAAAACAACGATTTGATCTATTTTTTTTTAAATCTCTTGCTTCTGATTTTTCATTTATTTTTACTTTTCTTAAAAAAAACGTTAGGGGCTAAGAGAACAATCAAATGAAGAGTGCGAAAGACAGAGAGAGAGAGACACGCACACAGAGAGAGAGACAGAGAGAGTAACAACTAGATGGACAGAGCGAGCTATAGATATATAGAGGCAGAAAAGACAGATAGACAGAGAGAGGGACAGTGAGATAGGCAGTTATAGAAAGACAGAGAGATAGTTAAAAAGACATAAATATAAATAGACACGTTGAAAGAGAGAGAAATTGGTGGCAAAATCACTTGAAAAACAATTAGAAGGAGAAGGAACAGAAAACGTAGAACAGAACAAAAAAAAAGAGAAAGACAGAAAGACCGAGAAAGAGAGAGAGAGAAAGAGAGAGAGAGAGAGAGAGAGAGAGAGAGAGAGAGAGAAAACAGGGCGACCTTACGAAGGACCAGAAAACACAAACAATATTGAGGATCTAGATTTGCCAGCTTTTCCATGATATCGGTTGAAAAATCAAACTTTATCACAGAGTAGGTCGTAAAACAGAGCTGTTTATCAGGTTGAATTGGTAAGTTCAACTAAATTTTCCTGATATGAATTCTCTCACCCCTATAATCTACATCAATGGTAATCTTTTCACCCACCATTCAAATCTTAATGACTAGTAACCATTTCCCTCCACCCACAAATTCTACAACATAAGTTTTCAACCCGCCCACTCCTATAAAATCTACATCACTGGTAATCTTTTCACCCACCATTCAAATCTTAATGACTAGTAACCATTTCCCTCCACCCACAAATTCTACAACATAAGTTTTCAACCCGCCCACTCCTATAAAATCTACATCACTGGTAATCTTTTCACCCACCATTCAAATCTCAATCACTGGTAACCATTTCCCTCCACCCACAAATTCTACAACATAAATTTTCAACCCGCCCACTCCTATAAAATCTACTTCACTGGTAATCTCATTATACACGAATTTCACTTCGATCATTAACGCCATTCAATCCTCTAGAAGTAACCAAAGAAATGTAAGCCTTTTCTCTATTCAAGTTTTTTTTTTTTTTTGTTTACCTCCATGACGATAGCGTTAGTTTCCCTTGGTCTAGCAGTTTTTTTTTCCTCTCCAAAGCAATTAGAATGTAAGCCCTCCAGCGGGAATCCCCGGTTATACTGCCCCGGTGTACAAACACACGGCGCGCGCCAGCTAGATATAATGCCCAACGTCTTAAGACAACAAAATAGGCCAATCCGTAGACAGCCGGAAATTGACTCTTACAGGAGAACAAAACAGCGGTTCCGGTCTAGCTCGAGTCTCGGTCCGCCCAGGGAAATCTATAGAGAGCTCTGTAATCCGCTCTTGTTGTTTCTTGAATTAGAAACCTTTTTAGCTTACCGGATATTTAAGCCTGGGGAGTTCAGAGCTTTGCTTTGCGGTTAGCAGAGAACTATAAATTTTACGACATTTCATCAATACAAAATTGTCTATCAGAGAACCATATATTTTACAACATATCATCATCACACAACTGACTATCAGAGAACTAGAGATTTTACGACATGTCATCACAGAACTGACTATCAGAGAACTATAATTTTTACGATATTTCATCATCACAGAACTGACCATCAGTGACCGATAGATTTTACTACTGTCAAAATCAAAAACTGACTATCCGAGAACCATAGATGTTACTACTATCACAGAACTGGCTACCTGGGAACCTTAGATTTTACGACATTTTATCATCACAGAACTGGCTATCAGTGACCAATAGATTTTATGACATATCGTCATCACAGAACTGACTATCAAAGAAAATAGATTTTACGACTATCACAGAACTGACTATCTGGGAACATTAGATTTTACGAAATATCATCATCATCTAAGAGCTATCAGAGGAACATAGATTTTACGACATACCATCATCACAGAACTGTCAGAGAACTATGGATTCTATCTATGACATAACAACATCACAGAACTGACTATGAGATCCATAAATTTTACGACATTTCATTATCACAGAAATATTAGAGCCAAAGATTTTACGGCATATTATCATCACAGAACTGATAATCCGAGAATCATAGACATTACGACATATCATCATCACCAAACTTACTATAAGACAACCACAGATTTTACAACATATCCTATCACAGAACAGTCTATCAGAGAACTATGAATTTTACGACTTTTCATCATCACAGAACTGACTATCAATGACCAATAGATTTTACGACTGTCATCATCAAAGAACTGACTATCAGAGAACCATAGATTTTACTACTATCACAGAACTGGCTATCTGGGAACCTTAGATTTTACGACATATCGTCATCACAAAACTGACTATCAGAGAAAATAGATTTTACGACTATCACAGAACTGACTATCTGGGAACATTAGATTTTTCGACATATTATCATCACATAACTAATCATCCGAGAATCATAGACTTTACGACATATAATTATCACAGAACTGTTAGAGCCATAGATTTTACGGCATATCATTATCACAGAACTATTAGAGCCATAGACTTTACGACATATCATTATCACAGAACTATTAGAGCCATAGATTTTACGGCATATTATCATCACATAACTGATCATCCGAGAATCATAGACTTTATGACATATCATCATCGCAGAACTATTACATACTTAGATTTTACGACATATCATCATCACCAAACTTATTATAAGTCAGCCACAGATTTTACAACATATCATCATTACAGAAAACTGATTATAAGAGAACCATAGATTTTACGACATATCATCATCACCAAACTTATTATAAGTCAGCCACAGATTTTACAACATATCATCATCACCAAACTTATTATAAGTCAGCCACAGATTTTACAACATATCATCATCACATAACTGATCATCCGAGAATCATAGACTTTATGACATATCATCATCGCAGAACTATTACATACTTAGATTTTACGGCATATTATCATCACCAAACTTATTATAAGTCAGCCACAGATTTTACAACATATCATCATTACAGAAAACTGATTATAAGAGAACCATAGATTTTACAACATATCATCATTACAGAAAACTGATTATAAGAGAACCACAGATTTTACAACATATCATCATTACAGAAAACTGATTATAAGAGAACCACAGATTTTACAACATATCATCATTACAGAAAACTGATTATAAGAGAACCACAGATTTTACAACATATCATCATTACAGAAAACTGATTATAAGAGAACCATAGATTTTACAACATATCATCATTACAGAAAACTGATTATAAGAGAACCACAGATTTTACAACATATCATCATTACAGAATACTGATTATCATAAAACCATAGATTTTACGACATATCATCATCACAGAACGAACTTTATTCAACCCGCTATCCCATAATTCTGCGTCCACACCATGATTAGTTTGGATTTTGATCTAAATTGTCACTGTGAGATATTTCAACTGAGACCAGTGTGTCTTGTATTGATTTTTAATCTTTAGTTTTTTAACTCTATACGACCAGACAATCACGCTCGGCTTATCATAGCACTGGGAGTAAAAAGAAAATGAACAAACAAGAAAACAGACCAATGAAATACAACTTTAAAAAGAAGAAAAACAAAGAAGAAAAAAAGAACTTTCCAGCTGCGTGGTCTCGACTGATGTGCTCCGTACCGATCGACTCTTGATCAACTCTTGTGACCCGCAGTGACCCATTCTTGTAACCTGCAGGTATGAATTCTTGTGACACGCAGTGACCCATTCTTATGACCTGCAGTGATCAAATCTTGTGACCCGCAGTGGTCAACTCTTGTGAACGAAGTAATCTACTCCCGGGACCCATAGTGATCATTTCTTGTGACCCGCAATGATCAATTCTTGTGACCCTAGTGATCCACTCTTGTGACCAGCAGTGATCAACTTTTGTGACCCGCAGTGATATAATCTTGTGACCCGCAGTGATCAACTCTTGTGACACGCAGTGATCTACTCCTGGGATCAACAGTAACCCACTCTTGTGAACGTAGTGATCTGCTTCTAGGACACATAGTGATCCTTTCCTGGTATTCAGAGTAACCCACTCTTGTGAACGTAGTGATCTACCCTGGGACACATAGTGATCCTTTCCTGGTATTCAGAGTAACCCACTCTTGTGAACGTAGTGATCTACTTCTAGGACACATGGTGATCCTTTCCTGGTATTCAGAGTAACCCACTCTTGTGAACGTAGTGATCTACTGCTGGGACCCATAGTGATCCTTTCCTGGTATTCAGAGTAAACCACTCTTGTGAACGTATTGATCTACTTCTAGGACACATGGTGATCCTTTCTTGTGACCCGCAGTGATCTACTCCTTTGACACATAGTGATCCTTTCTTGTGACCCGCAGTGATCTACTCCTTTGACACATAGTGATCCTTTCTTGTGACCCGCAGTGATCTACTCCTTTGACACATAGTGATCCTTTCTTGTGACACGCAGTGATCAACTCTTGTGACCAGTAGTGATCCACTATTGTGACCTAAAGTGATCAAATCTTGTGACACGCAGTGATCGACTCCTGGGAACCACAGTGATCATTTCTTGTGACCCGCAGTGATTAACTCTTGTGGCTCGCAGTGATCAACTCTTGTGACCCATAGTGATCCACTCCTGTGACCCGCAGTGATCTACTCCTGGGATCCACAGTAACCAACTCTTGTCACCCGCAGAGATTCACTCCTGTCACCCGCAGCGATCAACTCTTGTGACCCGCAATGATTAACCCTTGTGACCCGCAATGATTAACCCTTGTGACCGGCAGTGATCAACTCTTGTGACCCGCAGTGATCAACTCTTGTGACCCGCAATGATTAACCCTTGTGACCCGCAATGATTAACCCTTGTGACCCGCAATGATTAACCCTTGTGACCGGCAGTGATCAACTCTTGTGACCCGCAGTGATCAACTCTTGTGACCCGCAATGATTAACCCTTGTGACCCGCAATGATTAACCCTTGTGACCGGCAGTGATCAACTCTTGTGACCCGCAGTGATCAACTCTTGTGACCCGCAATGATTAACCCTTGTGACCCGCAATGATTAACCCTTGTGACCGGCAGTGATCAACTCTTGTGACCGGCAGTGATCAACTCTTGTGACCCGCAATGATTAACCCTTGTGACCGGCAGTGATCAACTCTTGTGACCCGCAGTGATCAACTCTTGTGACCCGCAGTGATCAACTCTTGTGACCCGCAGTGATCAACTCTTGTGACCCGCAATGATTAACCCTTGTGACCCGCAATGATTAACCCTTGTGACCGGCAGTGATCAACTCTTGTGACCCGCAATGATTAACCCTTGTGACCGGCAGTGATCAACTCTTGTGACCCGCAGCGATCAACTCTTGTGACCCGCAATGATTAACCCTTGTGACCGGCAGTGATCAACTCTTGTGACCCGCAGTGATCAACTCTTGTGACCCGCAGTGATCAACTCTTGTGACCCGCAGTGATCAACTCTTGTGACCCGCAATGATTAACCCTTGTGACCCGCAATGATTAACCCTTGTGACCGGCAGTGATCAACTCTTGTGACCCGCAATGATTAACCCTTGTGACCGGCAGTGATCAACTCTTGTGACCCGCAGCGATCAACTCTTGTGACCCGCAATGATTTACCCTTGTGACCGGCAGTGATCAACTCTTGTGACCCGCAGTGATCAACTCTTGTGACCCGCAGTGATCTCCTCCTGGGATCCACAGTAACCCACTCTTGTGAACACAGTGATCTACTCCTTTGAGCCAAAGTGATCTTTTCTTGTGACATGCAGTGATCAACTCTTGTGGCCCGTAGTGATCAACTCTTGTGAACGTAGTGATCTACTTCTGGGATCCATTGTGATCCTTCTTTGTCACCCGCAGTGATCTTCTCCTGTAATCCACAGTCACGTATTCTTGTTCAATATGAGTTGACACAGTAACTGCCTATGACTTCCTGTCTCTGACGTCTTCACCCACACCTCCAGCATCCTACGTTTGTTCCAGATTCTCGTTCTATATGAGGTGACACAGCAACTGCCTATGACTTCCTGTCTCTGACGTCTTCACCCACAACTCCAGCCTCCTACGTTTGTTCCAGATCCTTGTTCTATATGAGCTGACACATCTGACACAGTAACAGCCTGTGACTTCCTGTCTATGACGTCTTCACCCACACCTCCAGCCTCCTACTTTTGTTCCAGATTCTTGTTCTATATGAGGTGACACAGTAACAGCCTGTGACTTCCTGTCTCTGACGTCTTCACCCACACCTCCAGCCTCCTACGTTTGTTCCAGATTCTTGTTCTATATGAGGTGACACAGCAACAGCCTGTGACTTCCTGTCTCTGACGTCTTCACCCACACCTCCAGCCTCCTACGTTTGTTCCAGATTCTTGTTCTATATGAGGTGACACAGTAACAGCCTGTGACTTCCTGTCTCTGACGTCTTCACCCACACCTCCAGCCTCCTACTTTTGGCCCAGATTTTTTAGGTCCTGATTTCAGGAAAAGTTCACAAAACCGTTTGATTGTTGTTGTTTTTCAACATCAAGATAACAAGGTTTATCCCCAAAACGTGTGTAATGATGAAATCTGCGCTTGTCACAACAATTATAGATCAAAATTTTAATTATTTAGATATTTTACAAGCCCAGTATACCATAAACGGTGATCTCTTAAATACAGAACAAAAGGAATCTATTTTTCGTTGTTTTAAAGGAAAATGTCAGGACTTGATTTTAGAATGAGGAATCGCTAAAGCCGCGATTTTCTTTTTGTTTACGTTGAGTGTCCACAATCCCATCATCGCTCTCTCCATCGCACAATACACTTCCGGTATTGCCCAGACTCGCCGCTGGACTGACCACTCAAATTAACCACACGCTGTCATCTCAGAGCTGAGTGGAAAGTGACTACAGCACTCCTGGCGTCAAATTACTTGAGGCTGACCCATTCCACAGTGGAGTCCATAATTGAATCATAAACGATCCGGATAAAACCCGCTGGAGATGGAACCATTGCCGTTGTTATCAGAGGGCGGGGGAGATAAGACTTAGAATTCTAAGAACTGAGGAAAATTCGATAAACATAATTTAATAGAAGCCGGAGAAAAACATTAGATCGAAGACAAGAATGATCGCGGAATTCCGGTGCGTTTCATGATTATTAATAACTGAAATCGAATCCAAACCTATCCTTGCAGAAAATCGATTCTAGATCGACCCACAAGACATCAGCAAACTGACGATTCCCTTTCTTCCTGGTTTGGGGATCTCACAGGTTTGTTTGTTTGATGTTTGATACAGCATGTCGGTAACAACGTGTTTTAACCTCTCTCTCTCTCTCTCTCTCTCTCTCTCTCTCTCTCTCTCTCTCTCTCTCTCTCTCTCTCTCTCTCTCTCTCTCTCTCTCTCTCTCTCTCTCTCTCTCTCTCTCTCTCTCTCTCTCTCTCTCTCTCTCTCTCTCTCTCTCTCTCTCTCTCTCTCTCTCTCTCTCTCTCTCTCTCTCTCTCTCTCTCTCTCTCTCTCTCTCTCTCTCTCTCTCTTTCTCTCTCTGTCTGTCTGTATGTATATAAAAGTATTCAATACTCTCACAAACATAATTATACAGTCATACAAGTACATTTTTTATCGTAGTCTATACTTCCCCCTCTCTATCTGACTCGCTTTGCTTCTCTGTTTCGCTTATAGGCATATTGTACCTGCAGAAAGTCAACTATAAAAAAACGTCTCATTTTGAATAATTGAAAGAAGTTTTATTTGTTTCGGTATGTGAAGATGTACTGAATTTCTACCGAACTAATCCTTTTTATTTTTATATCCGAAGAAGATTACTTAGACTCACCAAGCTTACAATATAATCAAATTACCCTCAGATCCGGATAAGAGCCGAGTCTGATCGAGTACATCCGCCTCCCACAACACTTAGCGTATCTCACATATATTTGAATCTTCCTGCAGTCCTGAGGGGAATCTTTATCGCTGATGCACAATCCTCCTCACCCTCCCCCTCCCTTTCCAAAATTTCCCCAACTTTATCCTCCGTGACATCACCCCCCCCCCCCCAAACCCCGCTCCCTCCACATCTTCATCTGAACAGGTTCAGTTCGGTGGTCAAATCTGTTTGATTCAAGTATTCGAATATATCCGAATTCAAGGCATAGGGAATTTGTTTAACCAACACACCGATTCCAGAGACGGAGATCTCTAGACAGGTGAACACATGTTTCCATCTCTTTTTCATTAAGATTCACGTTTTTCCATCTCTTTATCATTAAGATTGACGTTTTTCCATCTCTTTATCATTCAGATTCACATTTTTCCATCTCTTTGTTATTCAGACTGACGTTTGTCCATCTCTTTATCATTCAGATTCACGTTTTTACATCTCTTTATCATTGAGATTGACGTTTTTCCATCCCTTTATCATTAAGTTTGAGAATTGTCCATCTCTTTATCATTAAGTTGGACATTTGTCCATCTCTTTATCATTTAGACTGATGTTTGCCCATATCTTTGTCATTTAGATTGACGTTTTTTCATCTCTTTATCCTTAAGTTTGACATTTGTCCATCTCTTTATCATTACGTTTGACATTTTTCCATCTCTGTATCATCAGGATTGACATTTTTCCATCTCTGTATCATCAGGATTGACATTTGTCCATCTCTTTATTATTAAGTGCGACATTAATCATCTCTTCATCATTAAGATTGACGTTTGTCCATCTCTTTATCATTAGGATTCACATGTTTCCATATCTTTATCATTAAGATTGGCGTTTGTTCACCTCTTTATCATTAGGATTGACATTTTTCTATCTCTTTATCATTAGGATTAACATTTTCTATCTCTCTATCATTAAGTTTGACATTTGTCCATCTCTTTATCATTAAGGTTGACGTTTGTCCATCTCTTTATCATTAAGTTTGACATGTAACGGTCAGCAATAAACCGTGGCCCACAGATTCATTTGTCCATCCTTCTAATTTGCAGTGGTCGGCAATAAAACCGTGGCCTACATGTACATAAGTCTTCCCTCTAACATGCAGTGGTCAAGACCGATGGCCAGTGTGAAGCTGATAGATTGTTTTTCTTTGTCTGAGCGACAGAGCAGCAATGATTGGAATATCGAATTCTTGACCCATGAGCCCGATGAACAGTTGGACAGCAAGGATGTCTGTCGCTCTCTTCGACCTGACATGGAGAAAGAGAGAGCAACGGATGGCGGAAAAAGAGAGAGACAGAGAGACAGAGACAGGTGTTGCCAAAGAAGGGCTTAGATTTAAACTGTTGATTTGATTTACTGACCATGTTTGGTGGAAACTAAGCTTGATCTCTACCATATCACGTGATTCGATTGACTCAGCCGCAGGGAGAAGGGTGGACATTTTCCACCAGAGTTAAGAACGGACATTTTCCTCCCCAATTAAGGATGGATATTTCCCGCCATAATTAGGGATAAACATTTTCCACCATAATTTGGATGAATGGATGAAAATTTTCAGCCATAATTAAGGATGAACATTTTGCGCTTTAATTAAGGATGGGCATTTTCCAACATGATTAAGGATGAACATTTTTCCGCCACAATTAAGGATGAATATATATATATCTCTTTAATTAAGGATGAACATTTTCTTCCATAATTAAGGATGAACATTTCCCACCTTAATTAAGGATGAACATTTTGCGCTTTAATTAAGGATGGACATTTTCGCCATGTTATAATAGGGACATTTCCGAGAAAAAGAGAAGGACGAGTCAGGGAAGGGTGGGGGAGGAGAGTATTAAAAGAGTTTCCCCTGCCTCTTTAAGCCGATGACCTGAACTTAGAAACATCAAAACTAACGCATAAAGCGCTCTTGATGAGGCTGAGCACAAGTGTCCACCAGGAGAAAGGAATACAGAGCGAGTCGTTAATAATTGGTTAAGTTCTAACCTGAGACCCCAGGCGTCCGTTATTACAACGTTCGGAGGGGCGCAGCAGACGCGGAGATCAATCCTTGCATATCACAATCAATATTTACAATAGAGCGCAGCTTTGTGCAGCCTTCTTACTGCAGTTATATCTTCTGTCCGAGTTGTTTCTGTGTTTTCTGACAAAGTGTTCATCGCTGTCTGTTGGTCAATTTTCTGTCTGTTGTCTGTCTCTCAATATCCTCCACATTATTAGAATGTGGACAAATCTTAGGTCATCGCTGTCTGTTGATCACTTGTCTGTCTGTTGTCTGTCTCTCAATATCCTCCACATTATTAGAATGTGGACAAATCTTAGGTCAAGGATGTCTGTTGGTCACTTGTCTGTCTGTTGTCTGTCTCTCAATATCCTCCACATTATTAGAATGTGGACAAATATTAGATCAAGGATGTCTATTGGTCAGTTTTCTGTCTGTTGCTCAGTTGTTTATCTGTTGGTCAGTTGTCTCTCTATCCATATCTTCTAAATTATGTGAGTGTAAACAATGGTTATTCATCGTTTTTTATTGGTCAGTTGTCTTTTTGTTGGTCAGTCCTTTGTCTAATGGCCAGTTGCCTGTATTTTGGTCAGTTGGCTGTATGTTGGTCAGTTGTTTGTCTCTCCATATCTTCTAAATTATCAAAAAGAAAAAAAAAAGATTCATCGCTTCCTGTTGGTCTGTTGTCTGACTTTTGGCCGGTTGCCTGTCTGATGTACAATCGTTTGTCTGTTGGTTAGTTGTCCCTCTGTTGGTCAGTTGTCTGTCTGTTGGTCAGTTTTCTGTCTCTTGGTCAGTTCTCTGTCTCTTGGTCAGCTGTCTCTCTTTTGGTAAGTTCTCTGTCTGGTGTCAGTCGTCTGTCTGTTGGTCAGTTCTCTGTCTCTTGGTCAGCTGCCTCTCTTTTGGTAAGTTCTCTGTCTGGTGTCAATCGTCTGTCTGTTGGTCAGTTCTCTGTCTCTTGGTCAGCTGTCTGTCTGTAGGTAAGTTCTCTGTTTGTTGGTCAGTTCTCTGTCTCTTGTTCAGCTGTCTGTGTGTTGGTAGTTGTCTGTCTGGTGTCACTCGTCTGTCTGTCTGTTGGTCAGTTCTCTGTCTATTGGTCAGCTGTCTGTCTGTTGGTAAGTTCTTTGTCTGGTTGTCAGTCGTCTGAAGGTGGTCAGTTTTCTGTCTGTTGGTCAGTTGTCTGTTTGTTTGTCGTTTGTCTGTCTGGTGATCATTTGTCTGTCTGTTGGTCAGATATTTGTATGTTGGTCAGTTGTCTGTCTGTTGGTAGTTGTCCTTCTATTGGTAAGTTTTCTTTCTTTTGGTCCGTTGTTTGTCTGTTGGTCAGTTGTCTGTCTACTGGTCGGTTGTCATTCTGTTGGTAAGCTGTCTTTCTGTTGGTCAGTTGTCTGACTGTTGTTTTTTTGTCTGTCTAGTGGTCAGTTGTCTGTCTGTTGGTCAGTTGTCTATCTGCTGATCAGATGTCTGTCACACCATATCCTCCACTTTATCAAATTGACGAAAAACCATATGTCATCGCTGTCTGTTTGTCACTTGTGTGGCTGGTGTTCAGTTGTCTGTCTGGTTTTTTTTTTTAGTTGCCTGTCTCTCAATATCCTCCAGAACCTTAAGTCATTGCTGTGTGTTGGTCATTTTTCTGGTGCGTTGTCTGTTGTTTTTCTCTTCATATTCTTCACATTACCTGATTGAAAGAAAATCTTAGGTCATCGCATTGTGACGTAGGTCATCGTTGTAGGTTGGTCATTTGTCTGTCTCTCCATATCATTTACATTATCTGATTGAAAAGAAAATCTTACGTCATCGCTGTCTAAAAAGCATTGTGGCGTAGGTCATCGTTGTAGGTTGGTCATTTGTCTGTCTCTCCATATCCTTCACATTATCTGATTGAAAAGAAACTCTTACGTCATCGCTGTCTAAAAAGCATTGTGGCGTAGGTCATCGTTGTAGGTTGGTCATTTGTCTGTCTCTCCATATCATTTACATTATCTGATTGAAAAGAAAATCTTAGATCATCGCATTGTGGCGTAGGTCATCGTTGTAGGTTGGTCAATTGTCTGTCTCTCCATATCCTTCACATTATCTGATTGAAAAGAAACTCTTACGTCATCGCTGTCTAAAAAGCATTGTGGCGTAGGTCATCGTTGTAGGTTGGTCATTTGTCTGTCTCTCCATATCCTTCACATTATCTGATTGAAAAGAAACTCTTACGTCATCGCTGCCTAAAAAGCATTGTGGCGTAGGTCATCGTTGTAGGTTGGTCATTTGTCTGTCTCTCTATATCCTTCACATTATCTGATTAAAAAGAAAATCTTACGTCATCGCTGTCTAAAAAGATTGTTGCGCTACCTCCTAGATCAAACCGAATCTTATCCTGATCCTACACGAATCCTACCCGAATCTAGCCCGAGTCTTATCCGAATCTTACCCAAGTCTTATAGAATCGTACCCGAACCTAACTATCATCCCCATCTTCTGCCGAGCTGGGCGGTGTGAAAGTGCCGTTCTCGAGGGGGGTGGGGGGGGGGGTGATTAAGTTACTTCCCTTGCAGCTGAGGCAGAATGAGAGCAGAAGATGCCATATTGCCTCCCTGGGGACCTTATTAGAGAGGATGTACGATTAGAGGAGGTGGGAAAAAACCACCGGAAGTAGAAAGGTTACAGGGGTCAGGGTAGTCGTATAGTACCAGCTGTTCTTTGTTCAGAAGGGGGGAAGGGGCGGGTAACTCGCCGGATAAGTGGGTGAATTTCCACAAAGTTAGATAAATACAAAAACAGACTGATAGGTTGATAGACACATAGATAAAAAGCTAAATAAATGATAGATATTTAGTTTGATTTAAGATTGACAGACAAATGGATAAACAGTCAGATAGATAAATTCTTTAGATAGGTAGATAAATGATATGCAGATAAATAAATAGGTTGATGTATAGATAAAGAAATACAAAAATTAATAAATGGATAGATAGATAGATAGATGGATAAATGATAGAAAGGTGATTAGATAGATAGATAGTTAGAAAGATAAACAGATAGTTCACAGATAAAGAGTAATTTTAGTATATTTAATAATTTCATAGTAGATTGATAAAAGTTGTATATTGCAAGACGTGAAAATCACCCGCCTAAAAATTAGGAGTTGTATAGGGGACATAGCTAGCTGGTGTTACAAATCAGCCAGGAATTGTATATCCTACAGAACTATTATAGATAGATGGAAGTTTTGTTTACAACTGGCTGTTTTTTAGAAATACTGCACATTTTAACTAATAATTATTATAGTACACAGAAAGTAACCGGAAAATTTTAAGGATATCTCTTAGACCACAAAATCTTCAATATCTATATCTATGATATTTATATCCCATGCATTGATTAAGGTCTACAGTGTGGGTACTAATTGAGTTAGGGTATACAACTCTTATGAAAAAAAAAACGGCATTTTAGATTGTCTTCCCTGATGACATTCCTAGCGAGAGTACAAAGATGATAGATGCTTTATCCTCTACCGCTTTTCTGTGGATATTCCCTTTCAGCACAACTACTGTGGATATTTCCATTTAGCACAATTGCTGCAGATATTTCCGTTTGGCACAACTGCTACAGATATTTCCATTCAGCACAACTGCTGCGGATATTTCCCTTTAGCACAAAAATTCATGACTTTGAGATTTTTAATCTCCACTTTGAAGATGCCTCGTCGATTTTCTCGAGTGAGAATACAGTGGGCTTTTGTCATCAAGCCGCCATCTTTCTGATCTCTTTCAACTGCAAAGTTCGATATAATCGAAGTCTGACGATCTTCCAGATGTTAAGGTTTCTGTCTGTCTGCCTGTGTCTCTCTCTCCCTCTCTCTCTCTCTCTCTCTACCCCCCCCTCCCCAAATCTGTCCATTCACACCCCTGTCAAGCCAATATCTGATTAGTTCTAAAGTTGCATGAATGTAATTGTCTTGGTTGAAGTCTACCTCTAGCTGTCATTCCTTCAGTTTGGACGCTGCAACAGATAACCTGGCCTGGAAAAGAAAGGAGAGAGAGAGAGAGAGAGAGAGAGAGAGAGAGAGAGAGAGACTCACAAAAAAAACACTCACTCAGAAAGAGAGAACGAGAGAGGTATGAGAGACGAAGAGAGAGAGAGAAAGATAAATGGAGAGAGATACGGAGAGAGAACAAGAGATAGAGAAAGAAAGAGAGAAAGAGAGAGAGAGAGATAGGCCGAAAGAGAGAGACAGAGAAATAGATCGAGAGCGAGATGTGAAGAGAGAGAGACAAAACGAAAGAAACGGAGAGAGTGAGAAATGCAAATGAAGCAAGCACTTGTCAGGCCAGAACGCTGGGAGAATCCCACAAAAATCTCCAGTTAGAAAACATCATTCTTGGACTTTCTCTACCGGAAGTGGGAAGTGGGTCTTCCGTTAAACGATACTCGTTAATGTTCTCTCCATCTTTTCTCTTTTGTTCTTTCTCTGTCTCTGTCTCTCTGACTCTCTCTCTCCATCCTGTCCATTTCTCTCTTTCTCTCTCTCTCTCTCTCTCTCTCTCTCTCTCTCTCTCTCTCTCTCTCTCTCTCTCTCTCTCTCTCTCTCTCTCTCTCTCTCTCTCTCTCTCTCTCTCTCTCTCTCTCTCTCTCTCTCTCTCTCTCTCTCCCTTTCTCTTTTCCTCTTTTCGCTCTTCGTTTTCTCGCCCTCTGTCTCTTAATTTCTCTCTAATCCTGCATTTCTCTTATTTCTCTCTCTTTCTCTCTCTCTTTATGCCTCTAATATTGTGTGTCTGTCAGACACTTTGTGTCTCTCTCTTTCTCTCTCTCTTTATGCCTCTAATATTGTGTTTCTGTCAGACACTTTGTGTCTCTCTCTTACCCTATCTATCTATCTTCTCATACAGAAACCTACATGTTCTCCCAACCTATCATTCGCTCTCTTTCTCTCTCTCTCTTTATGCCTCTAATATTGTGTGTCTGTCAGACACTTTGTGTCGCTCTCTTTCTCTCTCTCTTTATGCCTCTAATATTGTGTTTCTGTCAGACACTTTGTGTCTCTCTCTTACCCTATCTATCTATCTTCTCATACAGAAACCTACATGTTCTCCCAACCTATCATTCGCTCTCTTTCTCTCTCTCTCTTTATGCCTCTAATATTGTGTGTCTGTCAGACACTTTGTGTCGCTCTCTTTCTCTCTCTCTTTATGCCTCTAATATTGTGTTTCTGTCAGACACTTTGTGTCTCTCTCTTTCTCTCTCTCTTTATGCCTCTAATATTGTGTTTCTGTCAGACACTTTGTGTCTTTCTCTTACCCTATCTATCTATCTTCTCATACAGAAACCTACATGTTCTCTCAACCTATCATTCGCTCTATCTTTCTCTCTCTCTTTATGCCTCTAATATTGTGTGTCTGTCAGACACTTTGTGTCTCTCTCTTTCTCTCTCTCTTTATGCCTCTAATATTGTGTTTCTGTCAGACACTTTGTGTCTTTCTCTTACCCTATCTATCTATCTTCTCATACAGAAACCTACATGTTCTCCCAACCTATCATTCGCTCTATCTTTCTCTCTCTCTTTATGCCTCTAATATTGTGTGTCTGTCAGACACTTTGTGTCTCTCTCTTACCCTATCTATCTATCTTCTCATACAGAAACCTACATGTTCTCCCAACCTATCATTCGCTCTATCTTTCTCTCTCTCTTTATGCCTCTAATATTGTGTGTCTGTCAGACACTTTGTGTCTCTCTCTTACCCTATCTATCTATCTTCTCATACAGAAACCTACATGTTCTCCCAACCTATCATTCGCTCTATCTTTCTCTCTCTCTTTATGCCTCTAATATTGTGTGTCTGTCAGACACTTTGTGTCTCTCTCTTACCCTATCTATCTATCTTCTCATACAGAATCCTACATGTTCTCCCAACCTATCATTCGCTCTATCTTTCTCTCTCTCTTTATGCCTCTAATATTGTGTGTCTGTCAGACACTTTGTGTCTCTCTCTTACCCTATCTATCTATCTTCTCATACAGAAACCTACATGTTCTCCCAACCTATCATTCGCTCTATCTTTCTCTCTCTCTTTATGCCTCTAATATTGTGTGTCTGTCAGACACTTTGTGTCTCTCTCTTACCCTATCTATCTATCTTCTCATACAGAAACCTACATGTTCTCCCAACCTATCATTCGCTCTATCTTTCTCTCTCTCTTTATGCCTCTAATATTGTGTGTCTGTCACACACTTTGTGTCTCTCTCTTACCCTATCTATCTATCTTCTCATACAGAAACCTACATGTTCTCCCAACCTATCATTCGCTCTATCTTTCTCTCGCCTTAAATTCGGATCTAAATCTCTTTATTTTCGTTGTTTATTTGTATATAATCTGTATGTAACCATCACATATGCAGAAAATACTTTCCAAATTCTATGCGACATGTATAAACTCTCTTCTTCTTTCTCTCAAAATGACTAAGATACAAACACGATTATGCAGTCTTAATTTTCTGTAGAACCCTTGTATATATATAATTTAAGCGCCGTTATTTTTTACAGGAATTTTGTGAAAGCGCTGTTTCATTTATTCCTCCTTCTTTTTCCTTTCATAATAAATTTGATATTATCCTTCATTTAGTATGACTGTTGGGTTTTTTGTTTTGTTTTTTCAAATGATTCTAATTGTCTTCTTCTTGCTTTATTTTTGTTTTGGCATTGTTTTCTGTTCTTTGTTTTATTTTTAGCTTAAAGTCTCATTCTGTTTTTAAATCTTGGTCACCTCGTTTAAAAAAAACAAAAACAAAACAAAAAATAAAATCCGCTGCCTGTTTCTTTGCAGATGTCAGTATTTACTTTTTTCCGCCCAGATCAAACAATTTTTTCCAAACAAATAAAAAATTCCCGACGGGTTTTCTAGAAAGCCTCCCATCACCAACCTCACTTTTCTCGAAACTGTCCGACGTCAGATTATATGAAATCCTTTCGCCTATCTCCCTTCCCTCTCCCTCCTGTCTCACTCCCCTCCTGACATGTCATCCCTTTAGCCCACCAATTCCTTCCACTTTCCCTTAATTTGCCTTCCTTTGTTTTTCAACCAATCAGCGTGGAGATCCCTTTAACTCCGTGTCTGCGGCGGACAACTCGGCACGTTCCGCCATTTTGTTACATCAAAAAACTCAACAGAGCTCGGGACAAACCGGAAATGAAGTCGTCATTGCAGACAACAGATGTCTTGTTGCGTGGGGACCGACTCGTTCATCTTTCTTTCTTTCTTTCTTTCTTTCTTTCTTTCTTTCTTCTGCTTCGTCATTTAAAATGGGCTGCAGTACTTAAGACCTGCACTATTTCACTTCTTTTGATACAGCAGTTAAATTCCGAGGTATCTCCATTAATATCGGAATTACGATAGTCATATTCTATCAGTTAATATCGTTTTAACAATAGAAACGCAAATTTTTTGCCGAGCATGTCTAATGTCCGGCCCACGGGCTAAATGCGGCCTGTGGTCAAATGTACTCTGACCCGCAGCCTCTTTCACTAAGTCAATAATAATTAACCCTTTGTGTTCAAAGAATGTCAAGATGAATGGTCGCGGTTACCCCCCACCCACACACACACACTCACACCATAGATATTTTCATGTGACCAAATCTGGCCCTCTTTTCGAAAAAAAAAATAAGCAAAACTTTTCTTCCCTATACCGACAAGATTATAGTTTCGTTTCAAACTTCAACAATGCTATTTTATATACCGACAAGTATACAGTTTTGTTTTTAAGAGTTGAAATTCTATTCTCTATTCCAACAACTTTACAAGTTAGTTTTAAAAAGCTACAATTCCTTTCTCTATGTCGACAAATTTATAGTTTAGTTTTAAAGAGTTATAATTCCATTCTCTATCCCAACAAGTTTAGAGTTTAGTTTTGAAGATTTCTCGTGGACCCGTCTGGGTCCGACATAAAGTAAATATTTCTCGTGGACTCTTTAGGTGTGGCATGAAGCAAATATTTCCCGTGGACTCTTTAGGTGTGGCATGAAGCAAATATTTCCCGTGGACTCTTTAGGTGTGGCATGAAGCAAATATTTCCCGTGGACTCTTTAGGTGTGGCATGAAGCAAATATTTCCCGTGGACTGTTTAGGTGTGGCATGAAGCAAATATTTCCCGTGGACTCTTTAGGTGTGGCATGAAGCAAATATTTCCCGTGGACTCTTTAGGTGTGGCATGAAGCAAATATTTCCCGTGGACTGTTTAGGTGTGGCATGAAGCAAATATTTCCCGTGGACTCTTTAGGTGTGGCATGAAGCAAATATTTCCCGTGGACTCTTTAGGTGTGGCATGAAGCAAATATTTCCCGTGGACTCTTTAGGTGTGGCATGAAGCAAATATTTCCCGTGGACTCCTTAGGTGTGGCATGAAGCAAATATTTCCCGTGGACTCTTTAGGTGTGGCATGAAGCAAATATTTCCCGTGGACTCTTTAGGTCCGGCATGAAGCAAATATTTCCCGTGGACTCTTTAGGTGTGGCATGAAGCAAATATTTCCCGTGGACTCTTTAGGTGTGGCATGAAGCAAATATTTCCCGTGGACTGTTTAGGTGTGGCATGAAGCAAATATTTCCCATGGACTCTTTAGGTCCGGCATGAAGCAAATATTTCCCTTGGACTCTTTAGGTCCGGCATGAAGCAAATATTTCCCGTGGACTCTTTAGGTGTGGCATGAAGCAAATATTTCCCGTGGACTCTTTAGGTCCAGCATGAAGCAAATATTTCCCATCGACTCTTTAGGTGTGGCATGAAGCAAATATTTCCCGTGGACTCTTTAGGTGTGGCATGAAGCAAATATTTCCCGTGGACTCTTTAGGTCCGGCATCAAGCAAATATTTCCCATCGACTCTTTAGGTCCGGCATCAAGCAAATATTTCCCTTGGACTCTTTAGGTCCGGCATGAAGCAAATATTTCCCGTGGACTCTTTAGGTCCGGCATGAAGCAAATATTTCCCGAGGACTCTTTAGGTGTGGCATGAAGTAAATATTTCCCGTGGACTCTTTAGGTGTGGCATGAAGCAAATATTTCCCATGGACTCGTCTAGGTCCGGCATGAAGCAAATATTTTCCGTGGACTCTTTATGTGTGGCATGAAGCAAATATTTCCCATGGATTCTTTAGGTCCGGCATGAAGCAAATATTTCCCTTGGACTCTTTAGGTCCGGCATGAAGCAAATATTTCCCGTGGACTCTTTAGGTCCGGCATGAAGCAAATATTTCCCATCGACTCTTTAGGTGTGGCATGAAGCAAATATTTTCCGTGGACTCGTCTAGGTCCGGCATCAAGCAAATATTTCCCATCGACTCTTTAGGTCCGGCATCAAGCAAATATTTCCCATCGACTCTTTAGGTGTGGCATGAAGCAAATATTTCCCATCGACTCTTTAGGTCCGGCATGAAGCAAATATTTCCCGAGGACTCTTTAGGTGTGGCATGAAGCAAATATTTCCCGTGGACTCTTTAGGTCCGGCATGAAGCAAATATTTCCCATGGACTCGTCTAGGTCCGGCATGAAGCAAATATTTTCCGAGGACTCTTTAGGTGTGGCATGAAGCAAATATTTCCCGTGGACTCTTTAGGTGTGGCATGAAGCAAATATTTCCCTTGGACTCTTTAGGTCCGGCATGAATCAAATATTTCCCGTGGTCTCTTTAGATCCGGCATGAAGCAAATATTTCCCGTGGACTCGTCTAGGTCCGACATGACAAAAATATTTTGCTTATTCGAACATTAATGTAAAGCTCTGTGGAGGGTTGCACAAATGTCTTCTTCCTTAAGATTCCATAGATTTCCTAGCACCTTTGTTCTCTCTCTCTGTACCTCCCTCCCTCTCTCTCTGTACCTTCCTCCCTCTCTCTCTCTCTCTCTGTACGTCCCTCCCTCTCTCTCTGTACCTTCCTCCCTCTCTCTCTCTCTCTCTGTACGTCCCTCCCTCTCTCTCTCTGTCTCTCTCTCTCTCTCTTTCACTCTCTCTCCACCCCTTACACCCTTCCTCATCTTTAAACGATCTTGTGGATTAGCTGTATCAGTAAATGTCTTGACATTTCTCCAGCACAGAAGTTACAGGAGAGAAATCTGGCTGGTCTGCCTCCCCTCCCCTACCCACCCACACTTCGCCCTTACATACATGTCAATAGGTTGTCGAGTTAGTGCGTTACTGGCTGACAGAGAGTTGGTTGTGTGTGTGTGGGAGGGGGGGATATATGAGAAGCAATGAAACTAATATCTGGAGTGTTACAAGGGAAAATGGAGGATAGCGTAATAAAGGTAGAGAGAAAGAAAGGGGGGGTTGGGGTAAGAGAGGGAGGGAGGGGGGTTGGGAGAGGTCTATATGAAAAGCAATAAAACTATTATCGGGAGTTTTAGGACGAAAAGTTGTGAATAACAAAATGAAGGTAGGAGCAAGAGAGAGAGAGAGAGAGAGAGAGAGAGAGAGAGAGAGAGGGAAGAAAGACACAGAGAGACAGATTTATAGACAGGCAGATTTAAAGACTAAGACTGTGATGCAAAAGGAGAGTAGAAAAAGAGAGTGGGAAAGGCAGAGGGATAAAATAAAAAAAGAAATAGATGGGGAGATAGGGAAAGATAGATAGACAGAAGGAAAGAGAGAGAGAGAGACAGAGGAAGAGAGAGAGAGAGAGAGAGAGAGCGACAGTCGGCTTGACAGAAAAGATATAGCCTTGCCTCCAACAAAAAGGTCACGTGATTTAATCAGTTGGCGTAGACAGCAGAGTACAATAAAGACCATCACAGTAATCTGATGCGCTGGCACACAACCAATCATCGCTCCTGTTTAATATCAGTTCTAGTGCTGGAGAGAGAAGATCAGCGGTTCTTCTTCTGATCTCAAGAATGATCTTTATCAATTTAACATTAAAGTCACATAATTTGATCTCAAGAAATATGTGTATTAATTTAACACCAAGGTCACACAATTCGATCTCAAGAATGATCTTTATTCATTTAAAATTAAGGTCACATGATTTGGTCTCAAGAATGATCTTTATTCATTTGAAATTTAAGTCAGATGATTTGATCTCAAGAATGATCTTTATTCATTTGAATTTATGGTCACATGATTTGATCTCAAGAATGATCATTATTCATTTCAAATCAAGGTCACATGATTTGATCTCAAGAATGATCTTTATTCATTTAAAATTAGGGTCACATGATTTGATTATCCTAAACTTATACGGACGCAAACAGCATTACTTTCAAGTACTTGCTTTATGTGAACAATAACCAAGCATTATATCTATGTCATTATGATCCCTAGGTTCTAAACGACTATCATTTAACAAACTTAAAAAAACCGTTGTAAAGTATATCTACCAATATAGAAGCGTAATTCTAGTTCATGAATGGGAGGCACAAAAATCAAATTGGAGAAAACTGAACTTTTGAGGGCCGTTTAAATCTAAATATTAATTGTTGTTTTGTTTTGTTTTGTTTTGAAAGAACCTCAAAATATATAATTTCTCCTAATATAGAGGCATAATTCTAGTTTAATAAACATTAATTTTGCCGAAGCCGAAGACACAAAAATCAACATTTAAATTTAATAAATAATTTAAGGACGATTTAAATTTCAATACTTGTTTGTTTGTTTTGTTTCTGTTTTTCTTTGTTTCTATTCTTGGTTTGGAAACTTTACTGTCAATTTTTCTTAATTTTTTTTTTTTTTTTTTTTTTTTTTTGGGGGGGGGGAGTCTTATGGTGAGGGCTAACTTGATTTTAATAATATAAAACCCACCCAGCGGAGTTTTATGAAACTTTCAAACACGATTCACCTAAGAACAAGTGTGTACATTTGTTGTGCATCAGGGTTGAGTCGCACCTTGTGTAAACCAGGCCTGTGGAGGGCTGTTTAGATCTACATGATATCATGTTTAATACGTCAAGGTGATTTTTAAAATCAGATTTAGCCTTGTTTCTAGACCCACTTATTTTCTTAATTATGTTAAAGTAAATTTTAGCAAAGTTGCCGCTCCCCCCTCCCCCCTCTAAATAAATAATAATAATAATAATAATAATAATAATAATAATAATAATAATAATAATAATAATAATAATAATGAAGTTATTTCCTAGCGCCTCTTCCTACTTGTAGGCTCGAAGCTCTTTACAATAGTCTATTTACAAACGTTTAACATAGTGACACTAGTCTATAGTCTAAAACATAGTCCATTAACAATTCAAACAAACAGAAGAGGAAAAAATAAAGAAGTTACATGTACAAAGAAAATAAGAAAAGACATTGACAATAAGACAAATTTCTCAGACTAATTAAGGTCTTCATGTGCAGTAGAGAAAAAAATCTTAGAAATGTTATATAAAAAATAATAGACAAAACAACATGCGATTTATTATTTTTTTTTTTGCTCTATGAAGATATGCGTATAGATTTAGCTTTGGCAGATGGTAGATCAGAGCAAGTGGCAACTTGCAGAATTACAAGATAAGTAGAAAAATCCCGGCAAGCGATCGAAATGAGTTATTCTTCTTGGGGAAGTTTATGTTCCTGGCGTATCGACAGAGAGGCTTAATTGCACTTTTCAGAGCTCAGTCAAGTCTCCATTTTTCTCTTCCAAACCTGATAAGTTTGAAAACAATAAAGCATCTTTATAACCATCAATTTCATTCAATACTGATATTAATACATATGGCGAGGGCTGATTACACATATTTCTGTTAGATCTGACCTGGGTGAGATTCTGGGGATTCCCGCTACAGCCTGCTAACTGCTGGTCTCGATGCAGCATAGTGCACGTCCTGGTACAGTCACGGAGACTAGAGGTGGGTTGGAATGACGGATCACGTGAGCAAAGGTTCGGCTAAAACTCTTTATAAACATGCCTTAGTTTTCATCTCAGTGGTCATAGGGTCAGAAACTTCTTTAGTGATTCCAGAAAGAGACAGAACATTTTAATCCCAACTTAACTCAATGTTATGAATTACGAGGATAGAAACATCAAGGTTTCAGGTGGAGAAAACTTTTATATTTTAAGCTCAGTTCAATGTTATGAATTAGGAGAATAGAAACCTCAAGATTTCAGGTGGAGATAGAACCTTTTTATTTTAAGCTCAGTTCTATAATATGAATTGGGAGGATGGAAACATCAAGATTTCAGGTGAAAAATAGAACCTTTGATTCCCAGCTCAAATCAATATAGTGAATTATGAGGCTGGATGTCCAATCAGTCCAGTACTTTTTTGCCTTCTCTATTATGAAATGACATTATTTTGAGAGCTGTTCACAATTTGTAAAACTAAACACTTAAATAAAGAAGGATATTTACAACAACTGAATGAGAATATTTAAATTTATACAACATTTCTACATTTCAAACACATATTTTCCCATCAGAATAAGAAACACAGAATTACCGCAGCTTCTTTTGAGAGCGTCAAAGTCTGATTTTCGGAAATGAGTCATACACGTTTGGGTATAAGACCTTTAAAGTGACTAGAGTAGGATACAGTATGACGCGCCATACATGTTTGGGTCTAAAAACCTTGAAGTGACTAGAGTAGGATACAGTATGACGCGCCATACATGTTTGGGTCTAAAAACCTTAAAGTGACTAGAGTAGGATACAGTATGACGCGCCATACATGTTTGGGTCTAAAAATCTTGAAATAACTACACCTGTATAAATTATGACGCGCCATAAAGGTTTGGGTCTAAAAACCTTGAAGTGACTAGAGTAGGATACAGTATGACGCGCCATACATGTTTGGGTCTAAAAACCTTGAAATAACTAGACCTCTATAAATTATGACGCGCCATAAAGGTTTGGGTGTAAAAACCTTGAAATGACTAGAGTACGATACAGTAAGACGACCCATATAGGTTTGGGTCTAAAAACCTTGAAATGACTTGAGTACGATACAGTAAGACGACCCATATAGGTTTGGGTCTAAAAACCTTGAAATGACTAGAGTACGATACAGTAAGACGACCCATATAGGTTTGGGTCTAAAAACCTTGAAATGACTAGAGTTCGATACAGTAAGACGACCCATATAGGTTTGGGTCTAAAAACCTTTGAAATGACTAGAGTACGATACAGTAAGACGACCCATATAGGTTTTTGCGTAAAACCTTTGAAATGACTAGAGTACGATACAGTAAGATGACCCATATAGGTTTGGGTCTAAAAACCTTGAAATGACTAGAGTACAATACAGTAAGACGACCCATAAAGGTTTTTGCGTAAAACTTTTGAAATGACTAGAATACGATACAGTAAGACGACCCATATAGGTTTGGGTCTAAAAACATTGAAATGACTAGAGTTGCATACAGTATGATGCGCCATGTCGGTTTGGTTGTAAAAACCTTGAAATGAGTAGAGTTGTATACATTTTGACGCACCATATACGTTTGGGTCTAAAAACCTTGAAATGACTAGAGTTGTATACATTATGACGCGCCATATAGGTTTGGGTCTAAAAACTTTGAAGTGACTAGAAAAGGATACAGTATGACGTGCCATATAGGTTTGGGTGTAAAAACCTTGAAATGACTAGAGTAGGATACAGTATGACGTGCCATATAGGTTTGGGTGTAAAAACCTTGAAATGACTAGAGTAGGATACAGTATGACGTACCATATAGGTTTGGGTCTAAAAACTTTGAAGTGACTAGAAAAGGATACAGTATGACGTACCATATAGGTTTGGGTGTAAAATCCTTGAAATGACTTCAGTAGTATACAGTATGACGTGCCATATAGGTTTGGGTGTAAAAACCTTGAAATGACTAGAGTAGGATACAGTATGACGTGCCATATAGGTTTGGGTGTAAAAACCTTGAAATGACTAGAGTAGGATACAGTAAGACGCGCCTCGTAGGTTTGTGGGTAAAACCTTTGAATTGACCAGAGTAGGATACAGTATGACGTACCATATAGGTTTGGGTGTAAAACCCTTTAATTATGACTAGAGTACGATACAGTATGGCGTGCCATATAGGTTTGGGTGTAAAAACCTTGAAATGACTAGTGTACGATACAGTATGACGCGCCATATAGGTTTGGGTCTAAAAACCTTGAAATGACTTGAGTACGATACAGTAAGACGACCCATATAGGTTTGGGTCTAAAAACATTGAAATGACTAGAGTTGCATACAGCATGATGCGCCATGTCGGTTTGGTTGTAAAAACCTTGAAATGAGTAGAGTTGTATACATTTTGACGCGCCATATAGGTTTGGGTCTAAAAACCTTGAAATGACTAGAGTTGTATACATTTTGACGCGCCATATAGGTTTGGGTCTAAAAACCTTGAAATGAGTAGAGTTGTATACATTTTGACGCGCCATATAGGTTTGGGTCTAAAAACCTTGAAATGAGTAGAGTTGTATACATTTTGACGCGCCATATAGGTTTGGGTCTAAAAACCTTGAAATGACTAGAGTTGTATACATTATGACGCGCCATATAGGTTTGGGTCTAAAAACTTTGAAGTGACTAGAAAAGGATACAGTATGACGCGCCATATAGGTTTGTGTGTAAAAACCTTGAAATGACTTGAGCTGTATACAGTAAGACGCGCCATGTAGGTTTGAATGTAAAAACCTTGAAATGACTAGAGCTGTATACAGTATGACGCGCCATATAGGTTTGGGTGTAAAAACCTTTGAAATGACTAGATCTGTATACAGTATGATGCGCCATATAGGTTTGGGTGTAAAAACCTTGAAATGACTATAGTAGGATATAGTATGAATCAGTTCCAGTTATCTTATGGCACAGAATGCTGAAAAAATACTCTTAATTTCTTTTTCGGCAGAAATAAAACGGAGTAAAGGTGTTTCACTTTTTAAGGTTTCAATTTTTTTCCCACAAGAAGAAAAAAAAGCTTTGTACATTATTCTCCAAAAGTGTATCTATCATTGTATCCTTGAGTGCATTTACTGGTGTATCTCGACTTTTTGATCATGTATCACTACAACTTTTTAAGATGCGTTTAAAACGTCGAATTTTAAAAGAAAAGTCAACCATAGTATAGCATATATATAATTTAGGCCAAAGACATATAATTTTCAAGTTTTTCTTTTTGTAACTAACCCGTCATAGAAATTACCCTAGCAACATGTCACTATCTTCCTCTTTTTCTCTTACCCTGCAACCTCTTAACCTATCTCCTCTCCTCTCTTTCTCTCCATCGCTGGGTGATTATCGATCCTCTATCTCTATCTCTATCTCTCTTTATCTCTTTGAAAATTATTTGACATTTTTTGTCCTCTTTCTCTTTCTCTCTTTATCTTTATCTTTCTTTCACCCTTTTTTCTTCTCTCTCCCTCTCTTTCTATCTCTCTCTCTCTCCGTCTCTATCACTCTCTATCGCACTCTTAAAAGGCTCCTTTAAAAAATTCTTTTGATGCCCGCCTAACGGCTTGCAAGTCAAGCACTAATAGGCTATTACTTTCCTGTCAAAAAGATACTCTACACCCCACTAGCTCATGACATTACAGTACAAAAACGCATTTTGGTTTGAGAGTACAATACTTGCAACGCAGCGGGGCCTTTCACTGCCATTACAATCATGGCGGTAAGATACGGGCAGACAGTGCCTGGCACGAGAGAAAGCCATAAGCGGAGATTCCCGCTTTAAGGGAAGAATGATATGACAAGTGAATTAAAAAACAGGGGGGGGGGGGGAATATCCATTATTAAAACACGTGATTGAAAAATGTCATTGTGAGGACGTAGGAAGGAAAACACATTTTTTAAAAAGTATGTCATGAAGGTCTTAAATGACAAAAAAATAAATAATGAAACTCATTAAATTCCATCTGAGTTTTAGAAAATTTGATGTTCTCAGATGATATTGGATAACTTTTGGCGAACCATAAAATAAATTCAAAGTGCGTACAAACATTTCAGTCTTTTTTCTTTCGCAGAACTGTTATAACTTTCTTTGTCCTTGTGTGCACTCAGTTACTTGAACGAGTTTTCTTCCTACTTTATCCTAACCCAACAAGAACTAGATCTTCGCAAAACACAACAGAAACCTCCAAACTTTTCCTGCAAACATACAGAAAGTTCAACACAAACACACACACACACACATTCTGTGTCTACGCACAGATGTTAACACACTGAAAGGTCAATGACGGAGACATTGACACATAGGAAGGAACTTTTTTTCTTACAGAAACTTTCTTGAGAGAGAGAGAGAGAGAGAGAGAGAGAAAAGAGAGATACAAATTGAAGAAGAAGAAGAAGAAGAAGAAGAAGAAGAAGAAGAAGAAGAAGAAGAAGAAGAAGAAGAAGAAGAAGAAGAAGAAGAAGAAGAAGAAGAAAATCAACAATAACAACAACAACAAGATTAACAACAAAAAGAACAACTTCAGGGAGAGAAGTAGAAAGAATGAGCTGAAGATAACGAAACAAAATGACAGTAAAGTAAGCTATCAACAATCTTCAATAATCCAACCTCAAAATACACCATCTCCCCCCCCCCCCCCCCTTTTACGAGTGCCTGACCCACAGCGTTGGCTACGATTGAACCCTCCCTCCTCTCTCCCCTCTTCTCTCGCCGTACCCGAGCAAATCGCCTTACAGTTTCAGCTCATTAGCACCGACCTGGTGTCTCGGTGTAGTTAAGAACTTCACCCTCGTCACGGGCCTCGGACATCTAGACGTTGTGTCGTGAGTCTTTCTCTAGATAGCCTTCTTCCTATGTTAGTCTCTCTCTCTCTCTCTCTCTCTCTCTCTCTCTCTCTCTCTCTCTCTCTCTCTCTCTCTCTCTCTCTCTCTCTCTCGCTTTCTCTCTCTCTCGCTCTCTCTCTCTCACTCACTCTCTCTCTCTCTCGCTCTCTCTCTAACGATCTATCACTCTCTATCTCGCTCTTTCTCTCTCTCTATCTCTCTCTAACTTTCTCTCTATCGATCTATCATTCTTTATCTCTCTCTCTATCTCTCTTTGTCTCTCTCTCTCCACTCTCTCTGCACTCTTTCTCCTTGCATTCTCTATCCCTCTCTCCCTATGTATCTCTCTTCTCGCTCTCTCCCTCTATCACTCTCTATCTTATCTATCTATATCTCTCTATCTCTCTTTGTCTCTGTCTATCTCTGCCTCTCTCTCTCTCTCTCTCTCTCTCTCTCTCTCTCTCTCTCTCTGCACCTTCTCTGCACTCTTTTCCCCTGCATTTTGTCTCCCTCTCTATATCTCTTCTCTCTCTATCTCACTTTCTGCACTCTCTCTCTCCTTTTTTCTTTTTCCTCTTGCTTGCTCCAGCCCACCGCCACAACCTCTTCATGTATTCCTAAACCCATGGATCAAATTGTAGACATAATTACACAGACGCATGCGTCTACACGGAACAAGCCTCAAAAATTATAGTTTAGACGACAGAGTTATCTCTCGTCTCGGACAGAATTAGGAGTTATGGACCTTGGCTCCAGCTCTATCACGGCGGTGAGAGTAACGGTCCTTGGCTCCAGCTCTATCACGGCGGTGAGAGTAACGGTCCTTGGCTCCAGCTCTATCACGGCGGTGAGAGTAACGGTCCTTGGCTCCAGCTCTATCACGGCGGTGAGAGTAACGTACCTTAGCTCGAGTCTATCCCGGCGGTGAGAGTAACGTCCCTTGACTCGAGCTCTATCACGGCGGTGAGAGTACCGTCCCTTGGCTCCAGCTCTATCACGGCGGTGAGAGTAACGTCCCTTGGCTCCAGCTCTATCACGGCGGTGAGAGTACCGTCCCTTGGCTCGAGCTCTATCACGGCGGTGAGAGTAACGTCCCTGGGCTCGAGCTCTATCACAGCGGTGAGAGTAACGTCCCTTGGCTCCAGCTCTATCACGGCGGTGAGAGTAACGGTCCTTGGCTCGAGCTCTATCACGGCGGTGAGAGTAACGTCCCTTGGCTCGAGCTCTATCACGGCGGTGAGAGTAACGTCCCTTGGCTCGAGTTCTATCACGGCGGTGAGAGTACCGTCCCTTGGCTCCAGCTCTACCACGGCGGTGAGAGTAACGTCCCTTGGCTCGAGCTCTATCACGGCGGTGAGAGTAACGTCCCTTGGCTCGAGTTCTATCACGGCGGTGAGAGTAACGTCCCTTGGCTCGAGTTCTATCACGGCGGTGAGAGTAACGTCCCTTGGCTCGAGTTCTATCACGGCGGTAAGAGAAACGGCCCTTGGCCCCAGCTCTACCACAGTCCTGTTTCCGTAAGAAGGCACCC
The DNA here is from genome assembly GCA_033675545.1 of Elysia crispata. Lineage (NCBI taxonomy): Eukaryota > Metazoa > Mollusca > Gastropoda > Plakobranchidae > Elysia > Elysia crispata. Next base: position 29 of record JAWDGP010006398.1, on the reverse strand, counting down.
TTGTTTAGGAGAAAAGAAAATCTTAGCTT
>JAWDGP010006397.1:15000-61827 GCA_033675545.1 Elysia crispata | reverse complement strand
GAAGCACAAAAATAGAAAAGTGCTCAACTTTAAGATTAAAGGAGCTCAAATATATTACGAATTGTCTAGATTACTTACTGTGATTCGGTACTCATGTGTTTCAATGATTTACATCTTTTCAGGTGAATAGCAGGCTCTCTTACTTTCGGTCCGCATTTTCGAGTAGATGTTTTTTGCGGCGTCGACAAGGGTGGACTCTATCCAAACTGAACTGTGTACTGGTTTTTTCATTTTATTCCATTTTTATTCCATACAACCACAGACACACAACTATCACCCCCCCTCAAAAAAAAACAAAAAAAAGTTTAAGCTCTCCTCTCTTAATCTCAAAGAATAATAACAAAACCATAAAAAACATATGCATCATCAATTAAAATCTTTTATTCCTGGATAAATACAGGGCAAAAACCAAATATGAAGCATTTAGTATTAAAAACCAAAGTCTTTTACAGATCCTGCTGTGCTACGTTGGGTGTGGTGCCAGGGAAAAAACTTTAGAACTTGAGTCATCAGAAGCCGTTACAAGTATTGAACCATCACTGTTGAAATGGTGAAAAATAGTCAAGTTCATGCAATGGGAATAATCAAAACAACCGCACTGTACAGATTAAAACCCCGCACAAAAACTCTCATTCATACAACATTCTTCATTAGATTATATATTGTAGTCTGCTTTGATTGAACCGCTTATTGTTTTTTCCCAGGTGAAGTTAAAATCAAATCTTTTGCCTACGTTAAACAGAAAGGTATGGCTGTGTGAAAAAAAAAATTCCGACCATAGCCAATCTATTGGTAATATTTGTTAAGCTTTGACGATTAGTTGCCACAGATCTCAAGGTAAGCAATGTTAGCCTCTCCACCAACAAAGTTCTGTCATGAAATTACCGAATAGCATGACTGACCCCTTACGAAAGTGACTCTGTTCCCAGCATGCACATAAACACAAGTTAAACGATGATTTTCTTGACTAAATTTCTTTTGTTTTCCCTTTTCAGTATTGAAACTCTTACACAGGGTCAATTTTATCTTCTCTTCTTAAAGCAAAATTCGAACAAACTTTTTAATAGTCGTAAAAAGAAGTACTAACTGGGTTTTAAAATGTTCGCTTCTATAGATACATTATTTTAGACATCTTAATTCTTGCAACCGATGACATGAATCATCATGATACATCGTATTATACGATCTTCAAATTCCACAGAGGTTTAGCTACAATTTTGAATCATTGGGTGCTGAAATTTTAAACTCAAAGTTTGATTTTTCCTTAAAATGTAATCAAGGCCACAGAGACTGACATTGTATGAAGCACATGATGAAGGCCATAGGAGATGTTCTTACCTAGAAATGTCAAAGTCTAGGATTCCTGCTGTATGGCCTTGCCATGTGTTTAGGAGCTGGCCATTACGTGAGTCATATTGTCTAATGTTGCCATCCAAGCATGAAGTGTAGAAAGTTGCTCCAGTAGGAGGACACAATATTTTGACAATACCATGCTAGGGAATTATAAATGGTTTTGATTTTAATTTTATGTTACAAGTCAATCAATATTGTATCATGCGGACTTAAAATGCATAAAACCTCCTAACAAAACAAAGACCTTTAAAATTAAATTTTTTTTTTTTAAAGACAGAGCAGTTAACATGAGAAGAAAATTTAAGAAAAGGGAAAAATATTTCTATCCATGAGACCAATTTATAAAACTGGTAATGAAGGTTAACTCTTAATGCATCATGAAATAAATACCCCAGCTGTTCACCCTGAATTTACGAGGAATTTCTTTATTTATGTGTTTCTGTGGTTTATCAGTTCTGAAAAACAAACTTTCTACATGCTGTACTTTTATTCTAATGCAGTCAAAGCAAAAACATCTTTAACTAATAAGTTGGCTATTCCTTAAGATAGTAATTGGATCTAAAATGTCTTATAATTCTATTTCAGTTTTGCCATTCACTTTTCTGTGCATGTTTAGGTTAAAAAATTTATTTGCTGTGTCCCTCTGTTAAAAAAAAAACAAAACAACTTGGGCAGCCAGAATAATATTAATGAAAAAAAAAAGCTTACATTGATAACAAAGATGATATAAATATCAATGAAATAAGTAAAGGCACTCTCTTCAATACGCTCTTCCACATTTCTCAAAAATGTTTGTGAGAGAAAGAAAGACATATGCAACTTACTGGATGTTCACATTTGTGGCGTACAGACTTGGAGGGTAAATCCCAAATTTCTAAACTACCTCCCAGCGTCCCTGTTACAGCATAATCATGCCTGCAAACAAGAAAAAAAAAAGACAAAACATTCTATCACTACTGATTCATTTGTTTGCATCATTAACATTGACATATTTTGTATAACACCTTTATAATTATTTTAGTGTCTGGAAATACTTTACAAACACTGTATCAAAAGTCATTGCTTGAAGCTGGTTTGAATGGAAGTGAAATTTGCAGAGTGCCCTCTCAAGTTGATACCGAGATATTTAAATATGAAACATTTTGAGTAGGCTAAAAAAAAAGAAGGCATTCAAAGCTAAACAGTCTTACAGGGTCTACAGCATGATAAACAGATAATAAATAAATACTAGCATTAGCTTGAGAGTCTCAAAAGGTCTTGAGCAATTTAAAAAATAAATTAATACTAACGTTTTTGAGAATGCCACTGACTCTACAGAATCCTCATCTGTTGACTGCTGACAGGTAAGTGTAGAAACAACCTGTAGGGATTTATGACAAAGTGAAACTAAGCCTCTATTGTATTAAGACATGTGTTATCAACTCTGAGTAGTAAAACTTACTTTTTTTCCCATATAAATTGGATCACAGCTGCAGATGTAAGTTTATCTACAGAGGTTGCCATTAAGTTCGCTATTGGATAAATTCAAATTAAGTCAATATTGCAGCAATCAGAGGTGGGCTTCACAAGCCTGATAGCACCTCATAATCAAAGACTATGAATCTGAATCAAACTGTCAAACTGCTATAATAAATTTGCCCAGCTTTATGTTCATTTACAATGATGTTTTGATTTGTATTTCAGAAAAGTTAAAACTTGAAAAGTGTTCTCCACTACTCTTGTACAGAGAGTAGACATGTGTCTTCTCAATGTTTCATGTTAAATGCACTATATTTCTACTACATTCTTAATCTATTTGTTTCAGTATTTGCTTAATTTAGTTTAAACAAAAGTAGTCTAAGAGCTCTGGGGCACAAATTAAAAGGATGACCTCCTTAAGTGAACTCTGAACATGCTGCTTCTTGTGAAATGTTAAATGGAATATTTATATTCATCATTAACATTTAAGAGAAAACAGGAACAGAGGAAATCGCAATCTCTCTTTATATTTTTTAGAGCAAACTTAAAATAAAACTCTAACTTTTAAATGAGAAGCCATGAAATGATCCATGTTCAATAGATTTGCCTTATCTCTTTCACCATTTCACTTTAGTGCATGGAAAGATTACCTTTCCTGTCGCTATGTTTGTGACTTTAGCTGTCATGTCCCCAGCCCCAGACAGCACCAGAGTGCCGTTACTGTTGTGGTCCAAACAATACACTGAATCTTTGTGACCATCATGACCTGTGGATCGAGCAGAGTTTATTTTAGGTGTCTCAAGACCAAAATAAAAAAGAAATGTGCAGCTACACCATGAAATGAGACGTTTTGCCGCAGAGAAATTTTTAGGTAAACACAATTTTCCTAAAGAAAGCTTGAAACTTCCATTTATTATACTGCTCTATTTTCTATCTTTTATGTTGCTTTAAAAGTAAAAACACTTTGAATAGCTAGGATTTCAAGCCTTCTTGAGGAAAATGGCATTTTCGTAAGTAGTCGTTTACCACAAAACATCTCATTTTGTGCTGTCACAACACAAACAAGGAATCACATAAGCTGATATTCAAAATACATAAAATGTTAACACTTCAAAAAAATTCTGCCAAGGCATACCGCAAGAGTCAGATTTATAAGTAAAATGTAGAATTGTCAAGATCTGTTCTTAAGCTTCAAACTATAAAAGGAATATTTTTTTAATGTTTAGATCTATTTTTTGTATCGAGCTAAGTCTCTTCTCTTAGGGTCAGGGCTTTACCTTAGCTGGAGTTATTTAGGTGGGGTTGAGTTAAATACATTTTCTTTGTTTGGATGTAATAACATTTAACAATTTTCTGCTTCTCATGTCAAAAAATCTGCATTTTGAGTTAAAACTTCCCTGATATACACTAGTTTTTATGTAAATCTGGACACAGTCATATTCTTACCTGATATAGAATGCAAAGCTTGATTTGATTTCAAGTCCCAGATTTTTACAGCACCGTCTTCATAGCCTACACAAGCGTGTTTTCCTGACAGGAAAAAAAATGCTTTCTGTTTTTATTTCCAATGTCTTATGCAACTAGATAGCTCAGTCAAAATTCCACTGGATTGATATTCAAAAAGTCTTAGCTTTAAATCCCTTTATGGGCAACCAGGTATATGATCTATTCAAAGTCTTTTTGGCTTTATAGAACATATAAATAGTTTAAAAAATTATTGCTCAAGAAATAGAAAGGCTCGACACTACATTTCCTCTTTTTACACTCCTCCCTATTTATAGCATAAGTTTGTTATCTTTTTCATTATATACTTTGCTTAAGGATGCATTTAAACATTATTTAAATCTGGAAAGCTATTTAAAGTTGAGCCTTAAAACTTCTATTTTTATAACATACATTTGTATTGGTTATCTTCAAAGAAAATAAAGAGCAATACCATCTGGCAAAAACTTTCCACATGTGGCCCCAGGTCCATAACCCACAAACGTTTTCAGGTCTCCTGAGGGGATCTTCCACATCCAGACCTGCCCATCCCTGGTGCCTGCCAAGAGGACTGGAGCTGCCTGGTGCCACTGAATCCACTGCGCAGACGTGGAAGAAAAAAGAATTAAAAAAGAATGATGATGAGAAGGGACTTGTCAATTGCCAAATACAGCTTCCTCTCGAAAGAAATCACATTTGCATGTTAAAACCCAATTGTAGAAGAAAGAGCTGACAACATTAAGTCCAAAATTCATCTACAGTGATCAGACACAAAAGATCTCAGGGTAGTACTGTCTCCTAAGTTTGGAATGATCTTTATCCAAATTTATTGAATATATATACCATACAATAAAACATTGATAAAACTAATATGTTTGACTCTCAAATCAATTTGACCAGTATCCATTTTTCTTAATGATCCAAAATATATGAAAAGGTAAAACATTGTATACCCTCAAATTGTGGTTTATCAGTGTTCCACTACACTTCATAAACTCTTAAAGAGCTCTACATATTGTCTTGTTTTTCTGTATATATCTGACATAATTTAGGTCACAGAAAGAGGCAAGAGCTGCTTTGGCTGCAGGGAAGGGTCTCATCCGAGAAAAAAAAAAAATAGAGGAGAGAGTCATGGTGGAAGAAGGTGAGTGCTGAGAGCCAGAACATTACAGAGGCCTTCAACATTGGAATCACTGAAGCTGGGCAAATGGCAGATGACAGATATGTGTGTATCTGTGTGTAAGGGGCGTTGAAACCTTTAAAGCAAAAAAAATAATATGTAGATTATGCCATGATGATACATGTACATGTACACACGTATGTCAATTTGAGTGTGTTTACATGGTGAGAGTTTTTCAAATCAAAAATATTTTTAAAAAAAAGCTTATCACCAAATTTTGAACCAGTTTGTTTTTTGAACAAGTGGATTTAATGAGCACAATATTACATTCTACTTAAAAATTTAGTTGTTCAGGTAAAACCTTACCCTAAATAGATATCATATCAATCATATTTCCTATGTCAAAGCTTCCTCCCCAAGAGGTTGTCTTATGACTTACCTCAACCTCATCTGCTTCAAAAGACCACACTTGTGTGCATGTATCCACTCGCCAGACTTTAATCAAGCCTTTCATGTCAGCAGTGGCCACCATGGCGCCATCGTGACTGAAACCAACGCTGTTTACTGTGTCGGTGTGACCTGAAAAAATGAGGCACTCAATCAGGCACTAGGCCTGGAAAAATATATCTAAAAATAACCTCTTTATCCAGCCAGCCCCATTGACATGAGGTAGGTTTCTAAGCTAAATCATCTTTTACTAAAAATGATCAAATACAAAATTGACAAGTCAAAGAACAAAGTAAAAAAATATGTTTCTAAAGCTGACAGAGTCAAAAGCTAACTTGATCAGTTTGAAGTCATTCTACGCTTAAATATATCTTTAAAGTCTTATACTAACTTTTCAAAATGAAAAGCAGTATTGTGTTTATATACTGGCTAAGATCTAGATACTGCTCATTCTTTTAAAGAAGGTAGTATACAAGGAATGCTAATGAGAAAAAAAGCCACAAAAAACAAGGCTTTCTTACAGCTGCAGGTATGGCTGATTCTTATCTCATATCTGAAGTTGCATTTAAAGATTTGAGCCCTACTACACCTTCTCCACGCACCTGTGCATTCAAGTATGACAGAGCCATCACGGGTGCTCCAAACAAAAGCTCTATCATCCTGACCTCCAGTAACTGCTATCTCTGAGTTCGCAGGATGGATTCTCACACAGATTACTGTAAATGCAAGAAAAACAGTGAGCAATAGAGCCTGAGCTAAGTTCTTGAGAAGGGCAAAGGTATGGGCAGTTTTATATAAACGGGCCTAAGAAATTACTGTTGCTACTCTGAAGTTTTTTTTTGACCATACATAAAACCAGGCTTTGTATTTTATATTGGTGTATGAAATTCCGAAAGTGTAGTTGAGATTTTAAAAAAAATTGATATTTGACTTCAATAAAGATTTGGAAATCACACTGAAATTAGAAAACCAACAATCACGTAAAGAGACAAAATATATATATTAGAAATTCACACTACAGTTGTGTCTGGTTATTTCAAAGTCACTAGGATAAAAGAAGTACTTCGAATTATCAGAATACAAAGAGAAAGAGAGTACAAAAATGTGGATGACAGATCAGGAATTTCATACTAGTGTGTGCAGAGGGGGGAGAGCGAGCGGTTACAGTAGGTCACCTGATCCCAACACCTTTCCCTCTTGCAGCCTTATTGCAGATTCTTGCCTGTAATGTAGGTGGACACACACACCAGAATCACTTGCCACGCAGAGCACAGCACTATTTTGTTTTACATAATTACAAAGCCAGGAAAAGTGTTTACATTGTGTCAGAATAGAAAACTCACGCCAAAATCCCTTTATTATACCAGTTTCTTATTTCAATATTCGAACTAACTGATATTTTTTTAATAAAGCTTTAAGAGAGAAATATTCGGTAAAATTAAACGACTACGAAATATCCAAGAATTCGAACTATCTAGATTAAAATTATTTGGACTCGACTGTATATAAGAAGGATTTGTTCATGCAACCCTTTGAAATTTCAAAAAATTTGGACCCCACTGTAGAGCTATAATAACACAACTTTTTTTTTCATAACTGACTGACTTAGATAATAATGTACTAACTAAAAGCAGGTAGAGGTATTTACATCAAGTTTTAATGATAAATCTCAAAAGAGTTGGATTGGTCATTATTTTTTTATGTAATTGTATAATTTTCATCATGCAAATTACTTAACTTTTGCGACATAGATGGACTCTGACTTAAATTAAAGTTTTGTGAAAATAAGGGGTGCATGCTCATCCATCAAGCACCAATATGCATGTAACCTTTGATTTCGATCTCTGACAATTCTGTTGCCCAAAGTCTTACCCAATGCTAACAACAAAGATTTAAAAAAAATAACAAAATATGTTTTTTGCTTTAAGTGTAGATGCTTGTTAGCTTACATATATTCACAATGAATCTCAATTAATTTTTTAAGCAAAAAATGCAGCCAGTTTCACTTATTACAAATGAGGTTAATTCAAAGGTTTAGACAAAGATTCCATGGCCATCTAAAAGAAACTATGTAATGATTAGACAAGAAAATGGTGCAAAAAACGGCAGTTAGGCTCAGGTGGGATGTACTTGAAATTAACAAAGCCAAGTCAGGAAAAGTTGCTGTGTATGTTTCATTCAATGCTAAGGGTAAATTTCCATTGATAACCATGTTAAGAACCTACACTGAGATGAATTTGAATATGAAGCCTAAATCCTCAATTTTTCTGCCACAGTTTGCAATTATAAATCACACACAAACATTTTTAATATTTCCCTCACCTGAGGAATCTCTATGCCCAGAGAAAGTTAAAGCACTGTCATCCTGAGTAGGTGCAGCAGCAGCTGCTTCGTCTGTATCCATTTCATCATTATCCTCTTCATTTTCATCACTGTCGTTATAATCTGAAAAGATATAAATCATGCTAAATTTATCAAAGCTGTCTTAAATCTTTCCATCATAACCCATCTAACAAGTTTCTTTAAACCAAAGACAAACCAAATGAAGTACAGTCGAGTCCGCTTATTTCGAAGCCATTCGGATAAAAAAAAGGACTTTGAATTATCAGAAATTCAAATTATCAGAGTTAAAGAGAGTGAAAAAAATGTGGATGACAGATCAGAAATGTCGTACAAGTGTGCAGGGGGGTTGGGGTGGGCCTAACCCTTTTCTCTCTTGTAGCCTTATTGCTGACTCTTGCCTGTAACGTAGGTGGGCAAACACACACACACATCACTTGCCGCGCGGAGCAAATCACGCCAAAATCACTTCGAATTAACCAGATCTTTATTAAAAAATTCGAACTAACCGATATTTTTCAATAAAGCTTAAATAGAGAAATATTCGGTAAAAGTAAACGACTTCGAAACATCCAAGAATTCGAACTATCCGGATTCAAATTATATGGACTCAACTGTATTTCCATCTTAACCTTGATAAAAAAAAATGAATGATCTCTCAATGAAAATTCTTGTTTCCATCTACTTTTGGCAATGATGTCTTCAACTATGGACTATGCATTATAATAGATTTACTTTCTGATTAAAGAATAACTTGAAGTAAAATTAGATTAAATAAAACGTTAAATTTACTTGTGTATTCATTTTATTCCCTCACTTGGTCTTAGACTTTTTACCCAACTCTTCACTGATTCAATATCCATGAATAAAAGGTAAGATACTATGAAATTTGTTTGGGTAGTACATTTGGAAAGACAGTTTAAACATTCAATGCCTACAAATGATTATTTAAAATGTAAAACATAATTATTCTTCAAAGTAACAGTTCATAGTATTTTCAATATCAATTGAAGAAACAAAATTTAGCTCAATTCGAATGCATCTGCTTTGATCCTGTGAGTTTACTAAAAGACTCAAACTAAGCAGCAAAGAGTAACTGTTGCTCCACTTTTAGTTCCAAAAAGATACTTTAAGAAGATTTACATAATTTCAAAGAGCTCAGTACATAACATGCTGTATAAAAATGAAGAATGAATAAACATCATTCTTATTTCATTTTTTTTAAATTGTCTTCTGGCAATGTGGATAAAAAAAATAAAGTCAATTTTTCTTATTACACCGAATGATCGAATGGGAGTGTGGTAAAGTCGAAATGAGAAGAAGACTAAGAATAAAAGCAAGACAGTAAAGTCACTCACGGTTTTTAAATTCTGCAAAATGCTACTAACCTGTAGATCTGGATCTAGTCAGTATCAAATTTCTATATTTATACATTTAAATCATGGCAGCCACAGTTATTTTTTTATTTCTATACCACAAACGCTGCTGCACCTATTGCTTCTACTACTAACAGTACTACTATTATTATTAGTGCATAATTACTAATTATAGTTGATACATTAAAAAATGTTCATTGACGCTGTCTTAATTCTATAGTCCTATCAATTAATTCAAAATAAATTTTAACTGAACCTCACCTATAGATATATGGACCACTATTCTAATTCTGTGTATCTCAATAGCACTTTTACTTTCACTGAGTATTAGTGTAAAGCTTGCTGCAAATCGCATGTTAACATCTTTTACTTTTGGAGGACAATTTTAGCTTTATTCTCATTGGTTACTTTCAGTCTAGAATTAGATCTTTGATTATATTGTAAAAATGTACTTCAAAACTAAGTGGTTTTTTTAATGATTTTTGGCAATTTCAAGGCCTAAACTTTAAGTTAGGACAGATAGTTCACAATTTTTTTTCATGGATGTTACAGTTCTAAACAATTTATTATGGTTATTGCATGGTAACCCCTACATTCAGGATGAAAATAATGACCCAGTGAGATTTTGATGATGGCTGAATGTGCCATTGGTGAAGACTCTCAAAAATTGTTTTTATGATAAAACGTTTTATTAAGGAAAATAAAGATATCTAGATCTAGATCTAGGTTGTTTTTTCTTTTGCTCCTTCAAGTTCTTATTTAATTATTTTATTAAGTTTTGTTCATTTGTAATATTTAAAAAATTAAAAAAAAATGTTTTTACGCGAGGTTATCTCTTAGGGTCAGGGCCTTAACTGAGCTGGAGTGACTGTGGTGGAATTGAGTTAAGTACAAAATATTTGCCAAGTGTGATTCAAACCTCAAACTACTGAACTCAACACAGAGACAGCCCTGGTGTTCATGATTTGGACCAGCTGGCTTATTAAGTCACTAACCTGTAGTCTCTATCAGGTGAAAATCGCTAAGTGGCACTAAAGGACTGCACATACCAATAATAGCAGTCTTAATTTCTAGATTACTATCACACAAGCATGAAAGACTTTTTTTGAATCTAGAACTAAAACTTTAGAAAGCAATGCTGTTCTTGCTAATTTTTACACATTTTGCTATTCTTGAATGAAAATTTAGATTAAATCTGTTGCAGAAAATTGTGAAAAGATACCAGACTGCAAAGATGAGGTTTTTTGGTCTTTACTTTTGATAAAAAGCTGCAATCCAGCTAGATCTAGATCTAACTCTAAGATATCCCCATTCATCTCTTTCCAACATCACTAGATCGAAGTCCAGGTCAACATAGATTGTAATCATAACTTAACTGCTCCTATACTGATTATTTCATTTAATTTTAAATTATTTAACACTCCATTGCTAGACACTGATTTTTTATATCTAGTTCTGTTTTAGATCATTTAATTCTACATTTTATAAAAAAAAAAATGACCCAACGAAAGTTTACCTTTTTCACCGTCATCAAGATCAATTACTCGTACAATTTCATTTTCGTTGAGAGCGAGGTCGTCTTCTTCTTCTTCTTGGTTAAGATCTGACATAATGAATGAGATGTGAATATATTGTTTTTCTCCACAGATTATTCAACAGTTCTGGAGATAAAAAACGCGATCTGTGAAAAATAGACAGTGTCTCTAATCATGTGTTAGAGTCATGTTTATTATTTATAACGCAATAATTTTTAAGAGTTATCCTTTCCTATTTCCTTATTAGCGGTGTGGTTTCTTGGATTAAGTCCAGGTTGTGAAAATACATGGCGTTAGGAAAACCTGTATGAATACAACCAGACGATTGCGCATCGAATTGTATAAAAATTTATATGCCGTATTTCTATTGAAAACATAACAGAGGTAACTTTTGAAAAAAATAACTTCAAGTCTTCTTTCAGACACGGAAATGGTTAACTGCTGCTGTGACAATTGAAAAACTTCTGCTAACATCTCTTTATGTCATCCATCACGTTGGTGAAAAAGAAGATAAATTCGACAGTATTGCTTAGTAAATTTTAGAAAGTAATTCAAATCTGAATTAAGAAGAGATGTGGAGGTTTGCGTGCCTACGCGCCTCTTGCGAGTTATTGCAGGCTATCAGATTCCGTGATGCTACTTCTGCCCTGGGTAAAAGCCAGACTTAAGTCCCTCAACACATATCTAGTGATCTTTTTGTGGGATTGCAAGCGAGGACAAACAAAAGGTAAGCAAGTGAAGAAACTGAAAAAAGGACATTGCACGTTTGGACCTACAAATCTGATAGAACTAGAACAGCATGCTTTGAGAGCAAAATTTACGCAACATAATATGAAGCTACTATTAGACACAACAACAATAAATAATTGGGTTAGCAATAGGTCCCTGCAAAGTTATGCCATATCGGGCACTGAGTCCCTTGAATAATGTTACCTCATCTCGTGCATTCAAGGCACGGGCATCAAGGGAAAGAGCTACTAAATATTAACAAAGAAAATGTACAAGGATTATAATTATTAAAACTTTCCTTCTTCCCTGAATCAGTAACTCTCTCTCTCTCTCTCTCTCTCTCTCTCTCTCTCTCTCTCTCTCTCTCTCTCTCTCTCTCTCTCTCCAAATTAAAAAACCCACACACACACACACACACACACACAAAAGCTATTCAAAACCAGTTCTTATTTGATTTTCAATTTCCCCGGGCTATCAACCCTAGGTTACTGGTACACAACAATCTATGCTTATCAATCATTAATAGCAACAGTAGCCCTAGCAACCAAAAATTAATGATTTATGTAAATTTTTAAAATGCTCTGAGAAAACAAAATGGAGCGAAAAAAGCAGAGCAAGACAAAGAACTTCATATGCAGACTAATGAATGCATAAACAGATGCACATCAACAGGTTTATCTAGCTGCTGATGACAGGATGGGATAAAAAAAAACTAAAACAAAAAAAAAACAAAAAAAACATGATCCTCGATTCCTGCAATGGGTTTAACACTTGGAGAAAAAGAATAAGAATGTAGAATTTGCTCTAATTGGGCGCCTTGTGTGTATGATGTAAAACTAACTTGCGGCGAATCAAAAGTGTCTATTTTGTTGACACCGTTCTGTGTGAATAACGTTTTACACAGCTTAGCGAAATCTCTTTCTTTTGAGGTTCAAATTGTAGGAAACTGGATCATTGATTCGGTTTGCGACCGATAATCAAAGTAAATAACCACTTGGAATATTCGGTTTAGCTAATACCGGGAAAAACGCAGGTGTCCCTTCATGTTATGTGGCTTCAGAGTTGCAGTTTTGATATGGAATTGGATAGGGGAACTGGTAATTAAAAAAATAAAATAAAATGAAGGTCTTCCTTGACAGAAACAAAGCAGACGACACAGCCCACTTGAACTTTACAGGAATTTTCCCCTCTACTGCTGCGCATTGTCTGCATGCCCCGTGCCCATCCCATATATAATAATAATAATAATAATAATAATAATAATAATAATAATAATAATAATAATAATAATAATGATGATGATGATGATGATGATGATAATTATAATAATAATAATAATAATAATAATAATAATAATAATAATAATAATAATAATAATAATAATAATAAAAATAATAATGATGATGATGATGCTGATGATGATGATGATGATGATGATGGTGATGATGATGATGATGATGATGATGATGATGATAATAATAATAATAACTACTACTACTACTACTACTACTACTACTACTACTACTACTACTACTACTACTACTACTACTACTACTACTACTACTACTACTAATAATAATAATAATAATAATAATAATAATAATAATAATAATAATAATGATAATAATAATAATAATAATAATAATAATAATAATAATAATAATAATAATAATAATAATAATAATAATAATAATAATGATGATGATGATGATGATGATGATGATGATGATGATGATGATGATGATGATGATGAGGATGGTGATGATGATGATGATATTGGTGATGATGATGATGATGATAATAATAATAATAATAATAACTACTACTACTACTACTACTACTACTACTACTACTACTACTACTACTACTACTACTACTACTACTACTACTACTACTACTACTACTACTACTACTACTACTAATAACTTCAAAGAGCGTTAGCGAAATGTTTCTTTTCGGCTTAGATCTACTAGACGCAACCTATTTTAAAATAATACAAGCATGATTTCCCCTTCAAATGAACAGATGAGAAGGACAACTTACCGTATTGAGAAAATGCAAACCTAAAAAGTAACATACTTAGGGAAAATATCCTCCAGAGTCATACAAATGAATTGAAGAAAAGCAAACTTTACAATAGTTAACAAGTGGAGAAGACTACTGCTCTAAAGGAAAGCAAACTTTACAGAAACACACACCTACATATAAATCAGGGTGCACTTATAATATTATAGTATGACCATTGTCAACTGCTCAACCGTTCAGTCTCTTGCTACCGACACAACCAAGCGTCGAGGGCATCATTCAGAAACGTTAGAACCGGTTGTCCGGTACGGTTTATGCGATCCTTAGTAATCGATATCTTCACCGAAGCGTTCGTGTTTATTATCCAGATTCATCCGAACCCGCTGACCACAGCTGCTCTTTGTATTCTAAGTGCGCGACTTAAACTAGAAGCTCTGAATCAAGTGTAATTTTATCTAGATTAGCTCTTGATTATATAAATGCCTTAAGACTGTGTAGATTAGGAGAAAAGAGGAAAATAACGACGGTCAAGAATTTGTCAAGCAGCTGCACCCCAAACTCAACTTCTGATTTTTTTAGAAAGCCCTTCTTATGGTTAGTCGATCCTTTATAGACATGCGAGGCCTATAACTTAGGGCGAAATAGTTATCATGGAAGTTAGAAGATTGCTGTAATAAGTCTAAACATCATGTAGGCAGATCTATCAAATGTAGATATAGACCTATGTTCAAGGCTTTTAGATCTAGATCTAGATCTAGTATGGTTTCAGAGCAAGATCTTCATTTTGCACGTCTGTAAAAGAAACCTAACGAAAACAGAGAGAGGTGTATCTAGCAAGATTTCCTAGTTCTGCTTCTCATATTCATAGATTTGATGATTCAGCCATTGAATCTTTGAGCACAGTTTGTTCAGAATGATATTATTACAGTTGCTTTTAAAACTGCAGCATGACGGAGGTTTTTTCAATTGATAACGCCACGGGGCTTATTCTGAAAATTGAAGAGTGGTATGGTTGCTACATTTTCAACATTACTGAATTCAAATATGAAATCGTATTTAAAATTGCTTTGCATTCAGTGCCTTTTTTACACAGTTAGAAACACCATATATAGATTGTACGTCTAAGTCTCATTGGGAATGGCGAATTGGAGTATGTACATTGGATGTCGCCTTGGCATCTTGTCACATAAAATTGGACATATGGTGTACGACATATGTCACAAAGTGGTTAACCAATTGTATTATTGATTGACAAGAAGGCAAATTGAATTTTTTTTTTTTTGTTTTTTTCATATTCAGGAGGTGGACACAGAGACAAAGCTGGGTCCTCCCCATCCAAGCCTTGCAGCTTTGTTGAATGACGAGCAGTCTGCAGATTGGCTGGCAGCCATTGTGTAAGGATTTGTGTTTCTCTAACAATCTCAGTAGACAGAATTGCCAAAATAAATTGCAACACAAATATTTCACAAGTTAATGAAGTAAACTGTTTCCTCAGAATCATGCAAAATATATTTTTGAGAGAGTTTAATTTTAATGTTTTATATCTTTGATTGTACACTAATTTTACTTCAAATCTTGCTAAATTTGCAGATATCGGCTCAACTGACTTAAGGCTTCACACTAAAATGTTCCTCGATGAATTCAAAACTTGTATTTTAATGCTACACAAAAATGCTTATAATCTTGAAAAGTATTTATTTGCGACGAATAAAACCTTCATATTTGTGTCCAGCATATCAGCTTCTTTAAGAAAAATACAATTATAAAGCTTAAAGTTAAAGTGAGTTGGGCCAATAACTGCAAAAATACCCAAATCTTAAACCATATTTAAAACAGAATTTTAAACATTTAGTTGGTCAAGAATTTTTTTTAATTTGCAAACAAAAAGGGTAAATGCTGACATAGCATAAAAAAAAATAATATTGATCTGCGTAGTTACCATCATTATCCTCTAGAAACAAGTAAAAGTTATGATAATTTTTTTCAATTCACATACTTATTTTTAGAAAGTTCTATCATGATGTTTTTCATTTAATATATATATATATATATATATATTTGCTTGTTTTGTAATACAAGTTTTATTGTTCAGACCAAGATGGTAAATCAAGACTAAGATGGAGAATGAAAGCTACATTTTTTAACAAAATAATTTTGAATGAAAAGAAAACAATTTTTTTTCTATCCATATTGAATATTGCAAACAGCAAAATTGGACATTGCGACTCTTTTTGTTTTGCAAATAAAAATATATTAGCAGAAACTGACAAACTGCTGTGAACATTTTTTTTTTACTAAACAAAAACAGCTCTTTAGCACATGCATATTTCGGACTACATCGTAAATTTGTATTTCCTTTAAAAAAAAAAAGGAAAACAGGATACATGATTGTGAAGTCTATGTCATATTTCAACTTCAGTACCCTTTATAAAATTGAATTGAACAACACATGATTTTTTTTTTTTTTGCAGGACATTAAAGAATGAAGTAATTGGCAGCAACAGGGAGAAAGCTCAAGTTGTGGGACATGGTCTCGTCTTGAGGTGAAGAACAATCATTAGATCACAAGTATTGAAAATTGCAACAGCCTAGTCGCATTTTACAAACTGATGCTTTTTTCATGATTGATTTAATCCTGAAAAATCTCCGGTTGTTATTTATCTAAGATATTTGCAGCACAAATATCTCTACAAAGACACTGAAAACCCCTTAAGCTTATTATTTTTTTTTTGCAATTAAGAATTGTTTTTCAAATCCTAGTAGTGCGCACATATTACGCATTTAACCTATGCCATGACAATAACCTGGGTGCTGCGATACCATTAAATGTAAGGGCTGAGGTTCCGAGCTGGGTGCTGTGGCGCCATTATTATTAGTGATTGACTGGTGAGCCTGTTTGAAATGTGATTATTTTCTCAACACCTCATCTCATATACTGGGCAGACTTTATATCTTTTCTTAGAATATCAAACAATAAAAAGGTGACAATTTTTCCCTTTTGAAGTACTGGGAGGCGATTGAGAGCCCCTGAGGTGTGAAGAACAAATTGCAATTTAGGCACTTCTGTCGGAACCATGTTATGAGATGGGAAGTTGAAGTTACCGATACATGGGGACTTGCTTCCTTCGCATGTGGTTGTTACAAAGACTGAAGAGCAAATAAAAGAACTACCACATGGCCCTTACCTTCCCCCTTACTTGCCCCCATCCCACCCCTATGACACCCCCCTCATCCAACCCGAATACAGAGTTCTGACAAAGACTTGGCATGATCACTGCCCCAAGACTTCCTCGAATTATGTGGATTGTAGCTAGTAGTGTGTTTGATATTACGTATCATGATTGGTCAATTTTTGTAATACATAAGACCAAAAGAATTTTGTTACAGGTCAATCACAGCTTCTCGTTACTGTAAAGCCGAATAAGAAAGGAAGGAGTTTACTGAAGTGTCAAGAAAGGCATTAGTTGAGAGCATAATGTGTGTGTGAGGTATCAAGCCTCTGCCTTTGTTGTTGGTGATTTTGATATGCTGTCAGCTGCCACTATGTGTCCAATGGCAGGAAAGTATAGGCTGGCGTTCAGATTGTTGAACGAGTTTTTTACTTGATGTCTCATAAGTTGTTTGAGACAATGATTATGGAAGCGCCTGATAAGCAGGGGGAACCTTGCTGTTTGGTCTGATTGTCTTCTTTCTATTCTATGGTCTTACTTATTCCTCCTTCCCCCCCCCTTTGTACATTGTACCCGTATTTAGTTGTCAATGTTTCTGTATAGTTACATGCATGTAGTTTCTTTGAACAAAAGGACCACGCACCGACTTGTGGCTGTAGCTTAGTTGGAAGGCTTAACTAGACTCAAAGGTTTGCTTTTTCTAAATGAGTTATAACCGTTTCCCGTTTAGTTCTCATCCCTGCCACCCCCTCCCACTCACACACAAGCTAAAATAATTACGTATTTGATTTACTTTCAATAAAAATACAAGCTTTAATCGAAGGAATTTTTAATTATTTTAAACTGAAATTATCATATCCAATCAACCTCTCTTTGAAAATTTATTTTTCTCCTAGGCTATGTCTATAACTGGTCCTTTCATAAACTCTTAGAACCATGAAACATATTTAAATAAAGTTGTCATGTTTGAAATAATAAATGTAACTTATGATTTATTTTTACAACAAAAGTCTATCTAGACGCTTTGTTGTAAACAACAATATGTATAGTACAAACACAGGTAATCTGCTCTGCTGTGTGCCCAGTCCAGAAGCTAACTGGATGTGGCTACAGTACAGTCTTCAGCCCAACTTTGGGCATTAGCAGGACATGAGTTAAAAAGATCTAACTCTTATCTTTGTATGATTTGAGTATTTCTCAGAAATAGCTTGGTAACAAAAGCAAGAAACATAGTTTCTATTTTGTCAGTGAAATTTTATTTTTAACTTCTTGTAATGTCTTGAAAGGTCTTGTATCAATAAAAATATCCATAGTCTTTGAATCTTTTATAGGGCTTAACTCACTTGCGACTGACCCCTTTCCCTCTTTCTATTCCCTAGGGGCAGAGGTTTTTTTTTGCCTTTTTTGAAAAAAAAAACGTAAAAAAAAAGTTATCAAGCAATCATTCTGGATACATAGAATTTATCTTAAGATCTGTTTGATTCAGCTGCCTTGATAACTTATTTTTTGTGTTTTTTTGTAGCAAAGGGTCAAAATTTGATTTTTCGGAAAAATTTTTTGAAGCTAGCACTAGACCTACTTCTCTGACTGCTTCTTACATCTGGATCTAGCTCTAGATCTAAATCTGGGTCGTCACTGGAAATGCAATCATTATCACTATCAGAAAACTCTTCTCTAAACCTGTGTGCTTGAAAACAATCAAACAGCTTAGGTCTATGTGAAGCCATAATCAAGCTAGATCTAATCTAGGCCTAGATCGAAACATCAATCTACATGTTCTAAATTATTTTGTTAAAAAAGGAAATTGCAGTGACGATAAAAATGTGAATCAAAATATGACAAAGAAATGGATCAAGAACAAAAATGTTGAGGAGGCGAGTTCTTTGTACAGTTACTATAGGCATTGTATAGCACTAAACGTAAAAACCGCAAGGCTCAGCCCTCAGGGAATTTCCAAGCTGCCCGCAAAAGGTACAGGCTGCATCACAAGTTAAACTGAGGCATGTTTTTCTTAGAATAAAACCATGAAAGTTAATTCTTGCTGATCAACTGGTCTGAATAAAAATCCTTTTCAGATTGCTTCAGTGGCTGCAAGACAACACACTGGGAGTTGACTTCAAGACAGAAGTGGCTATCGTCCTAGCCAGTCTGGCTAAGGGAGATCAGAGTACCATCAATACCATGGTCCAGCTCAAGACAGTGCCGACCTTGCTCAAATGTGAGTTGCCAGTGGTCAAGGTCCTGAGATGTTATTTCTTGTGTATTCTTTTTTCACAGCCTCTGTGTATAAAAAGCAGTTTAATGTCTTTCAAAGAGTTTTGTGAAATTTCCTTAATGCTTTTCAATCTGTTGTTGTTAAAACTAGCAATCAATCAATCAGGTGCCAAGCTCTTTAGCATAGGCAATCATGATCTTCCATGAATCTCTATCCCTCATCGCTCTTAGTGCATCTGTTACTTGTCCTACTTGTAGCAACTTCGTTAGTGCAACCTACATTTTGTCTCGCTATTTTCCCCTACTGGATTTTCCTTTGATCATTCCAGTTGTCACAAGATGTTCTAGTTTTTTCTCTTCTCATCACATGGCCAAAAAAGCTTGCCTGGCGTTTACTTCTTTCATTTATGATTGATCTTGTTGTGTCAGCTTCTTGTAACACTGTTTCATTTGATTTCTTTGGAGTTGAAACTATAAGCTTCTTGAAAACTTCTGCTGTTCTAGTACTATTTGATACGTTTTCCCATTTTCAATCAGGAACCCTTTGGCAAGAGCACTAAAGGCCTCTTAGATGGTTAACGAATCTACTTTTATATGGTTGATTTATCCCAAATTTGATTGTAGTTATACCTGGTATACTTCTTCTGTAATTTAAGGTATTTTTCTTTTATGACCCATGTCCATTGAAAGGGCATAAGATATTGAATAGAAAAAACTTTTTTTTGACAAATGTGAGTTTAATTTGGCAAATTCTTTGTAATTTAGAAATTCAAAGATAGCACAAGTTTGACATTCATTGCGATATAACATGAGCCTTGTTTTCTGTCAGTGTCTTCTTATGTTTTTGTTTAAATTATAATCTTGAGGCAGTGTTTTTGCATTTCCCTCATTCTCCATAACAAAGAAAAAAGTACAAGTTAGAATCATTTATGATTAACATAAATGCCTGCTCTTTTCAGGCTTGACCAATCTCAACCTGCAGTACACAGAAGCAGTCCTCCGCTGTCTTCGTTCAATCTTCTTAAGCAATTCTGAGGCTGTGGAGTGTTTGTATGAGGTAAAACTGTTCAAGAAAATACTCGCCAACTCAAAAATTTATTCAACATCTTTCAAAAGTAGAGTGAAATGTTATAAAATAGTTTGTATAGAGTGTAAAAATAAATTTTAATATTTTTTGTAAGGTTTTAATATTAGGCATTCCAGATTATAACTCTTGAGTCTGAGTAACAGATTTTTCACTTTTCACTGTGTTAGGAATAGTTATTGGATGTCAAAGATTACACACTGTGAGAAGTAGGCATTAGATCTCACCTTGAGATATATGAGAATATCTGATGCCATAGATTACACATTGTGAAGTGTATATAGAGGTGATAAAGATAACAGATTACATGGAGTCTTCAAAGGAAAGCTTGGTCAGCTGGTCTTAAAATTGGTGTTCTCAGAAACTAATACTTTTACCATCATGAATAGGCGCTGTGAACTCTGTTCATAGGAAAAAATTCTATCAAACCAACTTTAAATTTATCAAGAATATTTTTAAAATTTTTTTTGTCTTCCAGGAAACCCAGCTTGGCAGTTCTTACATTCCTCACCTTCTTGGTCTTCTCAGTTGCTCCCTGGTGTGTCAGGAGTGTATAACCACCATACTAGAGAAAGGATGCAATGTAAGTCTCAGTTTCTGTCTGGTGTGTCAGGAGTGTATAACCACCATACTAGAGAAAGGATGCAATGTAAGTCTCAGTTTCTGTCTGGTGTGTCAGGAGTGTATAACCACCATACTAGAGAAAGGATGCAATGTAAGTCTCAGTTTCTGTCTGGTGTGTCAGGAGTGTATAACCACCATACTAGAGAAAGGATGCAATGTAAGTCTCAGTTTCTGTCTGGTGTGTCAGGAGTGTATAACCACCATACTAGAGAAAGGATGCAATGTAAGTCTCAGTTTCTGTCTGGTGTGTCAGGAGTGTATAACCACCATACTAGAGAAAGGATGCAATGTAAGTCTCAGTTTCTGTCTGGTGTGTCAGGAGTGTATAACCACCATACTAGAGAAAGGATGCAATGTAAGTCTCAGTTTCTGTCTGGTGTGTCAGGAGTGTATAACCACCATACTAGAGAAAGGATGCAATGTAAGTCTCAGTTTCTGTCTGGTGTGTCAGGAGTGTATAACCACCATACTAGAGAAAGGATGCAATGTAAGTCTCAGTTTCTGTCTGGTGTGTCAGGAGTGTATAACCACCATACTAGAGAAAGGATGCAATGTAAGTCTCAGTTTCTGTCTGGTGTGTCAGGAGTGTATAACCACCATACTAGAGAAAGGATGCAATGTAAGTCTCAGTTTCTGTCTGGTGTGTCAGGAGTGTATAACCACCATACTAGAGAAAGGATGCAATGTAAGTCTCAGTTTCTGTCTGGTGTGTCAGGAGTGTATAACCACCATACTAGAGAAAGGATGCAATGTAAGTCTCAGTTTCTGTCTGGTGTGTCAGGAGTGTATAACCACCATACTAGAGAAAGGATGCAATGTAAGTCTCAGTTTCTGTCTGGTGTGTCAGGAGTGTATAACCACCATACTAGAGAAAGGATGCAATGTAAGTCTCAGTTTCTGTCTGGTGTGTCAGGAGTGTATAACCACCATACTAGAGAAAGGATGCAATGTAAGTCTCAGTTTCTGTCTGGTGTGTCAGGAGTGTATAACCACCATACTAGAGAAAGGATGCAATGTAAGTCTCAACTAGATGTAAGGGTCAGGAGTGTATAACCACCATGTAATGTCGCAGAGAGTGTATAAGAGAAAGGATGCAATGTAAGTCTCAGTTTCTGTCTGGTGTGTCAGGAGGGATGCAATATAACCACCAGGAGTGTATAACCACCATACTAGAGAAAGGATGCAATGTAAGTCTCAGTTTCTGTCTGGTGTGTCAGGAGTGTATAGAGATGCAATGTAAGTATGTATAACTACTAGAGAAAGGATGCAATGTAAGTCTCAGTTTCTGTCTGGTGTGTCAGGAGTGTATAACCACCATACTAGAGAAAGGATGCAATGTAAGTCTCAGTTTCTGTCTGGTGTGTCAGGAGTGTATAACCACCATACTAGAGAAAGGATGCAATGTAAGTCTCAGTTTCTGTCTGGTGTGTCAGGAGTGTATAACCACCATACTAGAGAAAGGATGCAATGTAAGTCTCAGTTTCTGTCTGGTGTGTAAGGGATGTTTACAATACTAGAGAAAGGATGCAATGTAAGTCTCAGTTTCTGTCTGGTGTGTAAGGAGTGTATAACCACCATACTAGAGAAAGGATGCAATGTAAGTCTCAGTTTCTGTCTGGTGTGTCAGGAGTGTATAACCACCATACTAGAGAAAGGATGCAATGTAAGTCTCAGTTTCTGTCTGGTGTGTAAGGAATGTTTACAATACTAGAGAAAGGATGCAATGTAAGTCTCAGTTTCTGTCTGGTGTGTAAGGAATGTTTACAATACTAGAGAAAGGATGCAATGTAAGTCTCAGTTTCTGTCTGGTGTGTAAGGAATGTTTATAATACTAGATAAAGGATGCAATGTAAGTCTCAGTTTCTGTCTGGTGTGTAAGGAATGTTTATAATACTAGATAAAGGATGCAATGTAAGTCTCAGTTTCTCCCTGGTGTGTAAGGAATGTTTACAATACTAGAAAAAGGATGCAATGTAACAATTGTAAGTCTCAGCTTCTCCCTGGTGTGTAAGGAATGAATAGCTATTTTACTTCAGAAAGATTGTAATGTAAGACTCAGTTTCTCCTCTATGTGCAAAATAAAAGATGCAAGATAAAGACGATTGCAGTGCTTTTTCATTTTAATCATTCAAGTTTTTATGTCATTAAGCTGTTCAATACTTAATTTTTAAATCAGAATGGTTAGCAATCATGACTGATTTTAATGAAAGCTCTCCACTGGTGACTTAAGGCCATATTATTACAAAGCTAATGTTCTCCTCAAAGTGAGAAGGCCAGCAGTTTTCTCATTTTTTCCTTCTGAGGCTAATGGTATAAATTTAAGTAATTATGTTTTATGCTGTGTGATAATCATTATTTTTCTTTTTCAGTTTTGTCCTCAACTTTCTCTCTTTTAGTTTACTCTTCCAACATGATATGGTTGGCCTAAAGGTCTTTGATGTTTATCTTCTTCAACACCTGCCTTTGTACGAGTTTTCATCTTTGCTTTTATTACCAGTCATTTGATATGAACATTGATTGTGGTTAAGAGTGTCTCTTTTAAGCGCTTCCTATATTAATTCCATCCTGAAATGGCCTCAGGAAAAATCCTTAGGAATAACTGTTATGGGTCCATAATCCATGCTGTAAATGTATCGATTTTGGGCATTAATTTTCAGCTTCATTGTGACCAGCAAAGACTTGTATTTATAGTAAAGTTCAACATTCAGATTGTTGCCAGGGTCAATCAGGCAGGCAAACCAGACACTGCAATTGATTCAAAACATTCTCCTGAGGATCCTGCATTCTTTCCTCTCTCTTTCTTTGCCTTTTCCATTTGTCTCACTTTTTTAAAAACAATTTATGGTAGGTTGTGCTTATAAAACTTTTTGCCTGACATAAACTATTTGTGAAGTGCCATGAGACAAGCAAGAAGCTGCTACAAATAGAAACAGATGTACAAGTCATGTGTTTTTTCCCCTTGGCTTTAAGAAAGAATACCCTTGAAGAAAGAAAGACTATAGATTTAAAAAAAATTGAGTTTAAGCTTCTGGCTGATGCACCCAGGGTCTCTCACATTTACCTGACTCCTCTTGCAGACCCGCGACCAGCAGATGTATCTCCTCCAGAGTGATGCTTTATCCTACCTTGCGCCTCTGCTGTCGTCTGACTGCTACCGTGTCCAGATGCCAACCCTGCACTGCCTGGCCAATATGTGTTACAAGAATCCTGCTGTCTGCTCCACTGTAGCAGAAGGTCAGACTTTAGTTAAAAAAGGATGGCTTTTCGGGCCAGTCTAGAGAGATTTTTATTCATCCCTTCCTTTCCCAAGTTATTTTTCTTTTTCAAACTACCCCAATTTATATGATAATTTTTAACCATTACTATACCCTGGTGAACTTTTGTCATCAATTTTCTTAGTATGTGTAGTTTTAAATCTGTAATTCATGGAGCTGCAAAGAATTCAACACATTTTTGGATATTAGATGAATTTGTCCCTTTACTATGTTTTTTTTTTCTTCGAGTTCAAATAGATAAATGTTGTTTTTTTTTTTTTCATGACATTAAGTACAACATATACATTATAAAATATTTTGTAAGTAAAAAAAAATATCTTTCTTAAAAATTTGTTGAGTTTCAATTTTCAAAGGTATTGCAATTTTATCACTTTGAGCTTTTCTTCCCTTATGAAGATTTTGAATAGTTTATTACATTGACATGCATCTTTCATAATTGTAAAAACTAACTTTTTCCTTGATTATATAATGCATTTAGAACGATAATTTTTTTTTTAATGTTCAGTAACTAAAACAAAATGGTGTGGGTTTTCTGTTCAAGGTCTCTTGCTAAAAATGCTGTTTACTGATTTACAGAGGTATAAGTGAAAGAGAAATGCCTTTTTCCACTCTTATCTGGAAAATTTCTCCACCATGATAAATGAAATAATTTTCTTATAAGGAAAAGAAAAATTAACTAAAATTTGACAGGTATGATGCACTTTTGCTTTTGTTGGTAAAAAGGCATTTTTCAAGTAATCAAAACAAACGTTAGTTTCAGTTTAAAGCTTTCTCTTGTTTTGTTCTTATGATGAAAGTCTCTTGGACCACAGAGCCCGATCTGATTGAGGTTGTTGTGAAGCTGACAGGAAGAGATCGACCATCGGAGATGCAACTTGCGGCAGCCAAAGTGCTCACCTATCTGCACCGAGCTGGAACCATCCCTGCCAGGGATCCTGTCATCAACAGAAAGGTGGGTCATGACTTCATGCCAAAAATCATGTCGTGTATGCTGTTTTTTTTTGTTTTTTGTTTTTTTTGGGCCATATGATGAGAAGAGAGAAACTAATACATCTTGTTACAGCTGGAATAATTGAAAGAAAAGGCAGCAGAGGAAAACAGCATGAAAAGATATTGGCTAACCAAGTGGCTAAAATTAGAATTAGCACTGAAAGTGATGAGTGATGGAGATGCGTAGAATGTCATGATCGACTACGCTAAAAAAGCAGGGTACCTTGTCTCTTAGGATTTTGTCTATGAATTGATTTTGATCCTCAGAGCACTGATTTTATTTGGGTCTGCTTGCTTTCAAACAATGAGAAACTGAAAGGAATATTTTTTTATAATGGCCAACAAATCTCCAAATGTTTCTGATCCTGAAGAATATGAGCAAAGGTGATGATGCTTTACTGTTGGACTTTTGTAAACCTCAAGAGTATATATGAATAAGAGGATGATGTAAAAAGTAATAATATTATTTGTAAACACACAACTTGTTTGTTGATCCAGTAGCAAAAAAATCAGTACACTTTGAAATTATTATTCTCTCAGACGATTGGCACTCTGGTACGCATGTGCAAGCGAAACCGACCCCTGGAGGAGAATGTGAAGGGTGCTGAGACCCTAGCATACCTCATTGAGGTTGACCCTGATCTTCAAGTTCAAGCCAGCATTACTGATCACCTGATGACCACACTGCAACACTATCTGCACTACACTGATGTCAAAAAGGTTTCCTCCTGCGATAAAAAGGTCAGTAAATCAGGAATAGTGTCTTAACAGAGTTCAAAGGCTATTCTTTTCATTTTTTTTTTTTTTAATATTTTCTTCTTTTACCTGGTGTAAAGCACAAGTCACATGGCAATTATTTTGCTCATCTCTTGATTTAAAAAAAAAAGGTTTATAATTTTTTTAATTTATGACAAAATAAAAAAAGAGAGAGAAATTGTTGCAGATTTTGATTTCATAATCAATCAAGAAAAGTAGAGCTTTTTTTTTTTAATTTTGGTAAACTATTAAGTATTCAGACATAAGTAATTAAAACTTTCTTTCTCTGCAAATGATTCTTCAATAAGGCACCACCAAACTATTCTTTTTTCTATGGTCTGAAATATTGTGTTATTCCATCGCTGCAGGAAGTTGACTGGGGCAGTGAGATGAAGAGAGCTGCTTTGCTGGCATTTGCATCCCTGAGTGCCAATGATGAAGAAATCAGAGATAAGGTGAGTTTAGGAAAAACGCAAACACTTGCATGTTATCCGAGCTCCAGATCTTCGACTGGAAAGGACTTAAATGGTCTAATGCTGCTGCCATATCCTGTATTTGTAGAGTTCACCACAGCTCTTCAGCAACTCTCCCAAACTCATCTTGGGCTTTAGCCAATAGAATATAGGCATCCACAATTTCAAGACAATTTTTTGGTTTTGACTGGACCAAAAAAAAATGCTTCTTTAAGTACTTAAAAGCTCAGAAGTACACTTCAATGAAACATACAAAATTTAATATCTCAAATTCTGAATGGCGTCTGCCACATATTCACAAATTTAAAGTTGAAAGTATTTTGTTAATTTACCTTTTTTTTTTCTTTCAAGTTGTATGAATAATTAAAATCATCTGCAACCAGAGGATTTATAGAGCATTATATCATTAAGAGTTTATAAATTTGCACAACAGGGAGGTAAGGATTTATATTTCTTCAAGTAATACCTTTATCTCCATAATATCTGTTAGAGGCATAAATAACAATCTCATAAATATCAGAGGAGTTATTTTTTTTTAATGCACATGTCCCAGTAAAATTGATTTTCAGGTTTTTCTACTTAGCACTCGATTCAATATCAGTTTCTTTTTTCTGAAACATAAAAACATTGAATATACATCTTAACTTAATATTCATGACTTACAACCAGTCCAAAAGAGTCAAACGTCAGAAATTTGAATTGAGAGAAAAGAGCCTTTCCTTTTTCCCAGGCTATTTGAAAGAGCAAAAGTGTTTTTCATGTCTGAACTTTTTAAGCTCGGGTTCCAATTCCACATG
This sequence comes from Elysia crispata, assembly GCA_033675545.1. Lineage (NCBI taxonomy): Eukaryota > Metazoa > Mollusca > Gastropoda > Plakobranchidae > Elysia > Elysia crispata. The sequence continues at coordinate 34,579 of JAWDGP010006397.1, read as the reverse complement.
TGGGCAAAATGTTTTGAAAACTGGTAAAAAGGGAAGAGGTTAGGTTTTTGGTTTTTATACATTGGTGCTATTACAAGTATCAAACTTTTGATTTTGCACACCAAATTAATCATAGTTGAATAGAGTTTCTGAAAATCCTTGTTACAAAGTTTTTAACTTGTTTGTCATAATTTACAACTTTTCTGGCTGCTTACTCTAATTGCTGGGGCTTAAAGAGTTAAACTCAAGCGAGATAATTTCATCTAATTTTCACCATTTTAATTCAGAAAAATGGATTGTCCTAAATATTAACCTTTGAACTGAAATGAGCAGCATCAGGCTCATTTTGGACTGGGTGCTAGACACCTTTGTCTTACATCATAAATTTGATGTATTTTAAAGTTTTATATGCCATTTGTTAGTGAAGTTACCTGTTTTATTTAATTCATTTCAACAAACTAGTTAGGCACGTCATTAACTGAGTGGTACACACTTGTCCTGAGGTGTAGGAAAACTTGTTTTCAGACTCAAGGGTGATATATACTTGGGAGCTCATCATTCTTCCTGCCAGTCTTACAGATTTGCTTCGTTAACAAAACTTGTCTAAGATTTCCTCATAGCTGATAAAATTTATCAGACTGTTCATCAATAAATTAATGAAAAGTAAATTCAGATTTAATGTTTTCAGCAATTAGAAACAAATAAAGCTTGCTCATTTACATTTTTGAAGTTTGCTTTACCATTAATTCTCAGGTGATTCGAGAAGTTGGCATGGTTGACCACATCCTCACCTCAATGGGGAGCTCTCAGAAAGGGGAGGTTGCAGCCAGTCTGCGCTGTCTCCAGTCTCTGACCAGGTCAGTGCAGCAGATCAGAACTGTTCTCCACGACAAGGCTGTTTGGACTCCATTACTACAGGTAAACATGAGTAGTTAATTTTAAAGGACTAGAATAAGTAAAGATTTTGATAAAGCTCGCACACATATAAGTTCCCTGCCTTATCTCCATTATTTTCAGATGTTACAGACCAGTGACAGGGAGATTATGCTGCTGGCTGTGACATGTTTGTGCAACCTTGTGCTCGACTTCAGCCCCAGTAAACAGGTGGGTTCAGCACTTATCACAGCCATAGCCTATTTCTTAAGATATCAAGAGCATCCAGACCCAGAAGAAAATTTATTTCCAGAGAATACATGCTTTGAAATCTAAGCCTAAGAATAGATGCCTACATTTTTTTTTTTTTTTTGCATTTATTTTATCTTATTAATACCCCTAGGGCTTCCATTTCTAGGAAAAGAGATCTTTCCTCAGAAAGGCCTTTCTCGTCTAATATTTCAACCTGTATGCTCAAAAACTTTTTGATGTAACTTGTTATAAACTGAAACCCTTTATTGTCACTTTCTAATGATCTCCCTCCATTATCAAGTGTTTTACTCAATTACACACTGACATACAAATTTTCAATTTAAGTCTCCATGATTTGTACAACCTGATTAAAATCATTTAATTATGCAATACCCCTTTTTTCCTTAGTATTTTCTCTCTTTTTTTTTTGGTTTGCAACTACCAGGCATTAATTCAAAACAATGCCCTGGAGATCTTGAGTGAATACTGCCACAGCACAGACCACACCATCAGGATCAATGCAATCTGGGCAGTGATGGTGAGTGATGTCTCATCCTCCTGGGCTGTCAAAGAAATAAAAATATTTCTACATTTCTACGTATAGCCTCTCCTGTGCCTTAATAGTTAAACACTTCCACCGGAGATAAGGTGGATGCTAAATATTTTAGAACTCAAATTGCCTGATTAGCAATGCCTAAAGATATGCTTGGTATAGAAAAATTAAGTCTACAAAGACCAATCATTGTGACACTAAGAGTGAAATATGAAGAGGTTCCCAATTTTTAAAAACATGTTTCAGTGCATAAGCCAGTAGAATATTGTACATCCTCCGCATCATTTAAATTCTGTCTTAGATATTGACCGAAATTAAAAAAATGTCAGCTACTCCATCCAACAAACTTAATTACATTTCAAGATCAGGTAGTGATTGGTATTACAGTAATTGTAACAAATCAACAAATTATGAAGACCCTGCACACTGAGCTCTTTATTACTGAAGAAGAGAAAAGGAAAAATTGAGCAGATACAATTTTGAATAGTTTAATAATTTCATAAAGTAAACTGATATTGCTCCTTGAACATATGCATTGAACATTTTTGGTCTGACATAAATGCAAACTTTCAAATGAGAACAGAAAATGGATGGGAGAGAATATGAGTTCTGTTCAAATGAAAAGAAAAAAATCAACATATTATACTCATGCAGAAACGTCTCTAACAAAATTTTCCTGTCTCTGTCTGCTAGTCTCTGTCCTATTACTCCAGTGAGTCTCTCAGAGAAAGAATTGTGACATCGCTGGGAGTGGATACTCTTCTGATGCGGCTAGAAGACCCTGTGGGGCTGGTCAGACAGAAGGCTTTGGGCATTGTCAGAAATCTTTTCACAGCAGTGAGTTTTTTGTTGTTTGGATCTGACATGCTCATATTTTTTTTTTTCATTTTTGTAGTTTATGACTTCGATAAAGATGTCATTGATTAGTTTGACACAGATGGTAGGAATCTGTTTTGCTGCCTCTGTGACAACAGTATGATTACTATCCAACATGATCCGAGGCAATCAACTATCAGAGAAATAGCTGAAAAGTTTTGCATAATTTCTTATAACTTTTTCCACTGGCTTTTTGTCTGCCAGTTTGTCGGTTTAATATCGTCTGTGATAATATTCATGTGAAAAGATCTGAAACCCATCACCTGTGCTTCTGACTCATCTCTACCTGGTTTCTTTTCTCCTTAAGCTCAACATGTGCATCATCCCTTTCTGAATTATCTTCTGTGCTTTAAGTCGGTAATGAAACCATGATATATATTTAATGTTTTGTTGCTGAATTTGAAAGAAATTTCTTTTCAGTATTTTGTGCAATAGCATGTTAAGCCGATTGTCTGGTTTATTCTACTATTTTTCTGTTTGTCATTATTCCTTCCTCCTCTTTTCTCAACTATTTTCTTTTATTTAAAAAAAAGAAAACCACAACTGACAAGCTTTTTATTAAAACCAGAATCCTATTTTAACTATTTTGACAAGATCAGTGTAAGGGAAATCATCTTTCCCCCATGTATAAAATTTCAACAAAAATCTCACTCCAGTCTTGCATTCAATTACAAAAAAAAAACAAAAAAAACAGCAAAACAAATCCTTGCTTAACCATCTTTGATTATTTGACATGCTCTGTGGTACTGTTTAAGAATACAGCTAAATTTTTTTATGATTTTTTCCTGCCTGTAGCTCATATATGGAATTGTATGTAATTTTTCCAACTTTCTAAAACACATTTATTTCCCTCACTATTTATACTAATAATCATTTTGTTATACTCAGTCTGTAACACTCTACTTTGCAAACTCATAGCCAAAATATTTTTAAGCATGAGTGAAACGTGTTTAGCTTTAGGTGGATGCAAGAATGCATACTGCCAACCTTATTGAACTTTTCAACCAATTTTTTTTATTTGGAATTTAAATGTGCTGTTTTTAAAATTCCAAACTTTGATTAATTAAATGTTATTCAAACCCTTTTTAGCCCCACTTAACTTTTTCTTTTTTAATATATATATATATATATAAATTCTTCTGCATTTAAGTTGAATATCAAGTGTGAAAGATCATGGGCTGCAGCTGTCATGCCTTTAATTGAGGCTAGTCAGAAAACCTGACCAGCCAATTGTTTTTTTTGTTTTTTTTTAATTGGCTAATTGATTTTAAGAAGATGTGACAATCAGTCTCCTCTCTTCCAGTGTGTCATTAGGTAACATTTGGAAGTAGTGTGGTTTGCAAAGATATGTAAGACACAAATCTAGCCTGCCATTTGCCAGTAGTCCACGGAAAGGCATTTTTCCTGTAAAGACATGTCAAGATTATTAAAGTCTATCGTTAGCAAGACTTTTGTCTTTTTAAAGTAACCTTTTGTTTTTGATCTTGCAGTTTTAAGCTTGACCAAGACCAAGAGCAATAAATGGGCTTCTGTTGTTCAGTCTAACAGCCTCTCTTCTTTTGTTGTCAGTGTCAGGCGCGTGACCTCGTCTCTGTGGAGCGTGTTTTCTTTGTGATAAGATTTACTTATGGTTGTAAAACCAGTAAACCTTTGTAATTCATGTTCAGGCTTTAAGTGACAGAATCTTCAATTAAACAGCTCTCTCTGTGTCTGAGAACATCATCAACATCATCATCATTATTTTGGTTTCTTTCCCTTTTTCCTTCACTCTTCTCCAATGGAGTTAGAAGGTGGTTTCATTATTTTTTCAAAGTTAGTAGAGAAAGCGCTTTTTTGTATTGAGTTTTTGCAGACCAATAAACTCTAACAAGGTGGCACCTATGAAATTATCTGAAAATAAAGGTTGTGCATTACTTAAACTAAGAGAAGAATTCTTCTCATGGCTAAGAATGATACAGAATGTATTAAATTCAAATTTCAAATCTTTGTTGAAAAAATTTCTTTCAACTTGAAACCTTACCATTTAAAGCTTGCCAGAGACAGAGATCAAATTTAGAAGACGGATCGAAATTTCAATGCCATAGTATTAAAATTCAGAAATAATGTTAATGTTTCTTTTTAAGGACTGCATGTATTTCGATTTGTTTTATGTGTTTTTGTTAGAGTTGGTGCAACATAATGAAAAAAAGTTAGTACCTAACCTTGTTATCTAGTTCTCTCTTTAAAATGTTATACAAAACTTATTTATGAAACACTTACTCTCACATCAACAGATTTTTTATATTTTCTTTTAGCAAAATCACTTGAAATAGCTACTACACCTCTTTTACAAATTGTTTTTTTTTTCCTTTTTTATTTTTTGTTGAAAATGATTCCAATCTGTGGAAGAAAAATTATAAAGAAACCACAACTTAATCATGTTTTACACATTTACACACATTCTTGCAATCTTCATTATCTGTGATTCTGGTTAACTTTATATTAATTGGTAAGAAATAAATATTCCACATGTTTATTCGTGAAAGCTCAAAAGCTTATTTTGATAAAGATTAAATGGTTTTTCTCTAATAAATTCTTTACACATACCATTCAATGCTCTGCCTAGGTATTAACTTGTCCTCAAAATACTATTGAAGAATCACATGCCCAAACCATGCTGTGCCTGTGAGGACTCATTTCATTTAGTTCTTTAATCTTATTAGGTGAAAGAATGATTTGTATCCATAAAGCTATCGGCGAAAAATATGTAAATCATCTTTTTTATTTTTTTGATTGGTTTTGTTTCATTTTACACCCATGGGTTCATGAGAATTACTGTTGTATGCTTTCATGGGTTTAAGTTAGGGTGATAACTTAGTTTAGTTCTTTGCACATCCTTGAAATATTCAATTTGATTCCATCACTTGTTTTTTTTATTGAAAATGGTGATTTTTTTTTTACCACATTTTCTTTAAGAGCTGTTAGGTTGAAAATAAGGCCCGGTCAGCTTAGATACAAATGAATTGAAGAACATGACTTTTGATTTGTGCAATCTTGCAACTTTCAGGTGTATGACCCAGATGATCGTGATGCACCCTCAGCTAGTGTGATCCCAAAGATAAGCAAGCGCATGGGAGATAGAACGGTAAAGTTGGTCTATTCAAGTTTGTTTGTGAAGAGTGAATTTTTTTTATTATGATTCTAAAGGGTCAACTTACTCAAAATAATGACAATTGAGATTAGTCCATCCTTTCATTTCAGTATGATTTATGAAACAGCAATTATGAAAAATTCTAGTTGTACTATTTATAGAAGTACTTTGATTATCATGGCTGCTCTTTTACCATGGCTTCTTCTCTCTGCTTCAGCAGAAAGTTGATATTGGCCTCGTATGTAAATCAGGGGTTAATTAAAGGTGTAGGCAAAGAAAAGGAAATGAAAAATCTTGAAAAATATCCATTATTTAGAATGGAAAATATGGAACACCCATGGGGATTAAAAATCATTTTTATGATACAATATATTTTTGTTTCTTAATTGTATCCTTTGCTGTTAATGTAATTTAAATGATTTTTTTAGTATGTCAGAAGAATTTTTGCAGGACAGAAGGAGGGTGGAGACTATAAAATAGCTATGGAAATGGAAGACAAAAGGAGGAAGATATACATACAGTGCACGTCTTATAAATCGACATCTAAGGAACCAATAACATTTCGTTTAATTAAGAGAAAGTTGAATTAGGAGATAGTACTAAAATTTATAAATTTTAACATATGTATAAAGACATTTTAGGTCTGCTTATGTATAATATATAAGAGGAGTAGCCTTGCTTTTAATACTAATTAAACCCACCCCATAATTAGATCTAGAACCACTGCATACCCTTACCACACAACAGGCCAGTCCTCTGCCTCATCTCTCCCTTAATCCCTACCACTGTGTTGGCCAACTCATGTCCGAGGTGTTGCCCCCTCCCTCCCCCCCCCCCCCCCAACTCTCTCTCTCTCTCTCTCTCTCTCTCATGCACACACATAGACAGAAGGGTGCTTTTCTCGGTACAGTCATCCAACACCCCTAACTTTTGTTCTCATAGAAATACCTGTCATTAGTTGTACTTGCCCACGGCTACATATCTTTAGATCTAACTCATGAGGCTAGGCTAAAAGATTAAATGGCATTTTGGATGATTTTGATACAGAAACATGTAGAAATTAGCAGACCAAAATGTCGATTTGCGGGAACAACTCCAGTCATGAGTTGCACTGGTTCACCGCTACATATCTTTTGATCTAACTCATGAGGCTAGGCTAAAAATTAAATGGCAGTTTAGATGAGTTTGATCCAGAAACATAATGGAAATTCTGTTGAAGTAGAAATTAGCAGATCAAAACGTCGATTTGTAGGAAAATGTATTAGTACTGATGAAAGGAATTTTTTGTTACATCGAATTAAGTGGAGGGCACTGCAGTATCATGTTAAAGAGATTAGGACAGTTACACTAGCATGCATATAGTTTTATATTCACCTGAAATAACCGCTAGTAAATTTTATGTTCCTTTTTTAAGAGTGATATACCTGGCAAACCTTGTTTAATCCATTTCAATCCATATTGTGGCAGAATCATACCATCTTAACATAATCCTCATTTTTAAAATTTTTTTTTCCTCAAACACCAGGTGATTGATCGTATGGTCAAACTCTTGGGCAGCGAAATCATTGACAGTTTGTTTCGCACCATTGAAAACCAGAATTTGCACCCTGAAGTTATAGAGCAGGTGGGCATGATCTCAGCAACTCACTTATGTTGCCTGTATACTTAGTGTAATGGGTTATATCATCATGACTATAGGAGAGAAGTTACATAACGAAAAAAGAGTTGATTTATCATAGCACAGCATTTTATCACTTCTTTTTTTTAATTCATTTTAGAAATAAACAAGTAAATATTAGTTAAGTTCATTCTGCTGTTAAACGAGAATATTAATAAACTGTATGCAACTACTAACTGTTGAGGAGTGCCATTACTGAAGTGTTTTAGTCAGAACTTTTCTATTTCTTTGACACAGATAACAAATTTGATCTATTCAAAACTTTTTTCTCTATTGTAAATTTTGAGTGTGCTTACAAAAACACATGAAATTTATGAAATTTCAGTACTTTATTAAGAAGCATAAAGATGTCGTGATTCTTTAAAATGTGAAAAAAAAAAATGCATATCTCTTCACTAAGGTAGACCTGAAACCTCTGCCACACATTGCACAAAAGCACTGTTTAGGAAAACGAAGATTTAAAAATTTATAGCGTCAAAAACAATGGAATGAGACTCCTAACAACACTTTGTTGAGTATTGCTTCTTTTGCAGCTTGGCAAGTTTCTGAAATCCTATAGAGTCGTGCTGCTTTTCTTTTGATTTTAGATTCCTCTGAGTTTGTTGTGCAATCTTGACTTTTTGTTTTCCGCAGATAATTTTATATTAAAATTTTTAGAATTATATCTGTGCCTGAACCTGTACAAGAGATACTTTCAATTTGGTTTTAGTTTGGCTCAATGAACTGATGTTTTAGAACAGCTGTATAGATTGGGAAAAAAAATTATGGCAAATTTTCTTACTCCTTGTGAAAGTTTACAAAATGACAAGGTCCTATGAGACAAAAGATGCTCAGTGATAAGGAGATATAGTACATTGTTGTTCTTTTTATTCGGACAAATAATTCTGTTTTCGTTTCCAGGCATTGTGTGCCATCAGTAACATGGCCGATGGGCCGTCCTGTAAGGGCCACATCATGGGCAGGACGAAGGACATCCAGGCTATGATGAAGTATCTGGTGAGATTTGGTTTCATTGTTTTCCTTGACTAAAAATTTGAGAGACTGTACAAATTAATAGATAAGATCTGTTACTTCTAACCTCATGTGTTGCACAATTTTTTACTCATCTGGTTTGTATATACTATGGTAGGGAGATAACTTTCACAGCTATATCAATCACTTTCTATGCTTCACCAGACCAGCAGTCTGTACCCTGAGCGAGATGCCATTCAGTGCCTGCAAGTGCCTGCCATACAGTTCTTCAATAATCTTGTGGAATCTTCTGATGACGGTAAACTTGAATATTAACAAGCATACATTGTTATTGAGGCAAATGACTCACCACATGTATAATGCACAAAACAGACGAATGCCACAGTGAAACTTGAGCTGTCACAACTTAACTCATTCTTTGGTGTTACCTTCTCTACACAAACCATAGGCTACAACTGTAGCCTCAGTTAGAAAGGTTGGAAATAAACCTTTTTGGGAGTCTTAGATAAGTATCAATCTTTGTCAGTTTTACTAAAGCCACAGTTATGCTCAAATATCACACCTGAAGAAGAAGAAGGAAATCAAGTATCAAATGACATTACTACAATTGTAAAAGTTATACCACACATACTCTTGAGGTTTCAAGAGTGTGTCACCTATAAACATTCAGCCCAATATGTGCGATCCACACTATTTGAACCAAGATAAGTCAAATCTCAGGATATATTAAGATAAGATAAACTTTATTGATCCCTTTTGGGGAAATTCAAAATCAGCATGCCTATTAACATAAAAACTAAATATATACATTAAAAAAAAATACAAGTGTGTATGAAAAGGCTTAAAATGCAAAAAAAGATTAAAAATTATAACAAAATGCACACATATTTTAATATAGAGCTGTTATATACAGTGAGTAAGTTAAAATTCATGAAGAGCATTAAGAACAAAAAAATTTCATATCTAAAAATGTTTGACCTGCGTAGATTATAATAAATGAATAAATAATGAAATAAATAAATTAATAGTGTGGTTATTTTTTTTTTAAATCACATATCAAAGTTTTAAGAATGGTACAAGCATAATGTATAATATTATACATAAAATATGTAGAAGATATTGTGTTCAGTTTTCAAAGGCCAAGTAGTAGAATTTATATAGGTCTTGTCCAGTCTTGACCTTCAATCTATCACTGAATGGCAAATTGAATAATCCTGTCCATGCATTGCAAGTTGCATATTTCAAAACGTATATTGTCCTTCAATTAAATTTGTCAATACTAGAGCAGTGTGACATTTTCCCCTAGGCAATGTAAGGTAGATAGACTAGGCTATTGTTGGTAGACTACTTCATCATAGCACCCTCCAACATTAACATTGTAATATGTGTGTTTTAAGCTACCTGATTTCTGTAATAATGTACTCTTCTGTCTGATTATTTTTTTTTTTTTTAAACTCTCTTATGTTCCAATTGCTGTAGATATTTTCATGAATTTGTAGTCTGGAATAAAATTCCAAAGTAACAGTTTCCTCGTTATTTATCAGTGCAAAAAAAGGAAAGAGGAAATAATCAGCAAATATTTCAGTATAGTTAACCAACAGTGTATAAATAGAAAAAAAATGCATGTAGATATAATAATGTTTTTTGAATTAAAAATAAATAGGTCATAAAATGGTTTTCTCCTTATATAAGTGCATCACGGCGAAATGATCATATTGATCCCTATGGTTTGATATCAAGTCTTTGCCATTTGGTCATTTAACCTATGTTAAATTAGCTCATAAGTGATGTTGTGTAATTAATTCATTTCATTCAACCTCAATGAAAGGCCTGTCTTTGTGTCTCAATATTTCAGCTTATAATATAATCTTTCTGTGTATACCTAGTCTCTTTTTTTGTCAAGTTTCTTTTTACCTCTTTTCTTTCTTTCTTTTTTTTTTTCGCCAGTTTTACCATAAATTAGTATATATTATGAATAACATATGTCTGTCATCGACATCACAGGAGCGTATCAGCGTATGCTGGTGCTGAAAAATCTGGGTGTCCACAAGATTTTGGAAGAGATGCGAAGCAAATACTCATCAGATATAGAGGCAAGGTGAGGGCAGTCAAGCAAGAATTAAGAAATAAATGACAAATAAGAGAACAGAACTGCAAATCTATACATTGTGGCGTACTATCATAGGCTTTCTCTTAATTAAAAATGTACAATATGGTATAAAATAACTATATTCCCCATTAATCAAATCTTTCTTTAAAGTATTGGAAAGGCTGGTAGAATTCTGAAAGAAACACTTTATGTGGTTTTCAAGGAATGGCAGTTCAGCAGATTTCTATCAATCTTTTTGTTTACATCTCTCTCTCTCTCTCTCTCTCTCTCTCTCTCTCTCTCTCTCTCTCTCTCTCTCTCTCTCTCTCTCTCTCTCTCTCTCTCTCTCTCTCTCTCTCTCTCTCTCTCTCTCTCTCTCTCTCTCTCTCTCTCTCTCACTCACTCACTCACTCACTCACTCACTCACTCACTCACTCACTCACTCACTCACTCACTCACTCACTCACTCACTCACTCACTCACTCACTCACTCACTCACTCACTCACTCACCGCCATTGCCGGTATGGACCACTATATCGTGTACCTACATTGCCCGTCATCTCCTGTTTACTTTCACTTTCTGGGTGTCTACTTTCTTTCCCCATAATTACTGGAAATCTTGTGCAAACCTCATTTACGTTTAGAGGACACTTTAGACTTTGTTTTGGTTGTTATAGTTATGTTTTCGGACTAGATTTAGATCTAAAAATGGGATTTAAAATTGACCGGCGATTTTCGGCAATTTCAAGGCCGAGGCTAGATCTGAACTTTGAATTAGGATGTATGATCACTTGAATCATTTCAGAGATGCTACAAAAACAGTTAATTATGGTTATCTGCATGGTTTATCCCTACAATAAGCATAAAATAATGACCATTGTCTGTTTGAGATCAGAAGTCAGATTGTGATGTTGAGATGATGATGAGTTGATGGTAAAAAATTGAAATGGTGATGGAGTCAGCCTGAAGGGAAGGAGAAGTCTTAGAAAAATGGTTTACTGTCATAAAGCCTTTATTAAAAATTTAAGACCCTTATTTTTTTTTACAGCTTATTTTATAATTTTATCTTATTTCGTTTGATTGTAATATTTCTTTAAATGTAAAGATCTATTTTTTTGTACGGAGTTACATACCCTTCTCTTAGGGTCAGGGCTATCTGAGCTGGAGTGATTTAGGTGGGTTAGAGTTAAAAAACCAAATTAATTGTAAAGGCAACCTTATCAGTAATATCTCCAATGAATATAGGAAAATATTTCTTACAGGCCATTAATTCTTTTTATCCAATTTGATAAACTTTTGCCCCCCCCCCCCCCCTCTCACTAAAACCCTAAAAGAAAAAAACCAACAAAAAACAATATAATCAAAAGCTAAAAAGCAAATGTTTATCAGTTGAGGTTTTAAGTTCTCTGCCATTTTCCCTAAAAATCCTATCAACTTTGTTTTCTTGTATTTTTTCAGGGTTTTGGACTGCCTCAAGTACTTCTCATGACATGAGGAGCTTACAGATCTGTGGCTAGTGTTAGGGAGAATGTTAGAGCACCATGGAGAGTAAGAGACGTTTATTAGAGTCCACATTATGCCATGCAAAGCAGACAGATCTGTGGCTTGTTCGAGTGTCATGAAGTGTGAATGATAGATCGGTGTCTAGGGGAGGACAGTTGAATGTCTTGCAGAGTGAGTGACAGATCTGTGACTTTTCTTAGACAGGATAGAATTGTGTCTTGCAGTTAATATGTCAAAGGGAGGATGGTAGAGTGAACGAGATATCTGTGACTTGTCTTTGGCAGTATAGTATAGTGTCTTGCACAGTGAATGAAATATCTTTGATTTCTCTTTGACAGTATGGTATAGTGTCTTGCAGAGTGAATGGCAGATCTGTGTCTTTAGAACGTAGATAATCTACCTTGCCACAGCAAGGCAACATGCTTCGCTCTTTATGCTACAAAGTGTGTTTGTGATCTTCCGAAGCATGATGAATTATACCAGAGAAAGAATCAATCTGTTTATAGTGCGTGGCTTTAGCTTTGCGGGTCACTTCTTGATTTGCCAATGTTGCTGAAGATTTGGAATATTTATCTGCATTTCTTCTAAAGATCCATAAATCTACACATCATTTGATGGTGAAGTTTGATTTTCTTTGTTTATTGTTTTAGTTAGCTTCTTTTTTAATCAAATTTTTAAGCTTGAATATTTTTATTATATGAAATATATAGCTGTAGAGAAACTATTATTGACTCGATTCTTCCAAAGTTTTTTTTTAATTTGAAATAATTACATAGCCATTCACTGAAATGGGAGCAAAGTCTTACATAAAAAATTGTCATGATTATTTTTGTTGAAGATAACCAGCATTATAAAAACTTTCTTTTTTTTATTTCTGTGAACTCTGTGCCCAAAGAACTCTAATCTGCTTTTACATAAGCCAGAGGCTGGGAGAGATTTTTAGGCTTTTTTGTGTCCTCTTAAAAGTGCAATGATAAAGTCTTATTTTTTTTGTTAATGTCAAGTGTTTTCTTAGTTTTCAAATATTTTAAACGTGTAAAGAATTGCTTAAAATTGATAGCAAATTTTAGCAAAAAAAGTAATGAATAGTGTAAAAATCTTTTTATAACTACTTTTAAAATTGTATGTACTTTCTTTAAGGCTTGATTTCAGCCTTGTTGACAATGACTCCATTAGTTGAACTATGTAAATTGAGATGTTTGTAAAGCAATTTTTTATAGGCTTGCTGTTAAATTCTAAATGCCTTGGAGGAAAATCAGGCTGCAATATATACTTTGAAATTTGTGTAAAATGGAGTCTTTTTTTTTTCAAGAATATGTGCCTGAAGAGAAAATATAACTATATTTCAATGGTGTGGAAAATATAAGTTTGTGGTGTTAACGCAGAAAATTGGAAAGAATGATTAGATGAGATGTGGTGGAGATAAAAAAATAAGTACTTGTGGTCAAAGTCAAGAATAGGGGTTTGTTTAACAGTATTTTGTTAAAACATAATAAACCTAACATACCACGGTGAAATTTTAATCTTTTTGTGTACATAACATGCCGAAAGTGGAAAGTCATATGCAAGGCTTCACATGCTAAGCTGAGAGAGGTCTCATACCAAGTGACGTAATGTAGCAGTTGCAAGTGGCGCATTGTGAAATGTTTAAGATCTGTATGTCCGCCTAACTAAAGTTAAGTCATATTTACACTAAAGAAATGGTCAAAATAATTGATAGGTATTGTTGTTTCTTCGAAAACAATGTACAAAGTAGTTGCAATCATTTCCATGCTTCATTTTATGTTATGCTTTTATTCACCTTTCATTTGTTCTCAAAATTGTGAAATAAATTTATTTTTAATTGTCTTTTTCTTTCTTTTGTTTTATCCCTTTATTGATGTGTATGATTTATTGATGACTGGAGGCTATTTTGGAATCCAGTTTTGCATTTCAATATTACTGTATCAACTTTTCTGCAAGCGTTACTGTTGTAAATATTTTGTCATTTCTGAAATGTCTCTTATGCCTGATATTTTTCTGTGGAGAATAAAAGAAGTAACAAAGGACATGGTTTAAAATCTGATACCAAATAATTCAGTTACAAAAAATACCACTGGGGTACTAGTTTTCTCATAATTGCAAGAAATTTACAAATTTCATAAACGCAGTATTGGCTGTATCTAAAGGAGAGGACAAGACCAACCGTCAGTTATATCCTACTAAAATTTGTTAATAAGCGGCAACGGTACTGTTGTCCGATTTTTTTTTTTTTCTGATATGTGAAGTACATTAAATGCCTGCCTCAAGGTGTCTGCCCAAGACAAAAGAACAGTTAAAACTATCTAAATGTTTTGTGTAAAAAATAGTCACTAAATAAAAGATGTTTTTGAGATTCAAAATTTCCTTTGATCCGATTTTAATATGGGAAATTCACCTCGAAGACTTGTGATTCTATCAGCGCTACCAATAGAGGAATGGAACCTACTTTTGGTTTCAAGCAATCTGATGAGATCAAAGAACCAAGCAAATTTCTAATTTGCTTTTTTAAAATATTTTTAAATTTGAATAAAAATTTTATTAAATAAGCAATCTCAAACCTACAAATATCTTATTTTTCTTATGTACACATTTGAAAAGGAAATTTTTATAAGTGGAAAAAGAAATAATTTTTATCTACAAATGATATTCTGATTTTGTAGTAAGAAAAAACTATTAACAGTATATTCAATATATCTTGAACAGAGGCTAACATGTTTTGCCCTCATTTTATCACTTGTCTATTTATAATGATATTACATTGATTCATTATTTGGTGCTCAATTGATATATCTAATTATTTAAGCTGTGTTATATTTTTTCTAAAAACATGTAGTTCATATAAGTAGAGAGATACTGTTATGAAAAGGGTAAAGTATATATATACACACACACATATATATATATATATATACTTACACTCACACAGCATTGAAACAATGCAAACATCTGGGTTTCTGTATAATAAAATAATTAATAGAATTGAAAATTTTTCTAAGTACTCAAAATGCATCACAAAGGTGTCACGACATACCATGGTACCATTACCATCCATGGGGCTCAAATTAAAATAAATACCATTAGCCTGCTTCATTAGGAAGCGAGACAATAATAAAGAGGTCCAATTAACAATGAACATTGCACCAGATAGCAGTAGTGGTGCTGTTTTATCAGGAACTGTCGCTATTTGCCAGTATCAAATGTAGCACAAAGTTGAATTGTCATCAAATCTATAAAAAATGATTTTGCTGCACATATAATTTTCTTATCTACAGAGCTTCAGGAAAAAAAATTACTGTGTTTCTAAGTCTAGCATAGATGCTGAGAAACCATCATAGAATTTGTAATGCTAACTGTCAGTTGGTTAAGACGCTTTTAAGTTAAAAACAATAACTGTAATTAAATTTTATTGGATTGTTGAAAAAAATCGATTTTGAATTTGAGAAAGGCCATTCCAGCAATAACTTGATAGTTCATTACAACAGATGCAGCTTGGGTTGATAACAGTGAAAAAGCAGAAATTACAATAATTCACTCAAAAGTTATGTATTGTTTTATTTTTCTCTCATAAGCTAATATTTTATCTTACTATGCTTCAATTTTACTCTCTCTCTCTCTCTCTCTCTCTCTCTCTCTCTCTCTCTCTCTCTCTCTCTCTCTCTCTCTCTCTCTCTCTCTCTCTCTCTCTCTCTCTCTCTCTCTCTCTCTCTCTCTCTTTCTCTCTCTCTCTTCTCTCTCTCCCTCTCTCGCCTTTCTCTCCCTCTCTCTCTCTCGCTCTCCCTCTTAACTCTCTCTCTCTCGCTCTATCTCTCTTAACTCTCTCTCTCTCTTCTCTCTCTCTCTCGCCTTTCTCTCCCTCTTAACTCTCTCTCGCTCTATCTCTCTTAACTCCCTCTCTCGCTCTATCTCTCGTCCATCCCTCCTTTCTCTATCTGTAGTTTTTTCTTTGTCCTATAAATCACAAATCACCTAGACATCACATTTCTTTCACATTTATTCTGTCTCTAAAAATTTCTCATTTTTTATGTTTGTGTGTTCTTTGTTTTTATCAGAGAGTCCACAATAAGCACTATCAATGCAGGGCCTTCAAAGACCAGTGAGAAGGGAGAGAAGAGATGATACATGGTACAGGCCAACTGAAGACTCATTGAAAAGATCTATTGAAAAGAAAAAAAAAACAGAAAGAAAGGTTTCCACTTTACTTTCTTTAAACACTTTCTATTTGGTAATGAGCCAGATAAATGTTATTACTAGTACGATTATTCAAACGTTTTATCATATCAAACGAAGAAGCATATTGCTATAAAAAAAAAAAAAAAAATAGCATAACTGTTTTGACACTAATGCTGCTAAAGGCCAATTGGCTCCGAAAAGAATATAAAGCCATTTAAGTGCCTTAACTACGAAGCCAACAATTTTCACCTTTATTAACTCCAAGGAATCGTATTACTTGAGTAAGGAAGTATGTAACTTTCAAAAACTATTTACTATGTCATGAGCAAAGTTTTAGAGGCAGCTTCATGCAGCATCCTAGGAACACAACTCAAAGCTAACTCCACATACCATAACCTCAAATTTTATCCAAAACTAACAAAGAACAGCCCGACTTCCCTGCCATGTATCTGTGCATCTATAGAATCGAAGTAAATATAAAGTCATTCAGATCTAAAGCTTTACCGACAAAATTAGTAAATAATCTGTCCTTATTTGTCATAATTGTTTTTCAATTAAAACACTCTCTTTGGTTTTCACAAGGACAACAATATTTTTTTTTTTGGTGAATTGTCGTCAGTGAAAGAAAAACGAAGCAGGTTTTTGAAGGTATTGAGATGAACTGACCGTGAAAAGTTTAAAAAAAAAAAAAAAGAATAATACGTACTGGCTCTTAAAGTATAAGAATTTGTTTGGACCATTTTTATCAAAACTGTTTTAAATATAAATATCATTAACAAATTACATGATCTTCATCATGTGCAAGAGAGATAAGGGTGGAAAGGAGAAACACAAACATAAAATGTATTTTAAACGGAAATTTTCAAGTTATTTTCTTATGATGGATTACTTTTGTACTTGAATAAGTTTTGGGCTGGTTGAATGTATCCCGTTAACCTCACTTTTTACCTTCTAGATAAGACTCGTACTTATTATCTCAAATACAGTGCTGTTTATTTTGCTACCTCTAGGCCCTCTTTTTTCCAAGAAAAAATGTCTCAAGTCGGAAAATATAGAGTAATTTTCTTAAGGTTTACAATGCAAAAGGAGTTAAAGAGAAAAGATAAAGCATATTATATATCCATAAAAAATTTTTAAAAACGTTTTTTTTTTTTAATTGGACCATTGTTCGCTTTGAACAACGAAACAAAACGACCTAATCTTTTTATGAAAACCCTTCAGGAGCTTTTTATGTACCTTGGTCCTCACTATAGCATACCAGTATGTGTTGTTTCAGTTGAATTACAATTAATATTAAGGGCATCTGATACTCTATTTATCTGACATAGACTGTAAACTGTCGCTGTTGATCTGCTTAATATAAGATATAAGAACTACCAAAAAGCAGACAAGGCAGCTAATTCTGTGTAAATTATCTAAAGTTTATTATTTCAGAATAATAATTAGTTCTTATTTAATATATTTGATGCTTTTGGAACACAGGTTTTCCAGAGAACTGATGAACATACATTTGGGCTTACAAATACGATGACTAAAGTAAAGGTTTGCGGCGATTTTATACCGAAAAAATTTTAATACGTTATCTTGTGGCTAATGTACTTTACCATAAAATAAATTGAACACAATTCAATGAAGTCGCGAATTACAAATTAAATATTTGCAATTACTCCGAAAACTGCGAGTGTTTTCTATTATTAGTTACTTTCTACGAGCTATATCCGATTTGCGGCAGAACGTGGCGTTAAAGACCTCTCGATACTTTGTGCCCATCTTGTAATAGACTAAGATATTAATGGCAGACGATAGCACTTGCAACAGGCTACTAAATCTATACAGAATTCTTTTCAGACTCCCTACATACGGATCATGTGTATTGAAGGTAGGAAACGCAAGAGATACAGCAATCAAGGCAGCATTGGGCGCGAAACAGATTATGAATATGACACAGATGGCAACTACACATCGCGCCGCTCTCCTTTCCTTAAAACCTCCAGAGCTTTGGTTGGATTGTTTCGCTGCCTCCTTGCGCCACTCCAAGTTTTGCCTCAGGCGGACAACAAGAAGCGTTGTAGAGACGAGGACTGCGAAAAAGCAGATGAAGGATGGAATTGAAAAGGTGCAGTTGTAATATAGCGCTCTCCTCTGGTTGAAAACGTCGTAAGGTGGGCCGGGATAGACAAACAGCAGAACAACGAATACAGTCTGGTAAACCATCATTGTCAGGATGAGGACCAGTGTTCTCTTTGGAGTAACGATCTCTTTAACCTGGATTGGTCGAGGGTGAAAAAAACTGAAACTAAAAAAAATGTCACCTGATATTGGACTAGATGATATGGGACTAATATGGTCTGATAAAGAAATAAAAAGTATTTAAAAAGATAAAACAGATGTGCCAGTAAAACTGTAACAATCATTTTCTGGTAATGCTAATAAAACTGATGTCTCCTCCTCACACATTGTAATTCTAAGCTTTGTCGATTAATAGAACTTTGTAATTAATGATTTGGATAAAGAAACTTAAAAAGAGCTTTAAGGAAAGAGATCCACTTTAATTTCAAGAGTATTGTATTAAATTAAGACTAATACTTCTTCAAACAAACAATATACTAGTGGATTACTATTGTTACTGTAAGAGGTATTGATATGCATATACCCATATATTACTATTCTTACTTTATGAGGTATTGATATGCATAATATACCAGCAGATTACTATTGTTACTTTAAGAAGTATTGATATGCATATACCAAAAGATTGCTATTGTTACTTTAAGAGGTATTGGTATGCATAATATACCAACAGATTACTATTGTTACTTTAAGAAGTATTGATATGCATATACCAAAAGATTGCTATTGTTGCTTCAAGAGGTATTGATATGCATATGTATACCAACAGATTACTATTCTTACTTGAAGAGGAATGGATATGCAAAGGCATCTCTCAATGGAGAGAATAGCTGTGATCCAGGAACTGTTGCCGAAGCATGCGTAAATGAAAAATATCGCTCCCATTCCAAGCTCACTGACCGGAGCTCCAGAAGGCATTTTCATCACAGACATAGGTCGGTTCCTAGTGATTCGGATCACGACATCGAAGAACGACACAAGTAAATCAAAGATGGACAGAGAGAAAAAGCTGATATTGGTTGTCTCTGAGAGGCCCATCCTTCAGTACACACTGATGTTGGCGGTGTTGGTGAAGACCCCCACAACTCCGATGAGGATACCAAGAGCATAGGCGTCAATATATCCGATGATCGCTGACACATAAGCGCTGATTAACGGTGTTATGGGAAGGTCTTTCTCTGTTCCATTGGTGAGAAAAGTGAGTGCTAATATCATATGAGGCGGCTCTGACGTCATCTTATCTCTCACTGGTGGTCAGATGTAGATGTCTCTTAGTCTCCGATTTTGTCAAGTAAACGATGCCAAACAAGTTCAAATTGTCTTTTGATTCTATAGCTTTCACGCTGACTCCG
>JAWDGP010006397.1:2500-7500 GCA_033675545.1 Elysia crispata | reverse complement strand
GGAGGGGAGGGGGGGGGGGGGGGGGCGTTTCATTTCGACTTATCAAACATTGATTTGATTTTTAACAATTTTTAACTGTCAGTATGCTAAAAATGAAAAAAAAAATCCAAAACACTCGCATGTGCTAGTTTTACTTAAGTAAAATTAGTTTTGGCTAAGGATTCAGAAATAAATGTGTGCCTATTTCAAGACTTTATCTGCTTAATCCAGATTTATGACTTTTAGATTTTTATCAGATCAATCTCCAGATAGATTCTATCTAGTTCTTTTTCCAACAGATCTGAGAACTAGAAACACAGTATAATCTGAGAGGACGAGCATATGTCGGTTAGAAAAGGTTTGAGATT
Source organism: Elysia crispata (assembly GCA_033675545.1). NCBI lineage: Eukaryota > Metazoa > Mollusca > Gastropoda > Plakobranchidae > Elysia > Elysia crispata. Next base: position 7,153 of record JAWDGP010006397.1, on the reverse strand, counting down.
TAGTAAAGAACTAACACACAACTTAAATAACCGTGGAACGAAATGAAGACGGACAAGAAATCATGAAGCCAATACAGGCTAAACATTTTGCATGTTTAGTTATAGTTTCTCCATCTCGTCTAACGGATATTTAAGTTGAAAATTTGTTTTTTTACTAACTCTGTATAACTAGTAAGACCCGGCTTTATTTTGAGTACATTCCATAATTATTGACTTACATCTGTGGGTCCAGTTTCTAGAGGCTGGATCTAGATTCTCTATTTAACTCTCTAGATATAGAATTAGAAATGGTAGGTGTGCACTTATCTAGTTCCTATACTGAGATATCAAAAATTCCATCTGTCTTTTAATGCCATCAAGTAAGCTTTATGCCGTTGTTATCCTCCATGCCTCCGTTCCCTCCCATTTTTTCAAATACACACCACTCCCCCCTAAAAAACAACCAAAAACCAAATATAGAAATTAAAATAACCCCGCAAATGCAACCATTATTTTTACACACTCATCCTTTGTTTTCTCATCTTTTTTTCTGAAGCTATCAGAATCATTAAAACTAAACAAAAAAAAAATCCATCATGCAAAATACCATAAACATGTGGCATGAATTAAATAAAGCTGTTTCGTTAAAGAAGTGATGATGGGGGAAGCCAGGTATGTCAATTCTTGTTTAACGTGTGGTCTATTCTTGTCACAACTGTACAGATTCAGCTTCTATGCCCGAAAGCCTTGACGTCACGTCCCATTGATAGACTTTTATATCAACCAAAAACTTTGTTGAACGAACGATACCTATTTTTTAGACTGTCATGAAATTGCCATTTATTGCCAGCATGGATTCTTGATGCAGTAAAATATTCGTCTTTTCCTAGTCCAATAAAAATATACAACAGGAGTAATTATGCGAGACCAAAAGATTTATGTTCATTAATAAAATGAAAAAAAAAAAAAGAAACAATTTCATACAACCATTTACAGCATTGCCGTAAAATTTAATAATTAATGGGACAAAATAAAAATTGAATTTAATTAGGTGTGTGCAGCTTGGTGACTGATAAAAAGAAAAAGGAAGAAAAGGCGAAATCAGATTGAATGCTCTGTGTTTTGGTGCTGTGTAGAGACATTTTAAAAGTTTCAATATTTAAAACTTATGCAAGATAAGGAACTTCATGCTGAGATTAATTTAAAACGAGAGGATAAGAAAAAGGCCAAAGGCAAATATTGTTTATATATAAACATTCAAAATGAAATTTACAAAAGATCGTGATCTTGACAAAAGGCGTAACTGACATGACTCGCTAGACCTAACACTACACTGATGTTTTCTTTGTTAGATATTGTGCTAAACATTTCAACAATTTACAAATTAAAGGAATTGCTAGGGATCTGAAATCGACGTCTGCAATAAAAAGGACGGACAAAGAACTGATTGATGAAATCATCAACCTCAACTGAAAACAATTATGAACCTTAATGACATCGGAGAATCGTATAGCCTAACAAGAGAGCCATGAGAGCGAGTCGAATATTGAGCGTTACATTGGTTCAATGAAAACGGTACCACCACCGAAGGTCACGCCTTCACCGTCACCTTCACCGAAATCAATTTCGACAGGATTGGCAGGAGGCTCAGATTCTGATTCTAACATTTTGTCAAAGTTAATCCATTCTTCGTCCATGGCGAAGTCGAAAGAAGATTCGGACATAGAGTTACGTCCCTTACAGGCACCGCTGATCCTGTTGAAATTGAAAGCGTCCAGGTCCGGGCGGAGGAGAACCATGACGGCACATTGGTCTGGGCTGGTAAACACGCCCATGTCTTCCTGGGGCTCTGCAAGGGATTTTAGACCAGGAAATCGACTGAATGTGCTCTTCACCGTCAGAAGCGTTGCGTACACTTGCACCTGGTGGATGGTGGAAAAGACAAAGGGCGATATGGATAAAATATCGAATTTACTAATAGAAAAAAGTGTACCTTATCAAGGCCATGATTAATATTTAAAAAAAAAAGCCTTCTCATTACAGCCATTTTATCAAAACTAGCAGCATTTTCCTCCGTTTTTTTCACTGCTCAAAAAATATTAAGATAGTGTCATATCGGATATTTCTTTTCCCCGATCAAATTGATGAGGGGATCATAACCAAAAAGTTTTTATGTCGGTACAATACATTTCTTTGGATTAAATTATCATGACAATGTTCATTTAAATTATCATGATAATGTTCATTTAAATTATCATGACAATGTTCATTTACATTATCATGATAATGTTCATACACACGACATAAAATTTTTATATGGTATAATTTAAAAAAATGTCAGATATGATGCCGAATACGTCTGCTCTCCATTCACAATTTATATATTATTTTAATTCAAACTATTTTATGAGATTTGTTGTTGTAGTTGTGTCAAAGACTCATCATAATGAATATTATAAGGTTCATCATAATGTAAACGTAGATGACAGCATAAAATGGGGATTATGTAAAAAGGAATTTTACAGTAATTTTCCTAGATTGAGATTTTTAGGTTGAAAATTGGGACGAGGCACATAAAACACTATCATAATTGCGATCGGCAAACACTACAGTATGTACAAATTTCTAAATTTTGATTTTTGACATACTAGCTCTTCACCTCGCCGGTTTTCAGGAGACAGGCCCCAGATTATTCCGAAAATATATAACTAAGAAAGATTTGAAAAAAAAAGAAAAAGAAAACCCCTCAATATTGTAAGTCCTGAATACAAATGTTCGTCAAGAAACAATACATGGTGTAAACATACGACACTTAAACTCACTACCTATCTCAATGCAAGTCGACTTGCTAAAAAGTTTCCTTATAATGAGGGATATTATCTAGGTTAAAGTAGTGGAAAGCCTTCATCATATGACTTTGAAACTTTGTTATCTTTTCGTTTTTGCTTTCTCTCTAACTGTATGATTAAAAATAAAGAAGGAAAACGATTCTAAGGTAAGCATCCTTTCTTTTATCAAAGTTGCGTCAAATTGTACTTTCCAGATTCGATGGTTAATCTAGATAATTAACAACTTTCATACATAGGTCGGCAATTCTTCTGCTATATTTGCATAACATTTATCGATTCTCATGTTACAAGGGAAGACAACTGTGCAGTAGTTGTTTTAAATGCTTAAGTAACCAACCTTGAATTTAATTAAAAGAGCAGCAGGAGATGATGATAATGATATTGTCGATAAAGGTCGTTAATGTTGCATGAACAATCCTGAAAGTAATTATTATGATACATGAAACTATGCTGCTAATATTGTATCTGCAGTTGATGATTTGGATGGCGACTTCTACGACTTCTACGACGACAACGACTATGGTGATGATGATGATGATGATGGTTAACATTTTGAGGACGAAATTTACCTGCTGAGTTCTAAATAATTTTTTTCATTTGGTTGAAACATAGAGTTTGATCTGACAAAGTTGATTGATAAGTGCCTTTAAATGTGACTCATAACTGTCGCTGCAAACGTTAGACAATTTTGTTTTACAAGCATCCAATTAATTTGGGTCTATCAGAAGACAAATAAAGCAAACGAGGCAGGAGATTTCTGTAGAGGGAGAAATCTGCGGCGAGTGATACGCACTAAGCAACTTTTTACCCGAATCTGGTGATGGACACTCAGTGTATGCACATGGTGTCATGACTTTGATAAAGACAGTGCGAGTGAAGACCATGTCTCTCTAGCTAGTATAATTGGTAGAGAACACGGTATCATATTTTTTATCAACTCCCCGAAACAATATCAACAGCTACATACATGTGCAGGCTGTCTTCACACTGGCACTCCCTCAAAGAAAGTTCCAATGCCTAGCTCATATCGAAGGACATCGGTGGATAATTCCTCGAGCAAAAAAAGATTCATCGCTCCTCGTAACTAAATACAGGGAGCCTCTAGCCTCCACATTGCAAGTTGGGAGCCTTTAGTCTCTAGTGACTAGGAACAAGGCGAGAACTGGGTGTGATGTGTAGAGGAGTAAGGCGAGAAGTAGGTGTGAAGTGATTAGGAATAACGCAAGAAGTAGGTGTGATGTGTAGAGGAGTAAGGCGAGAAGTGGGTTTGAAGTGGCTAGGAATAAGGCGAGAAGAGGGTTTTAAGTGGTTAAGAATAAGGCGAGAAGAAGGCGTGATATGTATAAGAATAAGGCGAGAAGTGGGTTTGAAGTGGTTAAGAATAAGGCGAGAAGTGGGTTTGAAGTGGCTAGGAATAAGGCGAGAAGGTAGGGTGAGACCAGTTACACCGTACTCAATTGCTCTCACCTCACACAGGCTCAAGCGTTCGTTCCCAATCTTCATGACCCTGATAAAACGCCCGCTCACAGTGCCGTAAAAGCTGCAGTCTATCTCCACCCATTCCTCTTCACCGAAAGGATCGAAAGAAAATGGACATCGCGTTCCTTCTAAACCTAGAAAGTTGGAATCCTTCCTCGGGTCCTGCTCGAAAACATCCACTATGAAGTCTGGGTATTGCCCCAACTTATCGTTTGTATTCAAAATGGCCACACCGCGGATGTGCAGCAAGGCGTATAGATCTACGAGCCACCATGACACGGTACCGTTTGTCGTCTGGGCGCAATCACTTTCCTCCGTGGAATCGTTGCCGTCGACAGCACGGAAG
>JAWDGP010006396.1:0-11766 GCA_033675545.1 Elysia crispata | reverse complement strand
TCTCTCCTTCTCTCTCGCTCTCACCACTCACTCACTCTCTCTCTCTCTCTCTCTCTCTCCCTCTCTCTTTCTCTTTTTCTCTCTCTCTCTCACTCTTTTTCTCTGTTGTTTTCTCTCTCTCTCTCTCTCTCACTCTTTTTCTCTGTTGTTTTCTCTCTCTCTCTTTCTCTCACTCTTTTTCTCTGTTGTTTTCTCTCTCTCTCTCTCTCTCTCTCTCTCTCTCTCTCTCTCTCTCTCTCACACACACACACACACAGTTTTGGTCTTTCTATTTATCTATATATATATCTATCTATATATATTTCGTTGTTAATTTTTAAGCTATTTAGTTAAATATTACTATTTGTGTTCTGAAAAGTAAACTGTTCGGTTTTTTTTTTTTTTTTTTTTTTTTTGTTTTGTTTTTTTTTGTTGTTACAGTTGTTGTTGATGGTGGTTTTTTGTTTTTTTCTTTTCACTAAGATTTGGTTACTATCGCTATTCACGTGCATCTGTTACACGACTGTTTTAATTTAACCCAAATGTTTAATTGTTTACGAAGTTTGTCTTATACTTTGGAAACTTTTAGTATATTTAAAAGAAAAGAGCAGTGGCTAAAATAAAGGTATGGAGGGTAAAATTCTCAAAATTCACAGAACTATTTGCATAATGGGACGAAAAAAAGCAACTATTACATGATTGTGTACGTACGGCGTGTACGGCGTGGCGTGGGAGTTACGTAGCTAAGACAGTGCATGAAGTAACTTGACCTCCAACCCCCTGGCTAGCGAATAATGTCAGCCATGTCCACCCGGACTCCGAGAATGTCCGGTTACGACTTGTTGGCTGTGCCTGGTTCGTCTGACACGACGCCTGGTAATGGTATGTCTCTGAAGCTTCATCCTACTGCACCGCTTGAGGATGAGGTGGTCTGCCGAATAGCTCTGCCGGTTGTAGCCTCACCAGTTTGGATCTGAGTTCGAACCCTACCATTTGCAGTGTAGATTTGGTTGCAGATCTCGTATTGATGCAATGGGCCAAGCTCAGGGAATATAACAGAGATTATGAGGGCATCTTTAATTTTTAATTGGAAGTAGATGTGTAAAATAAACGAAGAAGTTGAATCTAGCTTCTTCTATCTATTGTTTGTCTAGATAAGGTTCCCAGTTTTAAAACAGATTGTGGGAATGAAAAACTCAAGAGGTGTTTTGTCATCTAGCAAGTTGAAGTTAAAGTTTGGTTGAATGGTTTTACTGAGGCCGTCATAGATAACTTGGGCATGGAAGTTACACGCCTTGATTGGACCCACCGAGCACTAGCGGAAGATAAAGCGATATACAAATGGTGAGATCCCAAAAGACCTGCATCTTTATTGCTACGGTTTATGGTGGCTGTATAGAATGTATTCTAATTAAAAATTAATGTTTTTAAGCTCTAAGTGGGTACCGTGCTCTGTTGGTAAAGATATTTCATAGAGACTTATCTAAGCTGATTAACCATTGTAAATATGGCCATAATATTATATTTAAATGTTCTTCAGCTATCCAGGCAACTAGAACGTACAGTCCTGTTCCTATCATGGGATAGGTTTACCTTCCTTTCTAACAAGCTATAGCAACAAAAGTTGCGCCAATGCGACAATTCCTGAATCCTTCCCGGCCTGATGTCAACAAGACCACCAGAACTCTACTTTGTGTCAGTTTTTCCGCATGTCATCATTTATCAAGGTTACACAGTGACCTCCTCCAAGAGATTGGAGTTTTTTGCAGCAAAATTGATATTCCTTTTTTCTGGTTTTCAGAATATATAAGGTTGCTATGGCTCTATGGGATTATAGTAATAAGGTTTTTTTTGTAGGTTTTAGCCGTTGCGATGTTAAAACAAGCCAATCAGGCGCAATCTGGTTAAACAACTGCACGAGTCTTATAATGTCGCATTTCGCTTCAGGGTCAGGTTGGAGCAGAAGTAACACAGCAGTTGCTGACCTACAGGTCAGTATCACCCATTCAGAGCAGGACTGACCTAAGTCTTTACACAGTTATTTTAAACTGGTCTTAAAACGCCATGTGCTAATATAGACAAAACTGTTTCTAGTTCGGGTAATTGGGCTGGACCACGAACACCAGTTATTTTTAAGAGTAATGAGAGCTCAGTAAAGCAGGCTTTTTTTTTTTTGGTTTTCTTTCTGAATCTTTCTACTTTCATTCTCTCTCTCTCTCTCTCTCTCTCTCTCTCTCTCTCTCTCTCTCTCTCTCTCTCTCTCTCTCTCTCTCTCTCTCTCTCTCTCTCTCTCTCTCTGTCTCTCTCTCTGTCTCTCTCTGTCTCTGTCTCTCTCTCTCTCTCATCACGGAGCATAATGTATCGGGTGTTAAATGTTGTAAATCACCACGAAATAATATATATATATATATATATATATATATATATATATATATATATATATATATATGAAAATATTTAATTATCCCCTTTTTTCAGCATTATTTTATTTAAAATTTCTATTTTCTCATAATGTTCACTAAGGCTTTCCACTCAGAGATAAACTATTAACAATATTGGTAAGTCTTAAATATGAGATAAACCCTAGATAATCTGGCCACCCCTCCCCTGCCTCCTTCCCGCTTCCTGCTCTCTCCTCCCTAGCCCATAAGTCCAGCTTCCCACAACCGCGTGCCTGTCAAGACTGGCCAGAAAGAAAAACAGAAGCTTCCCATCAACAAGGGCGGTAATCAAGAAGTTCGTTGAGATAACCCCTTTCAGCACAACTGCAACATAAACACCAACAACTGCAATTTCTAAGGACCGCTCACTCATCTCCTTTCACTGCGGCTTATCTCTCTTTACCCCCTTTAATTAATTCCCTAGTGGTCTCCCTTGCTCCGCATGCGCAGCGCAGTAGAAGCCCCGACGCTTCGTTCTTTCTTCCTCAGCCGCTGAGACAGCAGTAGTTTTTGGCCCGAGCCGCTGCTGTCAGCGGTATCAGCGTTTCGACGCGGAGGATGGGGGAGTGACTCGCCCTTGATTTATTTTGCAGGATGCACTGACTGCGCTGGCTCTTATGCAAGTTTTTTTTTCTCCACCAGAAACAGATAATCTGCAGCTCAGGGAGTTACGCCACGCTACCTTCACAACGGAGGGGGAGGAGGAGGAACATTTCGATTCTTTCTACTTATCCTGAGGAGCGCACTTCTGTCTTCCCTTTTTTTCTTCTTCCTGTTGGTACCCTTTTGTTCTTCCAATGGTAGCTCTATTCAATATTTTGTCTAGATGTCTGTCTGCAGGGTACAGATGACTTAGCATCCTCTATTTGTCTAAAATTTTCATCCTTATTGCACAAGAAAAGGAAAATAAGTTGCTTCACGATTTATTTTAAAATATCTTGTATGATCTCGGCGGAGATGTCTGCTTTCCTCCGCTGCTCCAGGGATGTCTGCTTTCCTCACTACTTGAGGGATGTCTGATTTCCTCCACTGCTCCAGGGATATCTGTTTTCCTCCACTGCTCCAGGGATGTCTGTTTTCCTCCACTGCTCCAGGGATGTCTTCTTTCCTCCACTGCTCCAGGGATGTCTGCTTTCCTCCACTGCTCCAGGGATGTCTTCTTTCCTCCACTGCTCCAAGGATGTCTTCTTTCCTCCACTGCTCCAGGGATGTCTGCTTTCCTCCACTGCTCCAGGGATGTCTTCTTTCCTCCACTGCTCCAGGGATGTCTTCTTTCCTCCACTGCTCCAAGGATGTCTTCTTTCCTCCACTGCTCCAAGGATGTCTTCTTTCCTCCACTGCTCCAGGGATGTCTTCTTTCCTCCACTGCTCCAGGGATGTCTTCTTTCCTCCACTGCTCCAAGGATGTCTTCTTTCCTCCACTGCTCCAGGGATGTCTTCTTTCCTCCACTGCTCCAGGGATGTCTTCTTTCCTCCACTGCTCCAAGGATGTCTTCTTTCCAAGGATGTCTTCTTCCTCCACTGCTCCAAGGATGTCTTCTTTCCCTCCACTGCTCCAAGGATGTCTTCTTTCCTCCACTGCTCCAGGGATGTCTTCTTTCCTCCACTGCTCCAAGGATGTCTTCTTTCCTCCACTGCTCCAGGGATGTCTTCTTTCCTCCACTGCTCCAGGGATGTCTTCTTTCCTCCACTGCTCCAGGGATGTCTTCTTTCCTCCACTGCTCCAGGGATGCCTTCTTTCCTCCACTGCTCCAAGGATGTCTTCTTTCCTCCACTGCTCCAAGCATGTCTGCTTTCCTCCACTGCTCCAAGGATGTCTTCTTTCCTCCACTGCTCCAAGGATGTCTTCTTTCCTCCACTGCTCCATGGATGTCTTCTTTCCTCCACTGCTCCAGGGATGTCTTCTTTCCTCCACTGCTCCAGGGATGTCTTCTTTCCTCCACTGCTCCAAGGATGTCTTCTTTCCTCCACTGCTCCAAGGATGTCTTCTTTCCTCCACTGCTCCAGGGATGTCTTCTTTCCTCCACTGCTCCAGGGATGTCTTCTTTCCTCCACTGCTCCAGGGATGTCTTCTTTCCTCCACTGCTCCAGGGATGTCTTCTTTCCTCCACTGCCCACTGCTCCAGGGATGTCTTCTTTCCTCCACTGCTCCAGGGATGTCTTCTTTCCTCCACTGCTCCAGGGATGTCTTCTTTCCTCCACTGCTCCAGGGATGTCTTCTTTCCTCCACTGCTCCAGGGATGTCTTCTTTCCTCCACTGCTCCAGGGATGTCTTCTTTCCTCCACTGCTCCAGGGATGTCTTCTTTCCTCCACTGCTCCAGGGATGTCTGCTTTCCTCCACTGCTCCAGGGATGTCTTCTTTCCTCCACTGCTCCAAGGATGTCTTCTTTCCTCCACTGCTCCAGGGATGTCTTCTTTCCTCCACTGCTCCAGGGATGTCTTCTTTCCTCCACTGCTCCAGGGATGTCTTCTTTCCTCCACTGCTCCAGGGATGTCTTCTTTCCTCCACTGCTCCAGGGATGTCTTCTTTCCTCCACTGCTCCAGGGATGTCTTCTTTCCTCCACTGCTCCAGGGATGTCTGTTTTCCTCCACTGCTCCAGGGATGTCTTCTTTCCTCCACTGCTCCAGGGATGTCTTCTTTCCTCCACTGCTCCAGGGATGTCTGTTTTCCTCCACTGCTCCAGGGATGTCTGCTTTCCTCCACTGCTCAGGGATGTCTTCTTTCCTCCACTGCTCCAGGGATGTCTGCTTTCCTCCACTGCTCCAAGGATTACTGCTTTCCTCCACTGCTCCAAGGATGTCTGCTTTCCTCCACTGCTCCAGGGATGTCTGCTTTCCTCCACTGCTCCAGGGATGTCTGCTTTCCTCCACTGCTCCAGGGATGTCTTCTTTCCTCCACTGCTCCAGGGATGTCTGCTTTCCTCCACTGCTCCAGGGATGTCTGCTTTCCTCCACTGCTCCAGGGATGTCTGCTTTCCTCCACTGCTCCAGGGATGTCTGCTTTCCTCCACTGCTCCAGGGATGTCTGTTTTTCTCCACTGCTCCAGGGATGTCTGCTTTCCTCCACTGCTCCAGGGATGTCTGCTTTCCTCCACTGCTCCAGGGATGTCTGCTTTCCTCCACTGCTCCAGGGATGTCTGCTTTCCTCCACTGCTCCAGGGATGTCTGCTTTCCTCCACTGCTCCAGAGATGTCTGCTTTCCTCCAGAGATATCACCTCCTATCGGCTTTCTATCCCTCTTTCTTATCTAAAAATCTCTTTTTTTTCACTTGTTCCCTCAAACGTTTCGGTCCTATTTGTCACCTTCCTATTTTGCTACGGTTCGTTTTATCTTTCTTTCTTTCTTTCTTTTTCCATCCCCACTCTCGTAGGGTCATTTTGTTTTTCTCGCCCCGCCCCACCTCTCTCTCTCTCTCTCTCTCTCTCTCTCTCTCTCTCTCTCTCTCTCTCTCTCTCTCTCTCTCTCTCTCTCTCTCTCTCTCTCTCTCTCTCTCTCTCTGTCTTTCTCTCTCTCTCTCTGTTTGTCTCTCTGTCTCTCTCTGTGTCTCTCGATCTCTCTCCGTCTCTGTCTGTCTGTCTGTCTGTCTGTCTGTCTCTCTCTCACTCTCTTTGTGTCTCTCTGTCTTTGTCTCGCTCTCTGTGTCTCTCTGCGTCTCTCTCTTTCTCTCTCTCTCTCTCTCTCTCTCTCTCTCTCTCTCTCTCTATCTATCTATCTATCTATCTCTCTCTCGTACATGCACCTCGCTACGGCAGCCATCCCCTTGTCGAGACATGACCAGGCCCCTACCTACGGAGCCATCCTCATCTACCATAAAAATATAAATAGATGCTGCAGGAAGAGTCAACAAGATGCTGGCAAGAAGAGACGGTGAAGTTGAATCGCTAAGAACGATCAAGTCCATTATTTTTACAGAATTTAAACAAACAGCTAGCCTCTATCGGATATCAATTAAGATGCATACTTAGCTGAAAGCACCATTCTATTGAAATAACTCGGGTTATTATGAAATTAAGATCCCAAACTGAAGCACCCATTATACATTGGCCACCCAAGAAACCATATCCCTTCAGATGTCAGGACGGACGTTCTAACATCACACACACACTGACGCGCCATCCTTTATCTCGCGTCAATCTTACATTTCGGACACTTTTCTTTCCAAGTTTTCTAAAGTTATAAACAGTAAATCACTTTGTTGTGTTGTTTATAACCGGAGCGTTTGTTTTGTATTTCAAACTGAAGAGGGTACAGTATGGCGATATAGATGTATAAAGTCATAAGACAATTTGAGACACGCGTGAGGTTGGCTAGGTCTACGGTTCTGTTGGATGTTTGATAGCTGCTTCGGTCAGCCCCAACTACATCTGTGTCCGTAAATAATAGGGTTACAGCTTCAGCGTTTGGGATTCAATGAAATGGTTTTCCCCAATGAGGGATTTATCCGCAACTTGGCGGCCGAAAATTGGTGTATTTTAAGCACAGATTGTGTTCTAACAAGCTATGGTTTAGCGCTGACCCCATTGATTTTTCTCCTTTTAAGTTGATAGTTTTGCTTGCAGTATCGATTTCATGTGTTGACAAAATGAATCGTAGTTGTTCTTAGAGAACATTATGCTGGCGGCAAGAAAAAGCCAAGATGTGATGTTTGGATGGTCACGTGATCTGTTGACACAGCCGTGACCATCAGATGATATAACAGCGGTTCGTTGTTTTCGGAGGGGGGGTTAGGTTTTCTCAATCGCTGAAGGGTGATTCAATATAAAGGCTGCTACAGTTTGAAATGTTCAGGGAGAGAGAGAGAGAGAGAGAGAGAGAGAGAGAGAGAGAGAGAGAGACAGAGAGAGAGACAGAGACAGAGACAGACAGACAGACAGACAGACAGACAGAGACAGAGAGAGACAGAGAGAAAGAGACAGAGAGAGAGACAGAGACAGGCAGATAGACAGACAGACAGAAAGACAGAAAGACATACAGAAACAGAGAGAGACACACAGAGACAGACAGACAGACATACAGACAGAGACACAGAGAGAGACAGAGAGACAGAGAACCAGAGAGAGAGAGAGAGAGAGAGAGAGAGAGAGACGAAGCAGGAGAGAGATAGAGAGAGAGGGTTGAAAGCAAGAGAGAAACGGAGAGGAAGTGTGTGGTAAAGAGGAGAAAGAGAAGATAAGAGAGACAAAGAAGCAGAGTAAGAGGAACAGACAGGGGCATGGAGGTAGATTGTGCGACTCAGAGAATAAGGAAGAGATTGTGAGAGAGAGAGTAAGAAAGAGAAAGAGACAGAGACAGAGAGAGAGAGAGAGAGAGAGAGAGAGAGAGAGAGAGAGAGAGAGAGAGAGAGAGAGAGAAATAGATGAAGATGGCGAGAAAAATACAAAGGGTGAAGATCTGAGAGCAACAAGGAGAGATAAAGTCAGAGAAAAAGATATTGAGAATAAAGGTGAGAAAAAGATACAGGGTCATCACTTAGAGCTGTTTGATACAGCCAGAAATAGCAAACGGTCAGTCTTCGAGGATGGTACATAAGGTTAATTTGTGGAGATTAATCGACCGGGTCATATCGGAAGGGTATTATATATGGTCACCATTGGATGGTGGTAGAGATGGTCATCATTACATGGTGGTAGAGATGGTCATCATTAGATGGTGGTAGAGATGGTCATCATTGGATGGTGGAAGAAATGGTTATATTGGATGATGGTAGAGATGGTTACATTGGATGGTGGCAGGATGGTTACTTTGGGTGGTGGTAGAGATGGTCATCATTGGATGGTGGTAGAGATGGTGATCATTGGATGATGGTAGAGATGGTTACATTGAATGATGGTAGAATTGGGAACATTGGATGATGGTAGAGGTGGTTACATTGGATGATGGTAGAGATGGTTAAATGGGATGATGGTAGAGATGGTTAAATGGGATGATGGTAGAGATGGTTAAATTATATGATGGTAGAGGTGGTTACATTGGATGATGGTAGAGGTGGTTACATTGGATGATGGTAGAGATGGTTAAATTGGATGATGGTAGAGATGGTTAAATTGGATGATGGTAGAAATGGTTACCTTGGATGATGGTAGAGATGGTTAAATTGGATGATAGTAGAAATGGTTACCTTGGATGATGGTAGAGATGGTTACATTGGATGATGGTAGAGGTGGTTACATTGGATGATGGTAGAGATGGTTAAATTGGATGATGGTAGAGATGATTAAATTGGATGATGGTAGAAATGGTTACCTTGGATGATGGTAGAGGTGGTTACATTGGATGATGGTAGAGATGGTTAAATTGGATGATGGTAGAGATGGTTAAATTGGATGATGGTAGAAATGGTTACCTTGGATGATGGTAGAGATGGTTAAATTGGATGATGGTAGAAATGGTTACCTTGGATGATGGTAGAGATGGTTACATTGGATGATGGTAGAGATGGTTACCTTGGATGATGGTAGAAATGGTTCAATTGGATGATGGTAGAGATGGTTAAATTGGATGATGGTAGAGATGGTTACATTGGATGATGGTAGAGATGGTTAAATTAGATGATGGTAGAGATGGTCACATTGGATGATGGTAGAGATGGTTACATTGGAGGATGGTAGAGATAGTTACATTGGATGATGGTAGAGATGGTGAAATTGGATGATGGTAGAAATGGTTACCTTGGATGATGGTAGAGATGGTTAAATTGGATGATGGTAGAAATGGTTACCTTGGATGATGGTAGAGATGGTTAAATTGGATGATGGTAGAGATGGTTAAATTGGATGATGGTAGAAATTGTTACCTTGGATGATGGTAGAGATGGTTAAATTGGATGATGGTAGAGATGGTTAAATTCGATGATGGTAGAGATGGTTAAATTGGATGATGGTAGAAATGGTTACCTTGGATGCTGGTAGAGATGGTTAAATTGGATGATGGTAGAGATGGTTAAATTGGATGATCGTAGAAATAGTTACCTTGGATGATGGTAGAGATGGTTAAATTGGATGATGGTAGAGATGGTTAAATTGGATGATGGTAGAGATGGTTACCTTGGATGATGGTAGAGATGGTTAAATTGGATGATGGTAGAAATGGTTACCTTCGATGATGGTAGAGATGGTTAAATTCGATGATGGTAGAGATGGTAATTGGATGATGGTAGAAATGGTTACCTTGGATGATGGTAGAAATGGTTACCTTGGATGATGGTAGAAATGGTTACCTTGGATGATGGTAGAAATGGTTAAATTGGATGATGGTAGATATGGTTACCTTGGATGATGGTAGAGATGGTTAAATTTGATGATGGTAGAAATGGTTACCTTGGATGATGGTAGAGATGGTTAAATTGGATGATGGTAGAAATGGTTACCTTGGATGATGGTAGAGATGGTTAAATTGGATGATGGTAGAGATGGTTAAATTGGATGATGGTAGAAATGGTTAAATTGGATGATGGTAGAGATGGTTAAATTGAATGATGGTAGAATTGGGAACATTGGATGATGGTAGAGGTGGTTAAATTGGATGATGGTAGAGATGGTTAAATTGGATGATGGTAGAAATGGTTACCTTGGATGATGGTAGAAATGGTTACCTTGGATGATGGTAGAGATGGTTAAATTGGATGATGGTAGACATGGTTAAATTGGATGATGGTAGAGATGGTTAAATTGGATGATGGTAGAGATGGTTAAATTGGATGATGGTAGAAATGGTTACCTTGGATGATGGTAGAGATAGTTAAATTGGATGATGGTAGAGATGGTTAAATTGGATGATGGTTGAAATGGTTACCTTGGATGATGGTAGAGATGGTTAAATTGGATGATGGTAGAAATGGTTACCTTGGATGCTGGTAGAGATGGTTAAATTGGATGATGGTAGAGATGGTTAAATTGCATGATCGTAGAAATAGTTACCTTGGATGATGGTAGAGATGGTTAAATTGGATGATGGTAGAGATGGTTACCTTGGATGATGGTAGAGATGGTTAAATTGGATGATGGTAGAAATGGTTACCTTCGATGATGGTAGAGATGGTTAAATTCGATGATGGTAGAGATGGTTAAATTGGATGATGGTAGAAATGGTTACCTTGGATGATGGTAGAAATGGTTACCTTGGATGATGGTAGAAATGGTTACCTTAGATGATGGTAGAAATGGTTAAATTGGATGATGGTAGATATGGTTACCTTGGATGATGGTAGAGATGGTTAAATTTGATGATGGTAGAAATGGTTACCTTGGATGATGGTAGAGATGGTTAAATTGGATGATGGTAGAAATGGTTACCTTGGATGATGGTAGAGATGGTTAAATTGGATGATGGTAGAGATGGTTAAATTGGATGATGGTAGAAATGGTTAAATTGGATGATGGTAGAGATGGTTAAATTGAATGATGGTAGAAATGGTTACCTTGGATGATGGTAGAGATGGTTAAATTGGATGATGGTAGAGATGGTTAAATTGGATGATGGTAGAAATGGTTACCTTGGATGATGGTAGAAATGGTTACCTTGGATGATGGTAGAGATGGTTAAATTGGATGATGGTAGACATGGTTAAATTGGATGATGGTAGAGATGGTTAAATTGGATGATGGTAGAGATGGTTAAATTGGATGATGGTAGAAATGGTTACCTTGGATGATGGTAGAGATAGTTAAATTGGATGATGGTAGAGATGGTTAAATTGGATGATGGTAGAAATGGTTACCTTGGATGATGGTAGAGATGGTTAAATTGGATGATGGTAGAAATGGTTACCTTGGATGATGGTAGAGATGGTTACATTGGATGATGGTAGAGATGGTTACATTGGATGATGGTAGAGATGGTTAAATTGGATGATGGTAGAGATGGTCACATTGGATGATGGTAGAGATGGTGAAATTAGATGATGGTAGAGATGGTTAAATTGGATGATGGTAGAGATGGTTAAATTGGATGATGGTAGAGATGGTCACATTGGATGATGGTAGAGATGGTCACATTGGATGATGGTAGAGATGGTTACATTGGAGGATGGTAGAGGTAGTTACATTGGATGATGGTAGAGATGGTGAAATTGGATGATGGTAGAAATGGTTACCTTGGATGATGGTAGAGATGGTGAAATTGGATGATGGTAGAGATGGTTACATTGGATGATGGTAGAGATGGTCACATTGGATGATGGTAGAGATGGTGAAATTGGATGATGGTAGAGATGGTTAAATTGGATGATGGTAGAGATGGTTAAATTGGATGATGGTAGAGATGGTCACATTGGATGATGGTAGAGATGGTTACATTGGATAATGGTAGAGATGGTGAAATTGGAGGATGGTAGAGATGGTTACTT
>JAWDGP010006390.1:267500-340573 GCA_033675545.1 Elysia crispata | reverse complement strand
AGCCGCCGATTAATTCTATTTTGGCCATCTCTATAATTAGCATAATTCGAATTTCATTCTGGTAATCTATATAAATACAATAAATCCAATATGGCCGCCGATTACTTCTATGTTGGCCATCTCTCTAATTAGCATAAAGTCAATATGGCCGCCGGTTAATTTCTATTTTGGCCATCTCTATAATTAGCTTAATTCCAATATGGCCGCCGATTAATTCTATTTTGGCCATCTCAATAATTAGCATAATTTCAATATGGCCGCCAGCTAATTCTATTTAGGCAATGTGTATATTTAGTATAATCCAATATGGCCGCCAGTTAATTCCAATTTAGTAATCTCTATAATCAGCATAGATCCAATATAGCCGCCGGTGAATTCTATTTTGGCAATCTCTATAAGTAGCTTATTTACAAATATTTTATCTTGGTACTTATCATAAATCCAATTTCATTTTGGTAATCTATATAAATACAATAAATGCAATATAGCCGCCGGTGAATTCTATTTTGGCCATCTCTAAAATTAGCATAATGCCAATTTGGCCGCCAGTAAATTTATTTAGGCCATCTCTATAATTAGCATAAATCCAATACGGGCGCCGGTTAATTTTATCTTGGTAATCCCTATAATAAGCATAATTTCAAAGTGGCCGGCAGTTGATTCTATTTTGGCAATCTCTATATCTAGCATAAATCCAATATGGCCGCCGATTAATTTTATCTTGGTAATCTCTATAATAAGCATAATTTCAATGTGGCCGGCAGTTGATTCTATTTTGGCCATCTCTATAATTAGCATAAATCCAATATGGCCGCCAGCTAATTCTATTTAGGCAATGTGTATATTTAGTATAATCCAATATGGCCGCCAGTTAATTCCAATTTAGTAATCTCTATAATCAGCATAGATCCAATATAGCCGCCGGTGAATTCTATTTTGGCAATCTCTATAAGTAGCTTATTTACAAATATTTTATCTTGGTACATATCATAAATCCAATTTCATTTTGGTAATCTATATAAATACAATAAATGCAATATAGCCGCCGGTGAATTCTATTTTGGCCATCTCTAAAATTAGCATAATGCCAATTTAGCCGCCAGTAAATTTATTTAGGCCATCTCTATAATTAGCATAAATCCAATATTGGCGCCGGTTAATTTTATCTTGGTAATCCCTATAATAAACATGATTTCAATGTGGCCGGCAGTTGATTCTATTTTGGCAATCTCTATATCTAGCATAAATCCAATATGGCCGCCGGTTAATTTTATCTTGGTAATCTCTATAAAAAGCAGAATTTCAATGTGGCCGGCAGTTGATGCTATTTTGGCAATCTCTATAATTAGTATAAATTCAATATAGCCGCCGATTAATTCTATTTTGGCCATCTCTATAATTAGCATAATTCGATTTTCATTCTAGTAAACTATATAAATACAATAAATCCAATATGGCCGCCGGTTAATTCTATTTTGGCCATCTCTATAATTATGATAAATTCAATATGGCCGCCGGTTAATTTATATTTTGACCATCTCTATAATTAGCTTAGTTTCAATTTCATTCTGGTTATCTATATAAATACAATAAATCCAATATAGCCGCCAACTAATTCTATTTTGGCCATCTCTATAATTAGCATAATGCCAATATGGCTGCCGGTTGATTTTATCTTGGTAATCTCTATAACAAGCATAATTTCAATGTGGCCGCCAGATGATTCTATTTTGACCATCTCTATAATTAGCATAAATCCAATATAGCCGCCGATTAATTCTATTTTGGTCATCTCTATAATTAGCATAATTCGATTTTCATTCTAGTAATCTATATAAATAAAATAAATCCAATATGGCCGCCGGTGAATTATATTTTGGCCATCTCTATAATTAGCATAATTCCAATTTCATTTTGGTAATCTATATAAATACAATAAATCCAATATGGCCGCCAATTAATTCTATTTTGGCCATCTCTATAATTAGCATAAATCCAATATGGGCGCCGGTTAATTTTATCTTGGTAATCTCTATAACAAGCATAATTTCAATGTGGCCGCCAGTTGATTCTATTTTGGCCATCTCTATAATTAGCATAAATCCAATACAGCCGCCGATTAATTCTATTTTGGCCATCTCTATAATTAGCATAATTCGATTTTCATTCTGGTAATCTATATAAATAAAATAAATCCAATATGGCCGCCGGTTAATTCTATTTTGGCCATCTCTATAATTAGCATAATTCGAATTTCATTCTGGTAATCTATATAAATAAAATAAATCCAATATGGCCGCCGGTTAATTCTATTTTGGCCATCTCTATAATTAGCATAATTCCAATTTCATTTTGGTAATCTATATAAGTACATATGGCCGCCGGTTAATTCTATTTTAACCATCTCTATAATTAGCATAATGCCAATATGGCCTCGGGTTAATTTCATTTTGGCCATCTCTATAATTAGCATAAATTCAATATGGCCGCCGGTTAATTTTATCTTGGTAATCTCTATAATAAGCATAATTTCAATGTGGCCGCCAGTTGATTCTATTTTGGCCATCTCTATAATTAGCATAAATCCAATATGGCCGCCGATTAATTCTATTTTGGCCATCTCTATAAT
This sequence comes from Elysia crispata, assembly GCA_033675545.1. Lineage (NCBI taxonomy): Eukaryota > Metazoa > Mollusca > Gastropoda > Plakobranchidae > Elysia > Elysia crispata. Next base: position 337,944 of record JAWDGP010006390.1, on the reverse strand, counting down.
TATCATAATTCCAATTTCATTTTGGTAATCTATATAAATACAATAAATCCAATATGGCCGCCGGTTAATTCTATTTTGGCCATCTCTATAATTAGCATAATGCATATATGGCCGCCGGTTAATTTTATCTTGGTAATCTCTATAACAAGCATAATTTCAATGTGGCCGCCAGTTGATTCTATTTTGGCCATCTCTATAATTAGCATAAATCCAATATGGCCGCCGATTAATTCTATTTTGGCCATCTCTATAATTAGCATAATTCGAATTTCATTCTGGTAATCTATATAAATACAATAAATCCAATATGGCCGCCGGTTAATTCTATTTTGGCCATCTCTATAATTAGCATAATTCGAATTTCATTTTGGTAATCTATATAAATACAATAAATCCAATATGGCCGCCGGTTAATTTCTATTTTGGCCATCTCTATAATTAGCATAATTCCAATTTCATTTTGGTAATCTATATAAATACAATAAATCCAATATGGCCGCCGGTTAATTCTATTTTGGCCATCTCTATAATTAGCATAATGCCAAGATGGCCGCCAGGTTAATTCTATTTTGGCCATCTCTATAATTAGCATAAATTCAATATGGCCGCCGATTAATTTTATCTTGGTAATCTCTATAACAAGCATAATTTCAATGTGGCCGCCAGTTGATTCTATTTTGGCCATCTCTATAATTAGCATAAATCCAATATGGCCGCCGATTAATTCTATTTTGGCCATCTCTATAATTAGCATAATTCCAATTTCATTTTGGTAATCTATATAAATACAATAAATCCAATATGGCCGCCGGTTAATTCTATTTTGGCCATCTCTATAATTAGCATAATGCCAATATGGCCGCCGGTTAATTTTATTTTGGCCATCTCTATAATTAGCATAAATTCAATATGGCCGCCGGTTAATTTTATCTTGGTAATCTCTATAATAAGCATAATTTCAATGTGGCCGCCAGTTGATTCTATTTTGGCCATCTCTATAATTAGCATAAATCCAATATGGCCGCCGGTTAATTCTATTTTGGCCATCTCTATAATTAGCATATTTCCAATATGGCCGCCGGTGAATTCTATTTTGACAATCTCTATAATTAGCATAAATTCAATATGGCCGCCGGTTAATTTCTATTTTGGCCATCTCTATAATTAGCATAATTCCAATTTCATTTTGGTAATCTATATAAATACAATAAATCCAATATGGCCGCCGGTTAATTCTATTTTGGCCATCTCTATAATTAGCATAATGCCAATAAGGCTGCCGGTTAATTTTATCTTGGTAATCTCTATAACAAGCATAATTTCAATGTGGCCGCCAGTTGATTCTATTTTGGCCATCTCTACAATTAGCATAAATCCAATAAAGCCGCCGATTAATTCTATTTTGGCCATCTCTATAATTATCATAATTCCAATTTCATTTTGGTAATCTATATAAATACAATAAATCCAATATGGCCGCCGGTTAATTCTATTTTGGCCATCTCTAAAATTAGCATAATGCCAATATGGCCTCGGGTTAATTTTATTTTGGCCATCTCTATAATTAGCATAATGACAATATGGCTGCCGGTTAATTTTATCTTGGTAATCTCTATAAAAAGCATAATTTCAATGTGGCCGCCGGTAAATTCCATTTTGGCCATCTCTATAATTAGCATAAATTCAATATGGCCGCCGGTTAATTTCTATTTTGGCCATCTCTATAATTAGCTTAATTCCAATATGGCCGCCGATTAATTCTATTTTGGCCATCTCTATAATTAGCATAATTTCAATATGGCCGCCAGTTAATTCTATTTAGGCAATCTCTATATTTAGTATAATCCAATATGGCCGCCAGTTAATTCCAATTTAGTAATCTCTATAATCAGCATAAATCCAATATGGCCGCCGGTGAATTCTATTTTCGAACTCTCTTTAAGTAGCTTATTTACCAATATTTTATCTTGGTACTTATCATAAATCCAATTTCATTTTGGTAATCTATATAAGTACATTAAATCCAATATGGCCGCCGGTTAATTCTATTTTGGCCATCTCTAAAATTAGCATAATGCCAATTTGGCCGCCAGTAAATTTATTTAGGCCATCTCTATAATTAGCATAAATCCAATATGGCCGCCGGTTAATTTTATCTTGGTAATCTCTATAATAAGCATAATTTCAATGTGGCCGGCAGTTGATTCTATTTTGGCAATCTCTATATCTAGCATAAATCCAATATGGCCGCCGGTTAATTTTATCTTGGTAATCTCTATAATAAGCATAATTTCAATGTGGCCGGCAGTTGATTCTATTTTGGCAATCTCTATAATTAGCATAAATCCAATATGGCCGCCGATTAATTCTATTTTGGCCATCTCTATAATTAGCATAAATCCAATATGGCCGCCAATTGATTCTATTTTGGCAATCTCTATAATTAGCATAAATCCAATATGGCCGCCGGTTAATTTTATCTTGGTAATCTCTATAATAAGCATAATTTCAATGTGGCCGCCGGTAAATTCTATTTTGGCCATCTCTATAATTAGCATAAATCCAATATGGCCGCCGGTTAATTTTATCTTGGTAATCTCTATAATAAGCATAATTTCAATGTGGCCGCCAGTTGATTCTATTTTGGCAATCTCTATAATTAGCATAAATCCAATATGGCCGCCGATTAATTCTATTTTGGCCATCTCTATAATTAGCATAATTCCAATTTCATTTTGGTAATCTATATAAATACAATAAATCCAATATGGCCGCCGGTTAATTCTATTTTGGCCATCTCTATAATTAGCATAATGCCAATATGGCCTCGGGTTAATTTTATTTTGGCCATCTCTATAATTAGCATAATGACAATATGGCTGCCGGTTAATTTTATCTTGGTAATCTCTATAAAAAGCATAATTTCAATGTGGCCGCCGGTAAATTCTATTTTGGCCATCTCTATAATTAGCATAAATCCAATATGGCCGCCGGTTAATTTCTATTTTGGCCATCTCTATAATTAGGATAATTCCAATATGGCCGCCGATTAATTCTATTTTGGCCATCTCTATAATTAGCATAATTTCAATATGGCCGCCAGTTAATTCTATTTAGGCAATGTGTATATTTAGTATAATCCAATATGGCCGCCAGTTAATTCCAATTTAGTAATCTCTATAATCAGCATAAATCCAATATGGCCGCCGGTGAATTCTATTTTGGCAATCTCTATAAGTAGCTTATTTACCAATATTTTATCTTGGTACTTATCATAAATCCAATTTCATTTTGGTAATCTATATAAATACAATAAATCCAATATAGCCGCCGGTTAATTCTATTTTGGCCATCTCTATAATTAGCATAATGCCAATTTGGCCGCCAGTAAATTTATTTAGGCCATCTCTATAATTAGCATAAATCCAATATGGCCGCCGGTTAATTTTATCTTGGTAATCTCTATAATAAGCATAATTTCAATGTGGCCGCCGGTAAATTCTATTTTGGCCATCTCTATAATTAGCATAATGCCAATATGGCCGCCGGTTAATTTTATCTTGGTTATCTCTATAATAAGCATAATTTCAATGTTGCCGCCAGTTGATTCTATTTTGGCAATCTCTATAATTAGCATAAATCCAATATGGCCGCCGGTTAATTTTATCTTGGTAATCTCTATAATAAGCATAATTTCAATGTGGCCGCCAGTTGATTCTATTTTGGCAATCTCTATAATTAGCATAAATCCAATATGGCCGCCGGTTAATTTTATCTTGGTAATCTCTATAATAAGCATAATTTCAATGTGGCCGCCAGTTGATTCTATTTTGGCCATCTCTATAATTAGCATAAATCCAATATGGCCGCCGGTTAATTTTATTTTGGTAATCTCTATAATAAGCATAATTTCAATGTGGCCGCCAGTTGATTCTATTTTGGCAATCTCTATAATTAGCATAAATCCAATATGGCCGCCGATTAATTCTATTTTGGCCATCTCTATAATTAGCATAATTCCAATTTCATTTTGGTAATCTATATAAGTTCAATAAATCCAATATGGCCGCCGGTTAATTCTATTTTGGCCATCTCTAAAATTAGCATAATGCCAATATGGCCGCCGGTTAATTTTATTTTGGCCATCTCTATAATTAGCATAATGACAATATGGCTGCCGGTTAATTTTATCTTGGTAATCTCTATAAAAAGCATAATTTCAATGTGGCCGCCAGTTGATTCTATTTTGGCCATCTCTATAATTAGCATAAATTCAATATGGCCGCCGGTTAATTTCTATTTTGGCCATCTCTATAATTAGCTTAATTCCAATATGGCCGCCGATTAATTCTATTTTGGCCATCTCAATAATTAGCATAATTTCAATATGGCCGCCAGTTAATTCTATTTAGGCAATGTGTATATTTAGTATAATCCAATATGGCCGCCAGTTAATTCCAATTTAGTAATCTCTATAATCAGCATAAATCCAATATGGCCGCCGGTGAATTCTATTTTGGCAATCTCTATAAGTAGCTTATTTACCAATATTTTATCTTGGTACTTATCATAAATCCAATTTCATTTTGGTAATCTATATAAATACAATAAATCCAATATAGCCGCCGGTGAATTCTATTTTGGCCATCTCTAAAATTAGCATAATGCCAATTTGGCCGCCAGTAAATTTATTTAGGCCATCTCTATAATTAGCATAAATCCAATATGGGCGCCGGTTAATTTTATCTTGGTAATCTCTATAATAAGCATAATTTCAATGTGGCCGGCAGTTGATTCTATTTTGGCAATCTCTATATCTAGCATAAATCCAATATGGCCGCCGGTTAATTTTATCTTGGTAATCTCTATAATAAGCATAATTTCAATGTGGCCGCCAGTTGATTCTATTTTGGCAATCTCTATAATTAGCATAATTCCAACATGGCCGCCAGTGTATTCTATTTTGGCCATCTCTATAATTAGCATAAATCCAATATGGCCGCCGATTAATTCTATTTTGGCCATCTCTATAATTAGCATAATGACAATATGGCTGCCGGTTAATTTTATCTTGGTAATCTCTATAAAAAGCATAATTTCAATGTGGCCGCCGGTAAATTCCATTTTGGCCATCTCTATAATTAGCATAAATTCAATATGGCCGCCGGTTAATTTCTATTTTGGCCATCTCTATAATTAGCTTAATTCCAATATGGCCGCCGATTAATTCTATTTTGGCCATCTCAATAATTAGCATAATTTCAATATGGCCGCCAGTTAATTCTATTTAGGCAATGTGTATATTTAGTATAATCCAATATGGCCGCCAGTTAATTCCAATTTAGTAATCTCTATAATCAGCATAAATCCAATATGGCCGCCGGTGAATTCTATTTTGGCAATCTCTATAAGTAGCTTATTTACCAATATTTTATCTTGGTACTTATCATAAATCCAATTTCATTTTGGTAATCCAATATGGCCGTGGTTAATTCCGATTTGGAAGTCTCTTTAATTAGCATATTTCTAATATGGCCGCCGGTTAATTCCAATTTGGTAATCTCTATAATTAGCATAATTCCAATTTTACTCCGGTCTGAAATTCGATTACATTTTGATAATATGGTATTATTTTGATGATTTATAGGGATCATTTCGATTCTACAGCATGTCTATTTTATTAGTATAGAGAAAGAAAAAATGGAAATCTTTCTACCGTTTTGAATTTTTTTTAAATTTCGAATTCTATTCTATTGTAATAATATTTAATTATGCTTGATTTGTAGAGATAGAAATAAAGAGGATTTTGTCACCCCTATTTAATTATTCAATATTGATTCACCATCTTTGTGGCAGTTGGCTGTTCCATGTTATGTTCCCAACACATACCACCCACGCATTATCAATTCGGTAATAAGGGTTTATGTTTCTATTACTGTAAAATGGAGTTCAATATTTCTTTTGTATAAAAATGACGGATCTTAAACTCTGTGCAAATTGCAATGATTTGAAATCACTTGATGAATACCATAAACACATACGAAAACCTATTAAAAACAGGACATTTATCAAAAACAACAAAGACAGATAAAAAAAGAGTGTTATCTGAGTTTATTCAGAGAAATCCAAATTATAAAAATATAAAAAGGAATCATTATAATACACATTGTTTTCTAAAATAATTAAAAAGACACATAACAGTCTTTTAAAAATAACGTCAGTGAAACTTATGTATATAACATAAACGAATATGACATTTTCATTAAAAGAGATAATACATATAAGGGCATTGCCTGTTAAATGAACTTTAATTTGTTTGACTTTCAGCTCACATTGCATTACAAAAAAATACAATTGATAATTCACATAAGATTTTTTCAAAAACATTCATTGATTAGGTTTTTACTCCAGTCAACATAGTTTCCATGTTCTCTTTAAAAGCGTTATCAAGACAAATAGTAACTGGATGATAAGAAAGCTTTGAGGATTCAAACAAGGTCCCACGTTTTACTTCTGAAAAGGAATCACAAAAAAGAAAGATTAATATAGGGGGGTGAAACCTTAGCCAAATAAAGACTAGGAAAAAAAGACGAGGCAACAAACGTTTGTATCTTTTGTTAATCCAAAACTAGGTCGACTGGTACAGCAAGAACCGTGGCCTTGACATTCACAATGTAAAAAAACACGTCCTCTCTATGTTAGGTTGAGAACGATGTTGTTTTGACTGTGAAGGAGTTGCTCTAGATAGCTATTAACAAATGTCATCGTAACAGTGTGCTGATTAACCAGCCGATCGGGTGAGCAATATTCAACTGAAAAGGCTTGTATTATAGGCGTCTCGACTAAAATCGACAATGTATACTGAAACTTGAGTTTCTTTAGAAATGGTTATAAGTTTTGTAACATTTAAAACTAGAGGCTTATATAAAAAAATATTTAAAACAAAAATAACTTAAATTTTAATATATATATATATATATATATATATATATATATATATATTGTCATTGTATGCTTATGCTGTCTGTCTGTCTGTCTGTCTGTCTGTCTCTCTCTCTCTCTCTCTCTCTCTCTCTCTCTCTCTCTCTCTCTCTTTCTCTTTCTCGTTCTAACCCTCTTTGAAATTTGAAGGAAAAATAAAGCCAGAAAATACATCGCTACATGGCGACTTACATAAAGATACATGAGCTTAAGTAAAGATAGCACTGTACAAAGTTTTTTAACTAAAAATATAGGAAGAGAGTGTGCGGTGTCTGACAAGGATGTGTGCTTGCTCCAGACCTTTTCTCTCTCTACAGTGAAATGATTTGAGACGCATAGAAGGATACCCAGGAATTAAAATAGGAGGGCACAAAGTAAGCAACATGAGATACGCTGATGACGCTGTATTAATTGCAGAAAATAAAGAAGACTTGCCACAATTATTAGACATCACTGAAGAAGAAAGCAGAAGGAAAGGATATGGATTAAAGAGCAAAAATACAGAAGTAATGGTCGTCAATCGAAACAATGAGTGTGCACAGATCAATTCTTTAGTGGCCAAAGGTAATTCCTTCAGGAATCAATGCAAATACTTGGGCACTTGAATGTGAAGAGATGGACACAACAACTGTGAAATCGCATCAAAAAAGGCACTGGAGTGTTTTACTGAACCCATCCTTATGTATGGATGTTAGGCTTGGACAATTTAAAAAACAACTACAAAATTAACTGGAGGAAACAGAAATGTGGTTCCTAAAGAGAATGCTATGAATCTTATTTATGGACTTCAAAGAAATCAAACTAAAGTGTGGTACTAGGAGCTGGCATATATATGCTCATAAATACCATATTTAATCTACAGGCAGTATTTTTTGGCCATGTGATGAGAAAAAAGAAACTGAAACATTTTTGAGAACTGGATTGATTTTAAAGGAAAAGGCAGCAGGGGAAAGAAGCGAGAGAAGATGTAGCATGGATTAAAAAAGCGGCTAAATGTAAAATGAGTGACAGATGCACTAACAGCATCAAGGTATAGAGATGCGCAGAAGGTCATGATTGCCTAATCTAAAGAGCAGGGCACCTAATTCATTGATATACCGGGTATTTTCCATGAATCATCTAAGGATTTGTGTCTAGCTACAAAAAAAAAAAAAAAAAAACAACAAAAAAAGATGTATCTAATAAACGTAGTTGTAAGCAATATAAACATATATTGTCTCTGTTGTTTGAACGTAGATGAATACCACATATGTTGAGCGCTGTTCTACATAAAATTATGTATAGACAACCACTGCCATAAGTACAGCAAAGATTGCAAATATAACATCTCACTCCAGTTCTATAACATTTTCAAAACTGGAAAGTTCAAAAGACTCAAATCACACATAGTGAAAAAAAAAACATAATACGAAGGAATGTATTCACAGACAACACCTTGCAGACAAGTCTCTCTTGTACATAAGGTGTAAGCTGACTACCTTTGATTGGTCTACAAACGTAGCCCAAAATTTGTCTTGACCTGCAAAGACAAAGAAGGAAGAAATGATTTTTTCCCTCTCTTTATTTTTTGAGAAAATCCAAAAAAAAGAAGATTTTTGTGAAAGATGAAGTTTGTTTTAAGCTGAGAGGATAAGAAAAGAGATGACATGAAAGATTGAAAAACCTGTCTGTCCTACTGGAGAAAACGAAGAAAAAGGCACACAAAAAAAATAATAATAATGCAATGATGGTCACAAAGCTGCTTGAATATATATATATATATATATATATATATATATATATATATATATATATATTCTCTCTCTCTCTCTCTCGTTCTAATGCTCTTTGAAATTTGAAGTAAAAAAAACCCCAGAAAATACATCACTACATGGCGACTTACATAAAGATACATGTAAGTAAATAAATATAATACTGTACTCACAGACAACACTTTGCAGACATGAAATTTGGTTGAAAAGAAAGACATGAATTTTAGAAGGTAAACATGTTAGTCTCACTTGTACATGAGGTGTTAGCTGACTACCTTTGATTGATCTACAAACGTAGCCCAAAATTTGTCTTGACCTGCAAAGACTTAAAGCAAGAAGAAATGATTTTTTCCCTCTCTTAATTTTTTGAGAAAATCCAAAAGAAAAATGAATTTTGTGAAAGATGAAGTTTGTTTTAAGCTGAGAGGATAAGAAAAGAGATGACATGAAAGATTGAAAAACCTGTCTGTCCTACTGAAGAAAACGAAGAAAAACACACACACAAAAAAATAATAATAATGCCATGATGTCACAAGGCTGCTTGAATTGATTCAACAGAAGGTCTCAGCACTTTTCTATGACATCAAAAGCAATGATCACATGAATTTAAAGTAGTTTAAAATTCTTGAGAAAAGAAGATCAACTTACACATCAAGGGCAAAACTAGGTGTTGCGTCACTCTTCAAAACTCAGTAGATGGTAAGGATTCTCTCTCAAAAGCACATTGTCTCAAATTGCTTAGTCTGTGGCTGCTGGTCTTCTCAAAATGAAGAAGAGGTTGAAGATCTCTGTCAGATTATCACTGAAGATGTTGAGAGGAACATATAATTATGAATAGAAAGGAACGAGTTACACAAAGAAAGGATAGGGAAGAAAAGAAGGGGATATATATATATATATATATATATATATATATATATATATATATATATACAGAGAGAGAAAGGGAGGGAGAGAGAGAGAGAGAGAGAGAGAGAGAGAGAGAGAGAGAGAGAGAGAGAGAGAGAGAGAGAGAGAGAGAGAGAGAGAGAGAGAGAGAGAATTTATATACTTTTGTAATAGTTTTAAAGTGGCTTTATAAACTGAGGATTTTCTTTTCTAATGCTGAAACTGGTTTTAATGAAGCAAGTTTTTCTCGGTGTAATGACGAGTTATAAATTTGTATATTAGAAGAGAGAGAGAGAGAGAGAGAGAGAGAGAGAGAGAGAGAGAGAGAGAGAGAGAGAGAGAGAGAGAGAGAGAGAGAGAGAGTAGATATGGTATCCTGAAAAAAAAAACGAAACACCTAGCTGTACTCACTATTATCATATGAAGAAATAAGAATGATCTTTCGTTGGAAATAACGGTGAGCTGTGGGTGTAAAGATAGAGAGAAGAAATTTTTTTATACAAATTAATGATAAAATAAACACCAATATCATGGATAGTTTGAACTACAATACAAATCTCAATATTGGAATTGAAATGTATAAAAATTTATATTAATAATAATAAAAAATACATTATGCTAGATAATATATCGTCTAGTTTTATACTTTCGCACAGGTTGGTACTCAATGATGGAAAAATATCGTACTAAGCGTAGAATTATATTTTTACCATTTCTTTTGCACGTCCAACCTTCAACAAAAGTTTGTCTGTCCAAGGATAGAATTTGTGGGGGATCACATGAATGTAAAATGTATACAGAATTCCCTAAATTTACGGACCATTCTCTTTCCTGTACAGTGGAACCCATGTTTAACATCTCGAATAGCGAAAACCATTGCTATAACGACAGAGCTAAATAACCTTTTTTTTCCTATATTCAATTTATTTCTGCAAAATTGACACCGCTTCCCAACCTGTAAAAACTGGAAAGAAAGCACCAAAACTTTAAATAGAAAAAAATCCTTAGCATTTTGCCCTGCCTGCATTGTAACAGTACAAGCGAACAAGCAATGCAGGCTTTTCTGTCTTTTCTCCACAGTCCGCCTCTCTCTCTCTCTCTCTCTCTCTCTCTCTCTCTCCTATCTCTCTCTCCTATGTATTCATTTCCATAAGAGGCAGAATAGAAAAAAAACAAAGGAAAGTGTAATTACTTCTTGGGTGAGGCCATGCCCTTGATGGTTCAAATACTACACTGTGATGGCCAGGAAGGGCGGAGACTGGTCTCGGCCTCTGGATCTTCAACCGAATCTTGGCTTGACAATCTAGTTTGAGGGACCTGTGAAAGTGATGAAGAGTATGTAGTTATGTATCTATAGATAGAGTTGAATGCTACAAAGTTCATTTAGTGTATAGCATCAAGCCACATGGTAGGCAGTGGCCAACATCTAAAGAAAAATAACTTTGGCTTATAAAATCTGAAACCTCAAAATAAATGATTGATTGGAAAATCTAGATCTAGAGTAAATTATAATATTTGTCCTATGAACTGCAAAATGTTTCAGATCAGTACTCTGACAATGTCTTTCAATAAAGCTTTTGGTGCCCTCATGCCAAATTTTCCATTCTGTTATAGATCTAGAATCTCGATCTAGATCTACTCCAAGAGGCAGGGAAGGATTTAAAAATCTAGGCTTAGGATAACTCACCCCTTATCTTTAACCAACCACTAAAATCTAAAATCAGATCGTCTAGATCTGGATATAAGACCTATCTATATTTAACTCTAAATCTCATTAGCACAATTGATGGGACTTACCTTTAGCATGGGCGCTGACCCGTCGAGGAGCTGGTGTGATTGGACGGGGAGTGCTTGCACACAAAGAGAATGCTTTTATATTTTAGGTACTTCAGTATTAGTTCTTTCACTGACTCACTCGATCTTTTCACAAATAGACTGTGAGTGCCACTGAAAAGGATTTTAGGGCTGCCTCAAACTCTTCATACGTTTTGAACACACGTCCTTTCTCCATTTTGAACATTGGTGGAAAGGAAGTGAAATCTGAGTCAAACACGAATTTTGTGACGTCACATGGGTTTCCGTGTCCGTTTAGACCAGTACCAATTATCTAGGAGGCCTGTTCATAGGTTATGTAATATTATTCAGATGGGCCGGTCTGCGGGGTGCTAGCAATGTGCGCTCTCTCTCTCTCTCTCTCTCTCTCTCTCTCTCTCTCTCTCTCTCTCTCTCTCTCTCTCTCTCTTTCTCTCTCTCATCTTTAGATTAATCCGACTCTTAACCCCCGTCTCTCTCTCTCTCATCTTTAGCTTAATCCGACTCATAACCCCCGTCTCTCTCTCTCTCTCTCTCTCTCTCTCTCTCTCTCTCTCTCTCTCTCTCATCTTTAGATTAATCCGACTCTTAACCCCCGTCTCTCTCTCTCTCTCTCTCTCTCTCTCTCTCTCTCTCTCTCTCCCTCCCTCCCTCTTCATCATAACTTCTAAGTACATGTAGGCTATACATTCAAATACTTAGAAACTCAAATGCACATGTACACCTTTTCGAGATTTGATAATACAGTGGTACGGTACATCAAATACCGGCACTCGAGTGACACACTAAGAACACGTACATCAGATAATGAGGAGAGTTTTTAATTGTATCAAGTCAGAAGAAGCAAATGAAGAGAGAGGGAAAGAGGGAGAGAGAGAGAGAGAGAGAGAGAGAGAGAGAGAGAGAGAGAGAGAGAGAGAGGGGGGGGGACAGAGATTATAATTTTGTAAAATTCGACCAAGGAACAAAAACAAACATAGTAGGTACGTAGAATCTTGGAGCAAGAGATAAAATAATGAATGAGAGAGAGAGAGAGAGAGAGAGAGAGAGAGAGAGAGAGAGAGAGAGAGAGAGAGAGAGAGAATGGGTGAAAGAGATGCAGACAGCCAGAGGTCTATTTGTGTGGAAAAGGGGGGTGCTAGATATGGTAATAGGTGCTAGCCATGTGCGCTTTATATCTGGCCTTCTCTCTTTCTTTCATCTCTCTAGCTCAATCCGACTCTTAACCCTTCCGGGCCTCTCTCTCTCTCTCTCTCTCACACACACACACACACACACACTCTCCCTTCTCATCATAATTTCTATTACATTCAAATATTTACACTTTGAAACTCAGATCGACATGTACACCTTTTCGAGACTTGATAACACAGTGTTACAGTAGGCTACATTAAATAAAGGCACTGGAGTAACATGTCAAGAGCAAAACAAGGAATGACAGAATGTGAAAGACAAAAAAAGATATGGTGATATTTAGAGTGAAAGAGATACAGACAGAAGTCTATGTGTATGTGGGAGGAGGGGGGGTGGTCAGAATGATGGGCAGTACTAACCTGTTCCAGTGTAAAAATGGAGGACAACTTCTAGTTGATCCCATTGATTCACAGTTTTACAGGGGAAATTTGGGTGTGTTACCAATTTAAAACCGTTGTAGTTTTCAAATTGAATTACAGTCACTCCTGCCTCTGCATCTCTAAGTCTAATATGGAAGTATATAACATATTCATGCATGCAACCACCGCGACTGAAGCTGGCAAGTGCTTGCTCTGTTCTATCTGCATTACAAGCACTGGGTCCATAGAGGAGCAAACTTTCTTGAAGGGCTTCCTTAACAGTGTCACAGTTAAACTTATTTTTTTACTATGAATGTATCCAGTTCGTCAATTTCTCTGACTTTGTTTTCACTGAGAGCTTTTTTTAGGTAGGGCGAGGAGTTTTTGGATGAGCATATGATATGGATGGTGAAGGTATCTCACCAAAGTTAATAGGAGGATGCATAGAGATTATAAATATTATCTTCCTCTTCGAATGTGAGGAATATCAGAGAGCCAGTGTCGACTGCATACTCCAATATGTTCAGTCACTTTCTCAACTTTGTTAGGGAGACTCGAAACCCATTTATGACATTCAGTTGGGTCCTTCGGAAAACCATAATTATAAAATAACCGTTTCACTTTCTTTCCCCTTCTGACTGGCATAGCCGCTCTTACAGTTTGTAACAGTGCACTTTCTTCCCCTAAACAATAAACAGTTAAGGAAATTGATTATGACACCGATACACCATATAATGAAATATGAAACTTAAGGTTAAAGTATTGAGGGCACTTTGAGTATCAGAGATTTTAGTTAAAAGGCTTTTAAAAAACTTTGGCTCCCACTTTAGCACACCTTCTCTCTATAAAGTGATATCGCAGAGACCATAAAGGGAAAAGCTAATTAAACTTAAAGCATATTTAGATGAACTTAACATGTATAATTGTTTATCAGTCTATATATATTTATATATATATATTTATCTATATTACATTGTATGATGTTTGATGCCACGGGTCATAATCTATCAGTGTGCACACATTTAGAGGAAAATCTACACCAAATCACAAAAAAGCATTCTTGGAATGTTCCACATTGAAAGCATCTGTTAGAACAAGGTGCAATCCAAGGGCGAATAACAAAGAATAAGATAAGAAATATAATCCAAGAAAGAATGACTGTAATCCACTAACAAAATGGCAGGAGAGTCCAGTGAAAACACAGTGTGTACTGCTAAGCATGCTCTAATCAACTGTTCAAACCTCGCGCAGGTGGCTGATAGCTAGCCAGATGATGGCCCATCTGAATAATGTTACGTAACCTTGTGAACAGGCCTCCTAGACAGATGGTACATTGTTTGTATATTTTGAACCACGTGATGGACAATAATAGCACAGCCTCCATGATTTCTTAAAACCACGTGATAGCTATAAAAAGATTTTGCGGGTGCCTATTAGTCGTTTTCTCTTGTCAAGCTGTGTTTACACTTACAAGTAGTAGTTCGTACATTAACTTTTTCTTTTTTTTTCTTGAGGGGGGTGGGGATAGATCTCTTTGCATTCCTGAAGCGGGAACTTGCTTACAGCAGGATTTTTCTCCTGGAACTAAAATTCCCGTTTTAGTCATGTTTTATTTATTTTGAGCACATCACTAGAGTGATATTGAATCTGTATAGCTTATCACTGTCTGCCTCTGGCCTTACACTTCGTTTTCTTCTGTTTTGTCTCCTCTTCTCTGATGTTGGCAATTAATGTCTAGTGGTCAGTCAGCCCCAATTGCTGCAGAGAATTAGAGACAATTGTGCGCGACGGTCTAAAAGAGGTGACAATAGAGAAGTTTTACAGTACTGGAGGTATCTGAGAGACGAGCAGACTTCTCGCTCGGATTGAGAAAACGTGGCATTACCTAAACTAGCTGTGATAAAGACAGGGTTAGCTTTCTTTACAGAAAAAAAAATAGGAGACGACGTAGAAAGTTCTCAACTTGATAATTATTAAACCCTATAACAATTTTGGCTGGTTTTAATAGAAAGGAGGGAACACAGACACGGGCTAATTCTTCTTCACAGAACCCCCCCCCCCCCCCCCTGAGGAGGCTGCACAACCACTGGACGAGCCACAGCATTCCTGTCCCACAACTCATCTTCCCGGGTCTGACGGCACGTGCCCCCAGGTGCGCACGTCGGGGCCTCAATTATAAGTGCGGCAACCGAACTTCTCCGCAGATACCCCTGTTTCCTGCATGCAACAACTGAAAGGGGTTAGTTAGAAATCAATGGTTTATTTGGCGGAAAGTCTAAAACTGTCCTTACCCACAGGTCTGGAGGTGAGAAGAAAACTGGACGCTGCTATTTGACTTCCCTCCAACAGTGAACGGACAGAGGTGCTTTAGGCAGAACTATCCCGTTCATCGTGAATTAAACGCAGTGGAAACTGAGGCTACGGGGAAAATACGTGTAGTGCGATGTACTAATTGACATAGAAGAGAAGAGTAGCATAAAGAAACGCGCACTCGAAGATAAAGACTTTCTTAGAACTTCTTTTTTAAGGGAGAAGAGCACTTCAGTACAAAGTTTAAAATAATTCTTCCAGTCAAGGAACTCGACAAATCATTATGTTTTATAAAGTCATTTCAAGGTGGAGACCATAATGATTGATTATGGAACATTTGAAAAAAGAAACCTATGGAAATCAAAATAACTTTCTTAAATTATTTTTAGTCAGATCAAGGTGACTTGCCCTGCCACAGTGAAAAAGTATTCAACAAACCTTAGGTTTAGACAGAAACTATTTTCATTGAGCTGAAAATAAGAAAGGAATTGTTGAACAGATTTATTGCTTTTATCATCATACCTTGTCATTATCACCAATGTAACTAGATGTATTCAAGCTAGAACATTGATTTGAGATGCCTGTATGATTGTGTGCTTTGCCTATGACGTAATGACGAACGTATTCTTTTACTATATTTCTAGGGCATATTTATAGTCTTTGTGTGATAATCAAGACTGTAGGTATGTTTTGTAAGCACACATCGATAATTATGAAGTACAGTGTATTTTTGGTGCACTATATTGGTGTGTGCTCAAGGAAAATTCTGGACGAGCGATTTTTTGGTGTGAACGCAGGATTACCGGGGGTGGGGGCAGGACAGAGCCACACTATTCGCTATTCGATTCAGACTGCCTTTACCTCTAATCTAAGGAGGCAAATTATACTCAGGGGAAGCTGATGCCATAGTGCTGTGCTTACCTCTCTCTCTCTCTCTCTCTCTCTCTCTCTCTCTCTCTCTCTCTCTCTCTCTCCCTCTCTCTCTCCCTCAGTCTCTCTCGCACTCTCTCTCTTTCCTTTTCTGTTTCTCTTTCTCGCTTCCTAACTTCCAATGGATTCAGAGATACACAGAGTGAAATGGGCAAATTTCTGTCTTCTGTTGTTAAAGTCAGGCTCATTTTTATCTTTGAAGGAGTGAAACATGATAAAACAAAAAATATTATCGGCGATACAGTGTTAATAATGCCCATGCTTGTGAAGACAGTTTTTTCATCATCATCATCATCATCATCATCATCATCATCATCATCATCATCATCATCTTCATCATCATAATCATCATCATTATCATCATCACCATCATCATCATTATCACCATCATCATCATTATCATCACCATAATCAATGTAATGATCGTCTTCATCCTCAAAATCAGTATCTTTTTCGTCGTTCTCTCCACTCCTGGCCCTTTCTTTACTTCCATAGACTTTACACTGGAGTCTTGATAAATACCTCAGGACCAAAAAAGTTAGTTGACTGTAGGCAAAAGTTGGCTTTAAATATTGCAATTTAATTTATAAAGAAATACAAAATAGTGCTGGCAAACAAAGTTGACTTGAAGCAAAAGTTTCCCTTAGGTGTTGAATGTATATGGACTCCTCTGTACTTTTAGTAATACTTTCTCGTTAGCCAGGCTTTCCTCTTTTTATTCAACTGATTTTCATCTTTGAATCATTTTCTCACTCCTGTAACTCCATTGCGCCCCTATGGTTCCAAGTAAAAAAAAAGCAGTTGGAATTCTTTTGTAATAAGTTAAAATTATGAATGCGGTTTTGTGTCAAGGTGGTTTGTGCACCACAAAAGGTGGGCTTGATCAGTTATATAAAAATGGAAAAGCAGAAAATCTTTTAAGATCAGATTCGATATAGAAAATTAGTGATGGGGCAAGAGGACTTAAGACTGACAGGTACTGCTGCAAATCTTTACCAGACTTTGCTTGGAAAGATATGCAATGAACCCCCCTCTAAAAGAGGGGGGTTCATTAGGCAAAAGACAATCATTCAAAATTAAAGTTCTGATGATGATTATTAAATACAATGCTGTTACGGTGAAAATAAATTTGACAGAAACTGTTGCTTGATGTTGTTGTTGGGTTCAAGGTTTATTTAGTAAAACAAACAGAAAACGCTGCAAGGTACAAACAGTATAGATACTTTCATTAGCGAAGTGTACAGGTAGGTAGTCAACAAAAAAGTGACACTGATACAGGTACATAGTATGTCTGGCAAAAGAGGTAGTGAGACCGAGAGGTAAGCAGAGTGGGAAAAACCATAGGTGCGGCTTAAAAAAACATACACGGAACAGAAACCTTCACAATTTAAAAGAAACGAAAATTTCTGTTTATACTTTATAATTTTTAAAGTTGCAGGCTCAAATTGTTTTCATTTAACAAAATATTGATATTTTCAGGCTTGCTAATTCCTTTACATGAATTGGTTCTCAATTTATATTTTGAAAACTGTAATGTATTTTGTCTCTTATGTAATACTTTCTTTTACGGTCATTCAGTTTCAGCTTTAATGTAAGCGTGTATTGAACCTCAGTTTATCATGGGAGTTTTCTACAACTATCAAAATCATAATGCTTTATCATGTATACATTTGAAAATAATTATATGTTCAATCATAATTCATCTGTGACTATTAATTTTTTACTTCTATCATTGACTTACAATGCAGTTTTGAAATAGAAACAGTGTTCAAATTATCAAATAGATAGCATAATCAGGTTCAGCATCTAAAAAACCATAAACTCCGAAAGTTTCATTACTCTAGTACGAAAACTGTTTTTTATGATATAATTTCTACAATATGATTCGCTTTTTTTACCAATTTTTTTCCAAGGCGCAAAATTTGGCGCTATGCCAATTTTGGTTTTCTTTATCTTTTCAAAATGGCTTTCTAGGTTGCTGACAAAAATTGAGTCAACTAAATACAACATTGTGTATTAGCAAACTAAGTATTGAAACAATCTGAAGAATATGTGTTTTTTTACGATGGTCCAAAAGTGCCTCATCTAGAGTATTTGCTTGTAATTTTGATATGCTACAAGTGTTTTTGGCCATATTTCATGACCAATAAATTCTTTTGTTTACTCTCTATCTCCGTGAAATTTCGTATGTGTATAGTCATTGTCTTAGACTTTGTAAATATGTCCTTTTTTGTTTCATAAGATTTAACAAATGACTTTTATATGTCCTTAAAAACAACCCGATGCACGCAATTTGTTTTGTGTCGTTATGCGTAAAATTGAAACAGCTGTAAAACTTTTATTTACCAACGGATTTTGATGAAATTTGTTGGAAATTTCATATTTTAACAAGATCTTTACAGTACAATTGGGTATATTCAAATTTGCTGGGGTAGAAAAATCACTTTGTGGTACCTAATAATAATAATAATAATAATAATAATAATAATAATAATAATAATAATAATAATAATAATAATAATAATAATAATAATAATAATAATAATAATAATAATAATTATAATAATAACAATAATGTATGTGAAAAAAATGATGATGATGATAAGAAGAAGAAGAAGAATAGGAGCAACAAAAACATGTATGTATATTATGTAGACTGCATTATGCTTGTATACATTTCCCTGTAGTGACCAACGTCTATAAAAAAAACATCGTAGCGGATAACGATGATAAAACCGAGAATGATGCAGTTATGACGATGATTCTTCTCAGACCTTCTTTCGAAGAGTGTAACTGTAAGGGTATATCAGTTGTGACCGTTTCGGAAAAAAAAAAAACAACAATTAAATTTCAATTCCAAAGAGTACCAGTGCTTTTATTGTTGTGAGTGATCAGATTGAGCTTATCTTTTTCGGTGAGATTGAGAGTATTTAAATTACGATAATTAAAACACTTGTACATGTACTCTGATAACTTTTGTTTTCCTATGTCAGTGTTGAAATTATGAGTTGTTTCATATTTTTGAACCAAGTTCCCTTTTTGTGAATTGCGAGTGACATGTTTTATTTCATCAGGGTGTAATTTTTAGCCCATCCATAATGAAAAAAAAATTTAGGAAAAAAAAAGCCTAAGAGAGTCCACAAACCTTCAAGTAAAACAAATTTAAAGAACAAATGTTTGAGTTTAAAAAAAAGTCTTATAGTCTCATGCGAAGTTTCTTAGAAAAGTGAAATAAGCAAGGACAATTTGAAACAGAATCTCCGCCCTTTGTCTCTTTTCTCAGTTTTAATCTTGCACAAAACATTATACAAAATACAGGAAATATGAAATCAATTATAATGCAAATTATAGAGACACCTATCATGCATTATAAACGAGCAACCAATTATATTAATTACTTTTGGTTTGAAAAAAAAGCAAGCCATGTTTCTGAAAAAGGCTCAATTACGCTAGTCTATGTATTAAATATAAGACAAAAACTTATATATTCAAAATAATAAATTGAAGCGAATTAGTTTCTAGAAAGACAGAATGAATTCAATAATATGAGTTAGAAACAGGGATAAATCTTGATCATTTTTCATTGCTAAGATGGTGATGAATGATCTTATTTAGGATTGAAATAAAAGCACACACAGACGTTTCTGGCGCAATTTTCTTGCAAACTTATGAAAGAATCTACACGGATCTGCTTATTAACCCCCCCCTCAAAAAAAAAAAAAAAAAAAAACATCTACATTTACTTGTAGATCATGAGTATTTCACATTTTTCAAATTATGAACCAAGTGTAAAAAAAAAAAAAATGAAAACAAAAAAAAAAGAAAGAAAAAAAAAAACAAACGAAAATCTCATAAATTTTTTCATAAAACTTGTATTAACATTCCTCATTCTTAAGTAAACTAAGCTTGGCAATCAGATACATGGCTAACTAAGTTCTTCGGTAGCGGAGGGGTTTTTGAACAGTTCATGACCACTTGATTCTCACGCACTTCAATTTGAGATGATAACAGAACCAATAAACTAGAGCCTGATAGAAAAAAACTAAAAGAATTAAAAAAAACTTATAACAGTCCCTGTTTTTTCCATGGTTGACCTCTTTTTTTTTGCCTTACCTTTATTAGCCTCATCTGTGTGACGATTAGTCCACATAATTATTAAACTATCAAGACGAGTATAAATATAATGTGGTCGCAAGGTGGATTTCCCAACATTAATGACACGTGACAGACAGAGGGGGCGGAAATTACTTTATTATTATATGTGGAAATTGAACAAAATTATGTATAGAAAAAGATAAAAACAAAATACACCAAGGTTCAATGACAAGATAATCAGAATGACAGCCAAATCATTCATAAACGATGGAAACTCCTCAGACGATGGATGAAAACATCGAAAATGATCCGCTCTCCGTTTGAACAGAACATGAAATATGAACAGCAAAGTGAATATAACTTTATAGAACTTTTGGTAAATACTTTCACCTAGGAAAAGATATTCACCCACTTTGCCTGTTTCTTTGATATGAAAAAAAGTTTTGTCTATGTCCTCATGTCTAGGACAAGGGGGCTGTTCATAATTTGTTGAAAGTGTAAATGACGAGAGGTGTGTTTGTTAATAATCGACTCTGTCTTTAAGATCATATAAGGTGACGATTTTTCTCTCGATTTTTCCTTCTAATGGCAAAATCCTGTTCAAACCATAATGTATCGCCTGAGTGGTGTCCTGTTACACGTGTTAAACAAGATTTCAGCAACCGATAACTCGGTTAATTAAGTAATGGCTGATCAAACAGGGGAATACCAAACAGCTGGTCCAGGTCTGTGCAAGGCAGATTTACACTGCAGTCTTTCCACGAGAGCGCCATAGAGAGGAAAACCTGCTCTTAGTTAAAAGTCTGCAAATTGCCGTACTGAGGGCAAACACGCTTTGCTGAAGAAAAATAAAAACAAAAAAACCTCAGAGATCAGAGATATTTTCGTAAACAGATATAATTATATTAAAAAAAAACAACAAACACCGAGTTAGAATTTCCAAAATGTACAGAAGGCTTTGATAAACGATATTTCATTAATATTGAAAAAAAAAACAACCCCAAACAAACCTAAAGTTTAAGACCGCATGAAGGATTTTGGCATGATTTCATGACATTGAAATAGAAAAAAAAAAAAAAATAAAAAATAAAAATAGCAACGAAAAGCAAACAAACAAACATGGAACCTTCTCTTCATTGATATAGAAAATGCATGTTCGAAAGTAAAGCCACAGACTGCTACAGACGGACCAGAAAAGTTTGAAGTAGATCATTTAAAGCGTCTTGCTTGAACTGGGTAGAGCGAGGAGTCTGATGAACGAAATAAACAAAAGAAGGCTCAGATACACCGGTCACGCCCTCAGAAGTCAGAAAACAGACCTCATGTCTACAGCACTGATGGGCAGAGTGGAGGGCTGCAGGAAAAGAGGAAGACCGGCAAGGTCACTGATGGGCAGAGTGGAGGGCTGCAGGAAAAGAGGAAGACCGGAAAGGTCACTGGTGGACAACATCACGACAATCACTGGGCTGTCTCTTGGTGGACAACATCACGACAATCACTGGGCTGTCTCTTGGTGGACAACATCACGACAATCACTGGGCTGTCTCTAGGTGGACAACATCACGACAATCACTGGGCTGTCTCTAGGTGGACAACATCACGACAATCACTGGGCTGTCTCTTGGTGGACAACATCACGACAATCACTGGGCTGTTTCTTGGCGAGGTTGTCCACAGAAGTCGAGACCAAGAAGGCTGGAGGGCTGTGATGGCATCCGTTGGAGGAGCAACTATCAAACACGGTGTTGCCGACGACTGACTAACTGACTGACTGACTGACTGACTGAATGACTGACTAACTGATATCTCTCAAAACAAAAAATATTTCATACTTGTTCCAGTAAATGCCTCTCCAGTTAAAAAAAACAATGCTTTTATCGTAGACTATGGTATTGACAGGCCACGCGCTTATTGAGCATATTAATTTTTAATATCTTGGCCGTATTATGCAGTGTCTTGAAAGCAGGGCAGAACGCCGGGGTCATTCATCCATGTTCTTTCTTTGGCCCAGATCAACTCATACTACACAGAGATTACCTTGCTGCAAGCATAATTGCTGTACAGGCCCCAGTGATTATTGTTGTCAATCCACTTTTTAAAAGTTTGGTCTCCTGTTACAATAAATTTGAGAAATGGTTGAATTTCATTGAAATTATTCTTTTTTTGCCTGTCTGTCGTAAATGAATTTGCATAGTTATATTTGTTTATAAAAAAAGTGGCCCTGCCTGCTTAATCAGAGGTAATTAAATATTTGTACGTAGATCAATCAAGCCAGTTAAAAGTGCCGACTTTGCTGGTGAACCATAGCAAGATTACGCGAGTTAAAACATGGAAGGGGAAAGAAAGGGGAGAAGAGAGTGTGGAAGAGAATAAAAAAGGGAAGGGGAGATGAAGAAATGAAATTTTCGCTGGAGCTTGACAAGGACAAGGGTTGTACCGAGTAGGGGTTTTCTTTAAGATCACAGTTACATAGCGCTTCATCGCGTCACTTTTGAACGTTCACTTGCATAAACCGCACCGTTTACGTCATCGTTCACTTGACTCATAGATGAACGGCCTCGACGCCTTTCATTAATTTTTTCCCACAAAAAGTTCAGGATCCAAGATGACTCACATTTAGCGGGAGATAACTGATAATCAAAGAGCATCTTTTCACTGGCTGGCTTGGTTTGTGATTCAATAGCAAATCTAGGACTTAACAGTCCACTGCTATATCTACTGATCCAGCGCAACCCAAAGCGAGAAAACATCTCAATCAATCTGCTTAGCAAGCTAGCTTGTATAATTTCTATCGACAAACAAGGGAGTAAAAAAACAACTCCAACACACAAAAAAAAACAACAAACAAACAAAATAGAAATCATTGCCTACATCTCTTTCCTTCTCACCCTGTCTCTGTCTGTCTGTCTGTCTCTGTCTCTGTCTCTGTCTCTCTCTCTCTCTCACTCTGGCTGTCTGCCTGTCTGTCTGTCTCTGTCTCTCTCTCTCTCTCTCTCTCTCTCTCTCTCTCTCTCTCTCTCTCTCTCTCTCTCTCTCTTATTTTTTATGTCTTTTTGTTTCTCA
This sequence comes from Elysia crispata, assembly GCA_033675545.1. Classification (NCBI taxonomy): domain Eukaryota; kingdom Metazoa; phylum Mollusca; class Gastropoda; family Plakobranchidae; genus Elysia; species Elysia crispata. The sequence goes on along the minus strand of JAWDGP010006390.1, from coordinate 314,561 downwards.
ACATGAATATACATGAGACTATTGCAATACTGATCTAGCTCTAAACATCAATTTAGATTTAAACTGACGTTATTTGTGGTGACATTAATAGCAGCCTTGACCTTAATAGAAAAGAAATGAACATTGATGTTCTTTGCTGGACAATTCATAATGTTTTCTCACCTGCATCAGAATTAGCGCGCGGGCTGAGAAAGAAAAATTATCACGAAAGTACCAGGCACATGAGGTCATTACATGTTTATCCTCGGACAAAATCTTGTCTCTTCCCCTACAGCTATCCATGATGTGGGATTAAAACAGTGAGATCCTACACACTACGTATATATTGACATAGTCACACACACACTTAAAATGATGTGGGATTAAAACAGTGAGATCCTACACACTACGTATATATTGACATAGTCACACACACACACACACTTAAAATTAGCGTCTTGTTCTTGAAGCTATCGAAAACTCAATTCATCTTAAGTATTTACATATAAAATGACTTTTAGGATGAAGAACTCATAATTGTTTTTTGATATCATATTGAGGTCAATTTTAACCATGAGTCTGATTCTTAAGTCCCTATTATTCTGTTTTCATAAAGAAACTTAACGGGTGTTGTCTGTTTGGGAACCTAAAATATGAGGCTCTAAACTCACTTGCCGACATTGGGGAATTGAACATAGTTACGACCTACAACCCTGTAGATATCAGGGCGGGTGCTCACCCCAGAGGCCACCTGTGTTCCTACTAACCTCTCCATAGACCCATCGGTCATGGATGAATGGCGCTATAAATATCAATATATTTATGTATAAAAGGCAATGGAAATTACTGACATGAGACAGTCTATCTTATTGTAGATTGTTGCGCAAGTTAAGTTTACTTCACTTCGTCGCATCCCATCGCTCGACGCTAGGAACAAACGAGAAATCTTAAGATTGTGTCTCGTTAATAAAGACTCATTTACAGAGGAGCAAGCTAGAGAATCAGGTAAGTGCTTCGTATTTGACAAGCTGGGTTCACGTGTTAAAATGTTTCGTATTTTAAGTTCTGGAAAATATTTTAATAGGCCAGTCTTCTACCTAAAGGTTGTTAGAATCAACGTTCCAAGGCCCACAATTACTAAAACTGTATAAGCTTTCTCACTAAGAATCCTTGAATTGATCAAGAGCAGAAAAACATAACTTAGCGCGGCTATTTTTAGGATACTGGAAGAAAGAGCGATAAAGGACCAGATACGTTTTTTTCGCGCTTTATTTTTACGTTTTTCAAGTATTTTCAGTTCCTCATTTAGAGTAAATAACTATTTGATCAAGAATATTGACTATAATTACTATCTGCTAAGATTTAGAAATTAACGTCTTCTATCAGACCGCGTGCTATGCCCCTGCCTAAGTTACTTGTCTTGATCTACCTTTGCTAACAAAAGGACCGAGATGTCTTCCTCTCAGGCCTCCTTAGTCTAGACCCATTGACCTAAGTAAAAAAAAACTTCTGCATTAATTGTTACGGTGAGCTTTATAGTTTAATTATAGGGCACAGTTAAGACATTTCAACATTGTTGTTGAGTGGGCAGATAGTCAGAACCAGTGCTTTCTGAGTAGGCCTACTATGTTTGTCCAAAGTTTACTAAAAACTTAGATGAAGTAGATTACCGTAACCCTTCAGTGACTCAGCCTGAACTTATCGCGGTCTCTGATGAACAAGTTTCCGGCTCCGCGTAAAAGAAATATCAACGTAACGTAATTGATGAAGTACATAGACGGTCGCCAGCACGAGATCACATAGCATAGACCTATCGATTTTTGTCGGTTTTTTAGGGTCTAGGGGGAAAAAAACAAGAGTTAATTAAGAAGTTTGTATTGCTTCAGAGTACTTATCTTCCCCAGCTGTTCATTTATACGGGCGATCATGATTGTTCTCAATAACATTCGACTCAGATCTAAAAGCGTTTAAGTACTATTGCATGATACCGGATCTATGTTTCTGCGTGCTTTATTGATTTTATTATCATTATTATTTATCAGGTCCGCAAGTTGCATCTGCAATATGGAAATATAAATTAACAAAATTGATATATTGTGTACCCCTTTGTTGCTCTCTCTTGCTCTCTCTCTCTCTCTCTCTCTCTCTCTCTCTCTCTCTCTCTCTCTCTCTGTCTCTGTCTCTGTCTCTGTCTCTGTCTCTGTCTCTGTCTCTGTCTCTCTCTCTCTCTCTCTCTCTCTCTCTCTCTCTCTCTCTCTCTGTCCCTTCCCTACCCCCCTCTCCATCAATATTTTATTAGACACACACGTTACCCAGTATTTCCCATATTGATACAAATCATCTGATGAGCATTATACTTTTGATTAGCTTAATATCTCAAGTCATTGTATAAAAAAGCACATAAATCACAGATACAAAACCGATTCCGCTTCTTTCTTGCTAGATATTATCAATATGTAAAACATTTTACTTGTTTAGTTTTTGAAGCTTAAGTTTTTAGATGCACAACGCCGGTTACAATCATTATGGCTGTAACAATACTTATGATAAGGATGAATAAGCTCAAAATTGCATGGTAAATAATTATGAAGAAGAAGAAGAAGAAGAAGAAGAAGAAGAAGAAGAAGAAGAAGAAGAAGAAGAAGAAGAAGAAGAAGAAGAAGAAGAAGAAGAAAAGGAGGAGGAGGGGGAGGAGGAGAAAAAGAACAACAAAAACAACAATAACAACAACAATAACTCATTAATCGTCACAAAAACAACGACACACCACCACCAACAAGAGCAGCAGCGACACAATAACAATAGTGATAATGTAAGATGGCACAAGCTATGAGCCGAATCTATATCAACCATGGCCCTTCAGCAACTCCCTTCAAGTTTCCCCGGCCCCATTAAAGTAACAGTACCCAAAGAAATACATTAATATTATGTTTCCCCGGCCCCATTAATGTAACAGTACCCAAAGAAATACATTAATATTATGTTTTCCCGGCCCCATTAATGTAACAGTACCCAAAGAAATACATTAATATTATGTTTTCCCGGCCCCATTAATGTAACAGTACCCAAAGAAATACATTAATATTATGTTTTCCCGGCCCCATTAATGTAACAGTACCCAAAGAAATACATTAATATTATGTTTTCCCGGCCCCATTAAAGTAACAGTACCCAAAGAAATACATTAATATTATGTTTCCCCGGCCCCATTAATGTAACAGTACCCAAAGAAATACATTAATATTATGTTTCACATGCAGCACCATTGGTGCCCTTCAGCAGCGGAGAGTTCCGTGAGGCTGGTGGTCAAAATAAGGTGGTCAAAGAAATGCGCGGATATTTCTTACGTTTACACTGACCTCAATGTCTTGAGAGCCAATGAAAGGGACAGCCGCAAATCATTGTTTAGATTCTCTCAACAAGGTTTAGCATCAGAGAGATAATATTGGGCTTAGATTATAACAAACCGATCATAATTCTTTTAGACATAGCCGTTAGAGTCCATTTTGTAAATCAATCATTTTAGATTTAAAAAAGGTGGCGCACAGCAAAACCATGGTTATATTATACATGCATATATATATATATATATATATATATATATATATATATATATATATATATATATATTATAAACACATTAAATTAAATGCAATTTAATGTCGTGATCTTTTCGCAACTCAACAATTGTAAAGCATCAAACTGTGAAGGGCAGAACACTCCTTAGTTGTATTTGGTGGCGAATGCTTCTCTAGATAAGTCCTGTTTTTTTCCACTATAATCCAAGTTATTTTGCTCAAAACTTTGATTTGTTACTTTGTCTAAAAATGTAGATTAAGATCAGATAAGAGGATGCCGCAATCAAGATTAACTAAAAACAATATTAATAAATAAAATGAAATGAATACAACGAGCAAATAAAGAAAAAACAACCTGGACAATTGAAAAGCTGTTCTAAATGTGTGGGGAAAAAAACCTTAAAAAGCCTTATGGAGTCGAAAAATAACAAAAAATAAGGTTTCAACAATTATAAAAACAAGTGTTGTTGTGCAATTTCAACAAACTTTCCGATGATTGTAGGCAAACTCACTTGGCGCGGGCTAAAATACACAGTAACATTCCTGTTCTTTCAATTTGTTAATTCTAGACGTGATTGAAGGAATCTTTACGAGAGCGATCTGTTTTACACGTCACACCCTTTTCTAAGATCGGTACTTACGATTTAATGTCTTGAAGATTAATAGCAAATTCACAATACTTACTTTTCATCTAATCACAGGGTTTATCTTTCTTTGCGCTTTGACGAGTCTTCTCAAGATGTGGCGAGTATCTTTTCTACTTGTATTGATTCTGCTTCAATCTCGAAGTTCACACGGGGCACCCAAAGCAGACATTAAGATTGTCGTTGTCGGACACGTCAATTCGGGCACATCCAGCACCGCTGGTCAGCTGATCTACAAACTTGGCGGGGTTGATCACGAGACCAAGAAGAAGTACGAGGAGGAGGCCAAGGCGGTGAGTGTAGTCTCTACAAAGTTATGTCGTGCTGTTGGATTTGGAGCTTTTTTTCTTTTAAAACCTATTGCATTTGAATAAGGATATAAAATCTTTCACATGGACGAAAAACGTTTGTTTTAAATGGAAAATTATTCCTTTGCAGAGTACAAACAGGAAAGTTTTCCAAAGATGTTCGTTCTGATGAATTGTGTAACTCTTCATTTTTTAATTATTTTTATTTTTCATCACCTAAAATAGTCCAATGCATTTAAATAAAGTAAGACCATATATTAAGACGTACTTGTGAGCATCCAACATAGAAAGGAAAACAATAGACTTTTTTTCTTTAATTCCATGTCCAACAATGAACCTATGGTTTTATAAAGATAGCACAGATTCACGTAATATTCTTTTTATAAAAGGAGGAATGATCATTGAAGTCCTGATACTTTTTTCGTTTAACGAAGAAGGCATTATACAAAATCAGACCACGAGAAATCCAAACTTTCTTGAAAGGACCATTTAAACTATATTTTAGAAAAATATTAATGAGGCATGAAATCTACCAACTGGTTTATAAGACTTACCTGTAGAACGTCATCTTGCCTCATCTTTCTTCTCAAAAACAGAAGGAAATATTACTAGTGGAGTAAGACCTTCTACAACAATAGCGTGCCATTTAAAAACTCATGAAACGCATGACTTTTACCACGACAGAGGGGCAAGGGATATGCCTGGGTGTTGAACAAACTGAGGGCAGACCGAGAGGCTGGTAACACTGACGGTGGTCTGTGGTCTTTCGAAACCAGCAAATACAAAGCGACAGTCATTGATACTCCGGGTCAGCAGGACTTCCTCAAGACTATGGTCACTGGAACGTCACAGGTACAGCAGCTCTAAGAAAAAAACATTGTGTACATTTGTCTCTTGAAAGCATATTTTGATCTTAAGTACGTACACTCTCTTCACAAATAGTTTAGTTTAACAGTTAGACAATAGATTTGACCATATCAAGCTCTATTTTCTTAATTTTTCAAAAGGAAGTGGTCTTACATTTCTATTCTCTCCCGGTAAGAAATTACCTTTTTTTGTTTTTTTTTTTCAATCTACACGGTCAATATGAAGAAAGTCGAAATGTTTGCTGTCCCTGTTTCCCCCGCAGGCTGACTGCGTTTTGCTCGTTGTTTCTGCTGAAGGCTCCACTGGAGGGCAGACTCGTGAGCTCGCTCTGCTAGCCTTCAGTCTCGGTGTGAAGCAGCTCATTGTGGCGGTCAACAAGATGGACAGCACAGACCCAGCTTTTAGTGAGGTTGGTTCTTGAACGTTACATAATTTTTGCCCATTGTCAAGACCTCAACATTGTGTACTAGTCACTCAGTTTGCCATATTGTGGCTTATTTGAAACAAAATTGTTAGCAGGGCTATCCTGTATTTCACTAAACAACGATGATTTAAACTGGCCTCTATCTGCTCATTTCAGTGAGATAAAAAAATAACCCAAACAATGCACGATGTTACCAGAAAAACGCGCTGAAACCTTCAGCTGCGATCCTGAACATCATAGCGAATGTAAAATGGTTTTAGACAAGAATTTTCACCTGTTAATCTTTTACACACAAACACACACACACACACACGGTTACGCCCAAATTCTTCAGCTCTCTTAAAAATATAGAACTATTCTGTTTATTAGTCATATTCGAGTTTACAGTTGCTGTCTCAGAATATTAAAAATGTCCGATGATCAACAATTCTACCCTTGCTAAGGGAAACAATTCAACAACAATAAACGGTTGAACTCAAATTTGCGACTGGCAGAAGGTCAATACTATTAATGCAGATATTAAAAAAAATGATGATACCTTTTTATTTCTAATCCAAGATTTCACTCCTAGATTATGGCTGAAAGGCAAACCAATCTCCCTACCTATCTCCAGACTCGCTTCAATGAAATCAAGAGCGAGCTGTCCACTCAGATCGACAAGATTGGGTTCAGCTCCAAGTCTATACCTTTCGTACCCATCTCTGTCGAGCAAGGCGATAACATGGTTGCCCCATCTGACAAGATGTCGTGGTTTGGAGGCTGGACCACTGAGAGCAAGGGAGGTCACGCCTCAGGGAAAACCCTGCTGGAAGCGATTGACGCTATCCAGCCCCCGGCCGACCCTAAAGATCTGCCGCTACGTCTGCCTGTTCAAGACGTGTTCAAGATCGGTGGTGTCGGAACCGTGGCTGTGGGCCAGGTGCAGACCGGAACCATCAAACCTGGCATGGTCGTCACTTTTGCTCCAACGTATCTTACAACTGTGGTAATTTTTCAATTAACTTACAATATTCATAGAACTCATATTGTTTGTGCTCAGTTGTATCATTATAATTGCCATCGAATCTCCAAATCAGTCGGCATATAGCCTACCATGGTCACCCGACATTTGCTTTTTAGAATTTGGGTTCCTTTTTATTTATTTATCTGTGTAATTCAAATGCAGTTTTAAATTATGAAACCTAATTATAAAAGTTGCAACGATAAATCTATAAACTAGAGTTGCGTTAGCTTTGTAAGCCCTCCTCCACTCCTTCCCTCCCAACCACCTTTTTTATAACCCCCCCCTCCCACCCCTCCTGCGACCACGTCCAGGTGAAATCTGTAGAGATGTACCACGAAGCCGTGGCAGAAGGTCTTCCCGGAGACACTGTCAACTTTAACGTCGAAAATCTCTCGGTCAAGGATCTTCAGCGGGGTATGGTCGCCGGAGACTACAAGAATGACCCACCGAGAGCTGCCAAGAGCTTCACTGCTCAGGTAATTCTTACTTTCAAACAGTGCCTCGCACTGGTCAAATGGTAGACACTCAGATCTAAGATCGAGAAGTGCGGAGTTTGAATACTGGTTCGACCAGGTACGGTGTTAAATCCTTTGGAAATGCTCTTTCCACATATCTCCTAAGCCCACTCAGTTCCTATCTACTAGTACTAGTTCTCAGCGATAAGGCGCGAAAGATCTTGTCTTGTCTTAACTGTTGCTTCTCTCTGAGTTCAGAAAACAATCTTGGTTGGTAATCGTCTCTCGGAGAAGCTTTGCAAATCGTTTCAAACATATATTCGTGAGGAATCAGTGAGGAATAGATGCACCAAGGTCTACTCCAGGTATGGCACAGATAAATATACCATGCATACAATTTTGTGGAGGATTAATAAGTTGCTGTGTTATTAGAATTATCAGCAAATGGCTCACTGAACTTTGCATTGGCAGATCGACTCTTAAAGCAGCAAGGATAAAATAAATCTCCATGACAAATTTATGAAAGAGGACTGGCTAAGCCAGAAAAAGGTTATTTTTATAAGAGAGAGATGGCGAGTGAAAGAGAGGGGGGGGGGGAGCCAGTTAGATAAATAGTGAGAGAGAGGGAGAGAGAGAGAGAGCGGGAGAAAGAGAAAGAGAGAGATAGAGAGAGACATAATCATATTAATAATGTTAGACAGGGTAAAGACAATAAAGGTCTAATAATGATGTATAGTCAAAGAATAAGAATTATGAAAAGTGCAGATAATAATTATGAAAAAAACAAAGATATAAGAGATGACTCGGCTTTCATGACAAAACGTGTATGGTTTTTCAATAGTTCAATTTGTGGCTGCCACTTGATTATCTGTGTGCTGAGCCGCGAAGTTTAGTTAAGCTAATGAGTTAAGTTTTTTATAGGCATCATAAGTAGTGTATGTTAGAATACACGTGGAGTGTTTTAGAATCGTCCTAACATGTGGAATACACGTGAAGTGTTTTAGATTTGTCCCAACAAGTGGAATACACGTGGAGTGTTTTAGATTTGTCCCAACAAGTGGAATACACGTGAAGTGTTTTAGATTTGTCCCAACAAATGGAATACACGTGAAGTGTTTTAGATTTGTCCCAACAAGTAAAATACACGTGGAGTTTTTAGATTTGTCCCAACAAGTAAAATACACGTGGAGTGCTTTAGATTTGTCCCAACAAGTGGAATTCACGTGAAGTGTTTTAGAATTGTCCCAACATGTGGAATGCACGTGGAGTGTTTTAGAATTGTCCCAACAAGTAGAATATACGTGAAGTGTTTTAGATTTGTCCCAACAAGTAGAATACACGTGGAGTATTTTAGAATAGTCCCATCATGTGGAAGATGCGCTTATATCTCAAGGTGACATATGTGCAAATCTCAACAAATGTGGTGGGATTAAATGAAGAACCGCAATGCTAACTTTACAAAATTGTTACAGACGTTCCAGGCATATTTTACGGGAAAGCAATTGTTAAAACTCGCTAAATTGAGGCTGTCTATCTGTATCGAGCAATAATCTCCCCTTGGCTTCAGCCCCAGAGAGCTGCAATGCTTTTTACCACCACACTCTATAGACAAGGCTCAAATTTCTGCTTTTTTGGAAAGAAGGTGATCTAAAAGCTATATTTTATTTTCAAGCAATGCCAGAGACTTACACATACTACTTACCCTTCTAGGTTCTTTGGACAACTTAGAGATACTAAAATCTGATCAAAGAATATTGGATGTGACGAATTGGTTGATGAAAAAAATTTAAAAAAAATGTCCTATTTAAAGTGAAAATTGTTTTTCTCTTCTCAGCGCAAGTTTCCAGATCCTATTCCCCGATTTTCTTCTCATTTTTTTTCTTTAACTTAGATCATTGTTTTGAGCTCTACGGGGATCACAGCTGGATATACGCCTGATGTGAATTGCCTCACAACCAGTGTTGCTTGCAGGTTCGACACTCTTATAGAGAAGATCGATCTTCGAACAGGCGAGAAACTGCAGGACAACCCACAAGTTCTCAACCCAGGTGATGCTGCCATAGTCACTCTGGTTCCACAGAAGCCCATGGTTGTTGAGTCATTCCAGGAGAACCCTCAACTTGGTCGGTTTATGGTGACCCACGAGAGGCAGACGGTGGCTGTTGGTGTCATCAAAAGCGTTGTGAAGGAGGATGCCACTGGAGGAAAGATAACCAAAGCCGCTCAGGAGGCTTTGAATTAATCCGAGAGTAAAGATCTCAAGAGCTATTGCCAAGAAACTTAAGTTCTACAAGATTGGCAAGGACAGATTTTCTAGTAAATACATCTTGAATGGACGTGGGTAGAACGAAGTCTTTATCTGATCTCCGCTATGATTATGATGATAATGTTGTCGCTGATTTTTACGATCCTAAAAACTATTAAATAAGTTGCTTCAGCTTTTGGGAATTCGTGGCCTTTGTGGCACCTTCAGTTAAACTGCTAAGACTTCTTTTTCTTGCATTTTTTGCGTGATGCCTCTTTCTGTTACTTAAAGTAAACGTCAAATTTTCTTAATTTTAGGGTTACTATTAACAATAATCAAGTTTACTTGTTACTTGATTATGCTTAGTATTTTTGTGCAAGCTCTTTAAACAGTTTTATTTATGTCTATTAATATTCAACGATCTAGAAAAACAAAAACAAACTCGCGAACTTTATCGTGTGGTTCATTTAAATCTAATGTGTATTTTTGCTTTATTTTATTACTTCTAATTCGAAATATTGACTTGATCCCAACTTATCTGGAGTTTCAATATATATATATATAGTATACTTTATTACCCATCGTCTATCTTAAAGACATCATGTGTTAGGTTTCAGAACTAACTTATGAGATGCAAAAGATTACTAAAAGATATGTTGAAGACGCTTCAATTTTTTAACCTATATTATTTACAGTTGCATAATTTGCAAAATATGAAATAATGAGTTTTCTTACTTCACCGTATTTTTCACATAAAGATTCTCAATTTTAATATATACTACTCGTTTTTTGGATATGCTCTAAACATCATCACATTTAACATTTAGGTGTTTTTTTTTCCATAGAATCTATGAGATGATACAACTGGTCGTTACAACAGATTTCCATGAATTACTGCCAAATAAGCCTTCACAATTTTTTCACTTGATAGCTCATATTATGTTAAACATATATAACTAACATACATATCTTTTCAACATACAACTATATTTTCGGCCCATGTATAACGTCTTCTCATTTCATGTTCTTTCTTTTTTTTTCTTCCTCTTAATTAAAGTTTTAAAATTTAAGCCAAATTACAATGCCTTCATTTTTCAAGGTTTTTTTTTCTCTTTGTTTTTCTTAATTAGAATAAGAATGTCATCAGACCAAATCTCCAGGCATATGTCTTGGGACATAAAGAACTCGACTCTAAAATTGTTTTATGCTGGAGGTTTGATTTGAAGATTATTTTTCCAATAAGAAAAATGAAGCTGGGTGTTTCTATAATATTTTTGCTTTCATTAACGTTTTCTCTCTCGCTTCTAAAATTAAAATAAAAATTCAGTCCATATTGAGAAGGATCTGAACAATGTTGTATAAGACTGACAAAGGCTAAGGATACACATGGAGCTTAGAACCAGAATAATTCCTGGAACGGTTATGTCTGGTGCTGTCACTTAATCTTCAGGGAACATTCTCTGACCTTCCAGTAACTCGCTTTTAATAATTGTCTTTAAAAAACTCCTTCACTAAGTACTAACCAACTTAGTTTTATCTCTACTGTTACTTTAGATTAAAGAGGTTAAACACATCTTGACCTTTTATACTTATAAAAAAAATCTTTAGTTTTCAGCGTGGTCATAAAGTATTATACAGTTCTAACCAAGGGTTTTGTAAAAGGCAAAATATTTCTTGCGCTGCAGATGATCATTTGAACCTGCGAGTTTTTCAGTTGATTAAAAGGAATAATTAATATCAAGAATCAATTAATGTTATGTTGTTACACAGATTAAATCTACAAAAAAAAACAACAAAAAAAACAAAACAAAACCAGACAACGGATGAAGTAATTTCCAATTTCAAATAATTACGAATTTTTCTAAGAGATAACTAAAAAAAAAACTACAGTGACAGAATCTTGAAACTCTTGCAACGCCACGCTGGCAAGAAACTACAGCGCCAGCCCGACCTGAGCTCTTTTGTTTGTTGAGCTAAGAGTTGTTTTTTTTTATGTTGAGTGTGTTTTTTATCTTGTAAGTTCCAGATAAGTATTACACGAAGATGGCGGCTTTTCTTTAAGCCAAGAGTGAATTATTTTACAACGAGATCCAACCACACCATAGTTTGGTCTAGAGCCACTGACTGATCCCGGGTCTTCTTGTGGCCAGTCCAAGTCTCTAACGATTCAGCCATGTAGCGCATGTAAAAACAAACTGCAACAAAGCACACACTGTAGTTTGACTAATCCAATCGAAGTTTAGAAAAGTTTGAAATGAAACTGGTATTTAAACATGACTGTTGAATCGAGGTGATGCGACGGGAAAACTTGAAAAACATAACGCTTGAAATAAAGAGCTTTTGGCACAAGACGTTTAAGTATTTTTTTAACATTTGAGAGAAACTTGTTTGAAATGAAACATCAACAGCCTGAGGAAAAAAAAACATTTTTCTTGCTACTAGACTTTTGCCAACTACGTAGGCTCCATTTTGACATATTCCTACTTGCCTGTAAAACTCTTAGTTATTCGAAAATGCCCCTTCCTCATCAAGAGGGCAAACATGAAAAAAAAAAAAAGCATGAGAAGTCTCGGAATGTCAACATGCAAAGAGTGCTAGTGCGCGTCACAGAGTGAAAATCTCTTGGACGTTTCATATTTGACAGATTATCTGATGAAAGACTTCTGTCAATATCTGAAGAATCAATAAGAAAAGAAGATCACACAGTGCTGGCTGATATTTGGATCTTGATTTAATTTAAAAACTAAAAGTTAATCTTAGAAAAACTGAAATAAATCTTTGACACTCAGAGTAATTTGGTTGCTTTTGCCAAAAGCTCAAGATGGACATTTTCCAAAGGTGCAACAACAAATGTCTCACAGAGACATGCTGCGGTCAACACAAAGATATTGCTGCCAATTTCCAGTGATGGGCGTAAAGATTGCAACTCTCTGAGGTGATAACACAGAGGGCTTCTTTCACATTAACTTCCACAACCATCCACAAAAATTTGCACGCAGACAACTTCCTATGATTCTGAAAAAAAAAAGTCGTTAAAAAATACATCAAAGATGGATGAATTATGATATGATTATTAGGGTCATCTGCAATAAAGACAAGATAAACAGTTACACTTTTTTGGACTTCCGGTTTGGAGAGCGAACAGGGCGGACTGTTTCTGACATTTTCTGTGTTTTACCTTCTGTAAGTCTGTAATCGGCTGAGAAAACAACAACAGCCTATCGATTCTAAGCGCCATAACGGAGAAACAAAGGCAGAACAGACAAATTTGAAATTAATAATAAATTAAGCGTTCTAGTTTTAAAATTAGCAAGACTGGTTGTTTAAGATGATAAAGAAAAAAAATCAATGATTTATCTAGAATAATAAGATTAGTTTCTTGAAGATTAACACAGAGAAGCAATTTTGTCGTTTATGATAATCAATTTATTGACGATAAACTTCAACAAAAACAACATGGGGCGAATGAATATGGTAGTATCTAACCAAAGTTTCTGAATGGAGGGGAATGAATGTATCGTACTATCCAGGTATAGAATGACAAGGGTACATATCTTAGGGGCAAAAAGCTACTCTTTGCTGTAGCTTGAAAAAAGGCATGTGTAGAATAACATGGTGGTAAAAGCCAATGTGCTCTTCTGCACCTCATGTTGAAAGTTAGTTAAATCAGTTGGTCAGATAGTGGCATTTCTCCCAGCAAGGCCTGTTAAATGATATTTGTTTAATTTGGGCCGGAGAAAGCTCCCACTAATGTTATCCCTGCGTCGACGACCATCGTGTGGCCTGTGATATAGTGAGACTTCTAGACCTCTGATAGGAGGGTTAATTCCCAACTAACCAGCTTTATTCTCGACTTAAATAAAAGTCGCTCAGTAAATTGGGTGTTACAATAATAGCATAAGGTAGCTAAGTGTTGTTACTTTTTTGTCAACTCTTCCTTATGTTTATTCGTCGAGGCATTTGTTTCATCAATCTATTATTCCCTCTGAACAAAGGGTTTCATAAATAAAAAAAAATCACAGTGAACGTGCCTCATAAAAAAGATGTTTTCAGTCACTCGTATGATTTTCTTAATTTTTTTTGTTTATTTGTTTTCCTGCACCCTCTCTTGGTGATCAGCTTTTGAGGGCCGCAACGCGTGCAATCAGCAGGGAAAGGCAACGGTTTGTTGTCAGCTTCAAAGGCGGCGGCTGATTTCATTGCCTTTCCACTCTCTGTTAGACTGCCGTTAAGTCTTAGGATAGGGCCAGTATGATGAGACTCTACCCCAATACCAAATAGTCCAAGACAGGATTTAAACCCAAAACTTCTGTATTGTCAGCCTTATGCTCCACCGACAGGGCTACCTGGCAACACCTTTTTTTCTTCTTCTATTTATAGCTAGCAGATTCAGGGCAAAGTTAAGCACCCTAGGCATATTACGGGCAGTTATACCATCTGCCCATGTTGCCTAGTGGGACGAATTGTATCGCACCTTGGTCGTGTGGCTCGAGTTCTGACGCTAAGTCTCACCGGCCACTAGGTTCCCAGAGATCAACATATCCCGAGAAACCTTTGTCACATGAAGCCTCTCAGATCAGCCGTCTTGCCCTGGAGTGACTTCCGGCAATCCAAATACAGCATGTAATGAGCACTGAGGTTCATTCGCGGTTTAGATATCTCAATTAACATCAAAGTATTAAGCTGAAATTTCACACAATTATTAATGATCCTTTGTTTCTCATCAGAATTTTTTGAATTGATCTAAAATGAAAGTTTCATTCTACAGTTTGCATTGGACAAAAAACAAGAAGGGCAGTTTACAAAGGAAAAAAAATTATATTAAATCAAAACATTATGGAGAACTTCACATCCGTGCATTGTATCATGCCACAAGAGTGCAAAATTTCATAGAGCCTAATGAATGAGTTTTTAAAGAAATTAACATTCGTTGGGCGCCGAGTCCCGACCAGGTGCAGGAGACGGCCCAGTAGCAGGCTGCCTTCCTGGGCCCGAAACATCCGCTTCACGGCAGGTGTGCGACGCCTGAGGAGTTCGGCCACGCCGTTCTGTTTCTGGCGTCTGACGAGTCTCGCTATATCACAGGCCACACGGTGGTCGTCGACGCAGGGGTCACATTAGTGGGAGCTTTCTCCGGCCCGAATTAAACAAATATCATATAACAGGCCTTGCTGGGAGAAATGCCACTATCTGACAAACTGAATTAACTAACTTTCAACATATGGTGCATATTGATTTTTACCACCATGTTATTTACATCTTTTTGTTTCTACACATGCCCTTTTTCAAGCTACAGCAAAGAGTACCTTTCCCCCCCTAAGATATGTACCTTTTTCAGTCTATACTTGGATAGTACGATCCATTCATTCCCCTCCATTCAGAAACTTTGGTTAGGTACTACCCTACTAATTGCTCATGTTGCTATTGTTGAAGTTTGTCGTCAATAAATTGATTATCATACAAGACAAAGGTCTTCTGTGCTAAACTTCAAAAAAACTAATCTTATCATTCTAGAAAAATCATTGATTTTTTTCTTTATCATCTTAAACAACCAGTCCTGCTAATTTTAAACTAGAACGCTTGGTTTATTATTAATTTCAATCTTCTCTGTTTCTGCCTTTGTTTCTCCGTTATGGCGCTTAGAATCGATAGGCTGTAGTTCTTTTCTCAGCCGATTAGGACTTACAGAGGATATAACACAGAGAATGTCAGAAACCGTCCGCCCTGTTCGCTCTCCAAACCGGAAGTCCAAAAAAGTGTAACTGTTTATCTTGTCTTTATTGCAGATGACCTTAATAATCATTTCATATTTCATCCATCTTTGAAGCATTATGAGCGACGCTTTTCTTTTCAGAACCATAGGAAGTTGTCTGCATGCAAATTTTTTCGTGATGGTTGTGGCAGTTAATGCAAAAGAAGTCCTCTGTATTATCGCCTCAGAGAGTTGCATGTGTATCCTTAGCTTTTGTAAGTCTTACAAAAAGTTGTTCACATCCATCACGGTATGGACTGAAACATTTTAAGTTTTAGAAGGGAGAGAAAAAACGTTAATGAAAGCAAGGATATTATGAAAACACCAACTCCATTTTTCTTATTGGAAAAAGTAATTTCAAATACAAAACCTCCAGCATAAAACAGTTCTAGAAACGAGCTCTTCATGTCCCTAGACATATGCCTGGAGATAGACTTAAGATTTGGTCTAAAGAAATTCTCTTTTTATTAAGAAAAAAAAAAGGAAAAAAAACAACAACAAAAACCTTGAAAATTGAAGGCATTACAAATTGGCTTAAATTTTAAGACTTTAATTTAGAGAAAGAAAAAGAAAGAACGTAAAATAAGAAGGCGTTACACGTGGGCTGACAATATAATTGTATGTTTAAAAGATATGTATGTTTGTTATATATGTTTAACATTATAAAAGAAAAGCGTCGCTCATAATGCTTCAAAGATGGATGAAATATGAAATGATTATTAGGGTCATCTGCAATATAGACAAGATAAACAGTTACACTTTTTGGACTTCCGGTTTGGAGAGCGAACAGGGCGGACGGTTTCTGACATTCTCTGTGTTATACCCTCTGTAAGTCCTAATCGGCTGAGAAAAGAACTACAGCCTATCGATTCTAAGCGCCATAACGGAGAAACAAAGGCAGAAACAGAGAAGATTGAAATTAATAATAAACCAAGCGTTCTAGTTTTAAAATTAGCAGGACTGGTTGTTTAAGATGATAAAGAAAAAAATCAATGATTTTTCTAGAATGATAAGATTAGTTTTTTTGAAGTTTAGCACAGAAGACCTTTGTCTTGTATGATAATCAAGAAAAAGAAAGAACGTAAAATAAGAAGGCGTTACACGTGGGCTGACAATATAATTGTATGTTTTAATGATATGTATGTTTGTTATATATGTTTAACATTATATGGGCTATTAAGTGGAGAAATTGTGAAGGCTTATTTATCAGTAATTCATGGAAATCTGTTGTGACGACCAGTTCTATCATCTCTTAGATTCTATGGAAAAAAAACCCACCTAAATGTTAAATGCGATCATGTTTAGAGCTTATCCAAAAATTGAGTATTCTTGAAATTGAGAATAATTATGTGAAAAATCGGTCAAAATACAAAATTCGTTAATTATTTTTGTGCAAATACACAGCTTTGAAAATATTGTTTTAAAAATTGAAGCTATTTTAATAACACATTTTTTGCGTCTCATTAGTTGGTTCTGCAACCTAAAACATGGTGTGTTTAAGATAAACTATGGCTAATGATATATAATATATTTATTGAAACTGCAGACAAAGTGGGATCAATTCAATATTTCAGATTAAGGAGTAAGATAATGAAGCAAAAATACACATTAGATTTAAATGAACAAAACAATAGAATTAGCAAGTTGTCTTTTTTTCTAGAACGCTGAATATAAATAGATGTAAATGAAACTGTTTAAAGAAACTGGACAAAAATACTACACATAATCAAGTAACAAAGAAACTTTATTATTCTTAATAGTAACCTCTTAAATAAAGACGATTCAAATCTTTGTTTTTGTATGCATTCAATCTTTCAAAAACCATGCGCTATAAAAACGTCTCGACGTTTACTTTAAGTAACAGAAAGAGGCATCATGAAAAAAAGGGTTCAAGAAAAAGAAGTCTTAGCAGTTTAACCGAAGGGGCCACAAAGACAAGGAATTCCCAAAAGCTGAAGCAAGTAATTTAATAATCAGAATAATTATAGAATTATTAAAAGCAGCAACAACATTATCATCACAATCATAGCGGAGATCAGATAAAGACTTCGTTCTACCCACGTCCTTTAAGATGCATTTACTAGAAAATATGTCCATGCATTATTTATAGACCTAAAGTTTCTTGGCAATAGCTCTTGATATCTTCATTCTCGGATTAATTCAAAGCCTTCTGAGCGGCTTTGGTTATCTTTCCTCCAGTGGCATCCTCCTTCACAACGCTTTTGATGACACCAACAGCCACCGTCTGCCTCTCGTGGGTCACCATAAACCGACCAAGTGGAGGGTACTCCTGGAATGACTCAACAACCATGGGCTTCTGTGGAACCAGAGTGACTATGGCAGCATCACCTGGGTTGAGAACTTGTGGGTTGTCCTCCAGTTTCTCCCCTGTTCGAAGATCGATCTTCTCTATAAGAGTGTCGAACCTGCAAGCAACACTGGTTGTGTGGCAATTCACAACAGGCGTATATCCAGCTGTGATCCCCGTAGAGCTCAAAACCATGATCTAAGTTAAAGAAAAAAAATGTGAAGAAAATCGGGGAATTGGTTGTGGAAACGTTCACTGAGGTGAGGAGAACAATTTTCACTTTAAATATGACATGTTTGTTTTATTTTTTCGTCAATCAATTCGTCACATACAATATTCTTTGATTAGATTTTAGTCTTTATAAGTTGTCCGAAGAGCCTAGAAGAGTATGTAGTATGTATATGCCTGTGGCACTGTTTGAAAATAAAATTTAGCTTTTAGATTACCCTCTTTCCAAAAACAAAGCATAAATTTGAGCCTTGTCTATAGAGTGTGGCGGTTAATAACATTGCAGCTCTCTGGTGGTAAAGCCAAGGGGAGATTATTGCTCGATACAGATAGACAGGGTCAGTATAGCGAGTTTCAACAATTGCTTTCCCTTAAGATATACCTGGAGCGTCTGTAATAATTTTGTAAAGTCAGTATTGCGGTTTTTCATTTAATCCCACCACATTTGTTGAGATTTACGCATATATCACCTTGCGATATAAGCGCATCTTCTACACGTTGAGACAATTCTAAAACACTCCACGTGTATTCCACTTGTTGGGACAATTCTAAAACACTCCACGTGTATTCCACATGTTGAGACAACTCTTAAACACTCCACGTGTATTCCATATGTTGGGACAATTCTAAAACACTCCACGTGTATTCCACATGTTGGGACAATTCTAAAACACTCCACGTGTATTCCACATGTTGGGACAATTCTAAAACACTCCACGTGTATTCCACTTGTTGGGACAATTCTAAAACACTCCACGTGTATTGCAGCATACATTTATTTTTATGCTTGTAAACAAAGATAACTAAATGGCTTAACTAAACTTCTTGGCTCAGCACACAGAAAATCACGCGGCAGCCACAAATTGAACTACTGAAAAACCATAGACGTTTTGTCATGAAAGCAGAGCCTTTTCTTACATATTTGTTTTTTTTTTTCATAGTTATCATCTGTACTTGACGTGCATTCTTCGACTATACATCATTATCAGAACTTTATTGTCTTTACCCTGTCTAACATTATTAATATGGTTATCTCTCTCTTTCTCACTCGTTATCTATCACTTAAAAAAGAACCATTTTTTTTTGTCTTAGCCTTTCCTCTTCCACAATTTGTTATGCAGATTTATTTTATCCTTGCAGCTTTAAGAGTGTATCTGCCAATGCCAAGTTCAGAGAGCCATATGCTGATACATCTAATAACACAGCAACTTATTAACCCTCCACAAAATTGTATGCATGATATCTTTATTCATGCCATATCTGGAGTAGGCCTTGATGGATCTATTCCTCACTCATACCTCACTAATATATGTTTGAAACGATATGTAAAGCTTCTCCGAGAGACGATTACCAACCATGATTGTTATCTGAACTCAGAGAGAAGCAACAGTTAGGACTCACCGTCGTGCAACTCTAGGATATTGACAAGATCCTTCGCACCCTATCGCTGAGAACCGGTGCTAGTTGATAGGAACTAAGTGGGCTTGGATGATTTGTGGAAAGAGCATTTCCAAAGGATTTAACACCGTACCTGGTCGAACCAGCACTCAAATTCCGCACCTCCCGATCTTAGATCTGAGTGCCTACCATTGCGACCAGTGCGAGGCACTGTTTGAAAGTAAGAATTACCTGAGCAGTGAAGCTCTTAGCAGCTCTCGGTGGGTCATTCTTGGATTCTCCGGCGACCAGACCTCGCTGAAGATCCTTGACCGAGAGACCATAGACGTTAAAGTTGACATTGTCTCCGGGAAGACCTTCTGCCACAGCTTCGTGGTACATCTCTACAGATTTAACCTGGGCGGGGGAGGGGGGGGGGAATGGGGGGTTAGAAAAAAAAGTGGATTTTTTTTGTTTTTTTGTTTTTTTGGGGGGTAGGGGGAGGGGGGGGGGGGAGGGAGGAGGGTTACAAAACTAACGCACGCTTAAAGCCCTAGATTTATAGTTGCAACTTTTATTATTGGATATCATAGTTTAAAACTGCATTTAAATTATACAGATGAGGAAAGTAAAATGGAACCCACATTCTAAAAGAAAAAAAAAACGACTGATTTGAAGCCATGGCAATTATAACGATACAACGAGCACAAACCGCCTGAGTTCTATGAATATTGTAAACTGCAGGAAAATATACCACAGTTGTAAGCTGCGCAGGAGCAAAAGTGACCACCATGCCAGGTTTGATGGTTCCGGTCTGCACCTGGCCCACAGCCACGGTTCCGACACCACCGATCTTGAACACGTCTTGAACAGGCAGACGTAGCGGCAGATCTTTAGGGTCGGCCGGGGGCTGGATAGCGTCAATCGCTTCCAGCAGGGTTTTCCCTGAGGCGTGACCTCCCTTGCTCTCAGTGGTCCAGCCTCCAAACCACGACATCTTGTCAGATGGGGCAACCATGTTATCGCCGTGCTCGACAGAGATGGGTACGAAAGGTATAGACTTGGAGCTGAACCCAATCTTGTCGATCTGAGTGGACAGCTCGCTCTTGATTTCATTGAAGCGAGTCTGGAGATAGGTAGGGAGATTGGTTTGCCTTTCAGCCATAATCTAGGAGCGAACTCTTGAAATAGAAATAAAAAGGTATGATCATTAATTTTTTTTTATATCTGCAATAATAGTATTGGCCTTCTGCCAGTCGCAAATTTGAGTTCAATCGCTTATTGTTGTTGAGTTGTTTCCCTTAGCAAGGGTAGAGTTGCTGGCTATCGGACATTTTCAATATTCTAAGGCAACAAAAGCAAATTCAAATATGTCTAAACAGGAGATTAGTTTTTTTTTTATTTTTAAAGAGAGCTCACGAATTTGGGCGTAGTCGTGTGTGTGTGTGTGTGTGTATATGTGTGTGTTTGTTAAAGATTTTACATTCGCTATGATGTTCAGGATCAAGGCTGAAGGCTTCACTGCGTTTTTCTGGTAACATCGTGCATTGTTTTGAATTTTTTTTTATCTCACTAAAGTCAGCAGATAGAGGCCCGATTAAAACATTACTGTTGTTTAGAACTCATTGTGTGGCAATCGACGATGTATCGTCGATATGAGAACCAATGTTTGTTTCGCCATTGGTAGCCCGGTCATGAAACTCTTAAGTTTCCTATGAGAGATAACTCTAAATATATAATAAGTCATAGTTACACAAAAATAAGCCAAACTGGAACCCAATTTCCAATGCATCCTCTAAAGACAATATGCACAGTAAAAAATGGCCTGGCACAACCGTGGAAAACGCTCTGGCACACAATGTGCTATGAAATACAGAACCCTGATAAACCTGATAGCAATTTATTTTAAATTTTCAAATAAAAATCTATGTTTAGATAATTTTTTTAGCCACAGTTTGACATACTAAGTGACCAGTATACAATATTGAGGTTTTGACAAGGGCAAAAATCAAATAACGTTCTAGAACCAACCTCACTAAAAGCTGGGTCTGTGCTGTCCATCTTGTTGACCGCCACAATGAGCTGCTTCACACCGAGACTGAAGGCTAGCAGGGCGAGTTCACGGGTCTGCCCTCCAGTGGAGCCTTCAGCAGAAACAACGAGCAAAACGCAGTCAGCCTGCGGGGGAAACAGGGACAGCAAACATTTCGTCTTTCTTCCTCTTGATCGTGAAGATTGAAAAAAAAACCAACAAAAAAACGGGTAAGTTCCTATCGGGAGAAAATAGAAATGTAACACTACTTGCTTTTGAAAAATTATTACGAAAGACGAGCTTGATATGGTCAAATCTATTGTCTAACTGATAAACTAAACTATTTGTGAAGAGAGTGTACGTACTTAAGATCAAAATATGCTTTCAAGAGACAAATATACACAATGTTGTTCTTAGAGCTGCTGTACCTGTGACGTTCCAGTGACCATAGTCTTGAGGAAGTCCTGCTGACCCGGAGTATCAATGACTGTCGCTTTGTATTTGCTGGTTTCGAAAGTCCACAGACCACCGTCAGTGTTACCAGCCTCTCGGTCTGCCCTCAGTTTGTTCAACACCCAGGCATATCCCTTGCCCCTCTGTAGTGGTAAAAGTCATGCGTTTCATGAGTTTTTAAATGGCACGCTATTGTTGTAGAAGGTCTTATTCCACTAGTATTTTTTTCCTTCTGTTTTTGAAAAGAAAGATGAGGCAAGATGACGTTCTACAGGTAAGTCTTATAAACCACTTGGTAGATTTCATGCCTCATTGGCATTTTTCTAAAATATAGTTTAAATGGTCTTTTAAAGAAAGTTTGGATTTCTTGTGGTCTAATTTTGTATAATGTTTTCTTAAAAAAAAACGAAAAAAGTATCAGTACTGCAAGATCGTTCCTCCTTTTATAAAAAGAATATAATGTTAATCTGTGCTGTCTTTATAAAACCATAGGTTCATTGTTAGACATGGAAATAAAGCAAAAAAAAAAAGTCTATTGTGTTCGTTTCTATGTTGGATGCTCACAGGTAAGTCTTATATGTTTTTACTTTATTTAAACGCATTTTTCTATTTTAGGTGATGGAAAAAAATAATCAAAGAAAGAACGAACATCTTAGGAATACTTTCCTGTTTGTACTCTGCAAAAGAGCAATTTTCTGTTTAAAACAAACGTTTTTCGTCCATGTAAAAGATTTTATATCCTAATTCAAATGCAATAGGAGGTTTCAAAAGAAAAAAAAGCTTCAAACTGAACCGCACGTCATAACTTTGTACAGACTACACTCACCGCCTTGGCCTCCTCCTCGTACTTCTTCTTGGTCTCGTGATCAACCCCGCCAAGTTTGTAGATCAGCTGACCAGCGGTGCTGGATGTGCCCGAATTGACGTGTCCGACAACGACAATCTTAATGTCTGCTTTGGGTGCCCCGTGTGAACTTCGAGATTGAAGCAGAATCAATACAAGAAAAAGAGATACTCGCCACATCTCGAGAAGAATGGTCAAAGCGCAAAGGAAGATAAACCCTGTGATTAGATGAAAAAATAAATAATGTGAATTCGCTATTTTTTTAAGACCTTACATCATAAGTACCGATCTTAGAAAAGGATGTGGCGTATAAAAAAATCATTCCAGTAAAGTTTCCTTCAATCACGCCTAGTATTAACAAATTGAATGAACAGGAACGTTACTGTGTATCTTAACCCTCGCCAAGTGACTTTGCCTACAATCATCGGAAAGTTTGTTGAAATTGCACAGCAGCATCTGTTTTTATACCGTTTAAATGTTATTATTTGTTATTTTTAGACTCCATAAGGTTTTTAAAGTTTTTCCTAAGAGCATGCAGAACAGTTTCTCAATTGCCCAGGTTTTTAAAAGAAATAATCCCTGATTTAACTTGCTCGTTGTGGCTTTTGTCTTTTTTTTTACTTAATAATTTCATTTCATTGAATTTATTAATTTTAATTTAGTTGATTGTCGCATCCTCTTATCTGATCTTAATCTACATTTTTAGACCAAGTAACTAATCAAAGTTTTGAGCAAAACAACTTGGATTATGATGAAAAAAAACAGGACTTATCTAGAGAAGCATTCGCCACCAAATATAACTAAGGAGTGTTCTGCCCTTCACAGTTTGATGCTTTATAACTGAATTGTTGCGAAAAGACGAGGACGTTAAATCACATTTAATTCAATCTGTTTATTAAATACATATATATATATATGAGATAGAGATAGAGAGTAGGAGAGAGAGAGAGAGAGAGAGAGAGAGAGAGAGAGAGAGAGAGAGAGAGAGAGAGAGAGAGAGAGAGAGAGACAGACAGACAGACAGACAGACAGACAGAGACAGAGACAGAGACAGAGTGACAGACAGGCAGACAGACAGAGGTAGGAATAATGCTAGTTTTATCTACCTGGTATGAATCTACATTTAAATAAGAAGAAGAGGTTGAACCTGACATCAGATTTACATTTCATAACTAAGTAAAGGACAAGAATAAGCCGCAATGGACTCGCATGTAAAAAACGGTCCACAGAATATTTATACTTATTAAGTCAGAAGTGTACTTGGGCTAATTCTAATCTGATAGAAGCTCCGTTAGCCGGTCTCAAAATGTTCCAGGGGAATAATGAAAGCCTGCAAACAAAAAGAAAATCTCTTGCAAAGAGGACTGCTTTGGGCTTGGGATCACATGAAAACTTGAACAGGAAGTTGAACATAACATTTCCTTTGTATGGAGATCGGGTTCGGCCTGGAGGGGCTAAAGAGATTGTCGGAGAGGCGTATGACTGTCCACATGGAACCCCCGTGGATCTTACTGAGCGTGCCACGCTTGCAATTTTCAAGAAGTCTTGTAACCTGTGACCTCTTTGGTTACGTGTTTGTAACATGTCGTGATCTTCTGTGTTTATACCGACACCGACCTCACGCCCTACCGCGACTTGTGCCTGCGTTGTGTAATACTTGATGACCCATGCACTATGCATACGTTGTGTAACCATTACAGCTTATTTGAAGATCGTATTGGTTGTATGGTCTTATCCCAAAAGAATACGACGCACAAAAATAATTAAAGACAGTCTCTACCACAAAATAAAGATCACAGGTTGTGCTCTCTGCCGTTCACGTTTAGTTTAGAAAACGCAGGCATTCCAGAAACATCGAGTAAGGATAGCTTATTTTCAATACGCAATGACATGTGATCCAAGTTATCAGGTGTCATTTGACCTCCAACTTGGGATTCAACTCAGTTCCTTATAACATTTAAAAAAATTATGAAATTTATGGCCTGAACATCTGTAACCAGGGTTTTGCTATACCTTCCATTTTTAAATCTAAAATGATTGATTTACAAAATGGACTCAAACGGCTAAGTCTAAAAGAATTATAATCGTTACGTTATAATTTAAGCCCAATATTATCTCTCTGGTGCTAAAGCTTGGTGAGGGAATCTAAACAGAATGATTTGCCGCGGTCTCTTTCATTGGCTCTCAGGACGTTGAGGTCAGTGTAAAGGTAAGAAAAATCCGCGCATTTCTCTGACCGCCTTCTTTTCACGGCCAGCCTCACGGAACTCTTCGTTACTGAAGGGCATCAATGGTGCTGCATGTGAAACATAATATTAATGTATTTCTTAGGGTTCTGTTACATAATTGGGGCCGGGGAAACATAATATTAATGTATTTCTTTGGGTTCTGTTACATTAATGGGGCCGGGGAAACATAACAATAATGTATTTCTGTGGGTACTGTTACATTAATGGGGCCGGGGAAACATAACATTAATGTATTTCTGTGGGTACTGTTACATTAATGGGGCCGGGGAAACATAACATTAATGTATTTCTGTGGGTACTGTTACATTAATGGGGCCGGGGAAACATAACATTAATGTATTTCTGTGGGTACTGTTACATTAATGGGGCCGGGGAAACATAACATTAATGTATTTCTGTGGGTACTGTTACATTAATGGGGTCGGGGAAAGTCGGAACGGGCTGCTAAAGGGCTATGGTCGATGTAGATGCGGCTCGTAAATTGCCACAAAGATGTAAGCGTAGGAAATATTGTTGATGTCCTTATGTCGCTATTTTTGTTTTTTTTTGTTAGCAGGTACTAAATATAATCGATATTCTTGATAAAATAGTTATTTACTCTAAATGATGAACTGAAAATACGTGACAAGCGCGAAAAAAAAATTATCTGGCCGTTTATCGCTCATTCTTCCAGTATCCTAAAAATAGCCGCGCTAAGTTATTTTTTTTTTCTCCTGATCAATTCAAGGATTCTTAGCGCGAAAGCTTATTATACAGTCTTAGTGTTTGTCGGCTTTGGATCGTTGATTCTAACGACCTTTAGGTAGAAGACTGGCCTATCAAAATATTTTCCAGAACTTAAAATACGAAACATTTAAACACGTGAACAAAGCTTGTCAGATACGAAGCACTTACCTGATTCTCTAGTTTGCGCCTCTGTAAATTAGTTTTTTTTTTATTAACAAGACACCCTCTTAAGATTTCTCGTTTGCTCCTAAGTGCGTCGAGCGATGGGAGTGACGAAGTGTAGTAAACTTAACTTGCGCAATAGGCTACAGTAACATAGACTGTCTCATGTCAGTAATTTCCATTCCCTTTTATACATAAATATATACATATATTTATAGCGCCATTCATCCATGAACGATTGGTCTATGGAGAGGTTAGTAGGAACACAGGTGGCCTCTGGGGTGAGCGCCCGCCCTGATATCTACAGGGTATGTTCAATCCCACAATGTCGGTAAATGAGTTTAGGGCTTCATACTTTAGGTTCCCAAACATACAACATTCGTTTAGTTTTCTTTATGAAAAAAAAAGTCTAACTGGGATGTAAGAATCAGATTCATGGTTAAAATTGACCTCAGTATGATATCAAATAATAATTATGTGTTCTTTATCCTAGAAACCATCTTGTATACATGTAAATGCTTGAGTTTTGGAAGTTGGGTGGGAGAGAGGGCACAAATTAACGAAGAACGGACAGATACACAGACAGGCCCTTCAGATGTCATGGATATTTTCGAAATTTTCCGAAATAACTGTTTTGCTCAAAGAAGGTGGAAGCTGTATTTATCCTATGTTGTAAACAATGGTGTTCTGTTGGAATATTGTCTAAAAAAGTTTCCTAATAACTGATAATTTATTTCCACAATAAGTGCACATTTTTGAAAGTTTGTAGAGGTTTTTTTTATGCTTTCTGTGTACAAGGTTAAAATAAATAAGAGATGAGATCATTGTGGATGTGTGTACATTGATGTTTGCTGGTTTTGTTTTGTTAAGATTTTTCTTGTTTCGAAAATTTTTCGAGGTTCCGAAGAGATTTTCTTTCCCTATATCTTACAATAGAAGCTTTCTATGTCATATAAGTTAAAAATAGGTTTGGAGACAAATTATAGAGACACAATTCACTTGGTAAAATATTACGTGCTTTAAATGTTAAAAAAAAAAGCTTGAGGATTTGTCTGCCTTCAGTTAACTATACTCTACTGTTATACTACTCATGTATTTAAAATTTCAATATATTCAAAATTAGATAATTGATCTGGTTAAATGTGTATCTACGACATCGTGCCACTAATGCATCGGTTAGGGCATTAATTAGACTGGCCACGCTAAATAATTATTGCTTCACAATATTCAGAATATACTTTATAAACCGTTAGATCTAGCTCTAGTAATTTAAAGTTTATGGATCAAAAGTCACTGTTTGAGGCGCTTTAATCAGACCCACTAGATCTAGATCTATATGGAAAGAATTAGCACCAGGTGGATCTTTTTTTATTTTGAAGTTCTGCATTTAAATTTACAGGGTAAGTTTGTGGGTGTCTCATATTATTTCAGTGGTTTTTTTTTTTCTTTTTCATCATGATAATAAAATGTGACAAGTCGCGTAATCTCGAAAGGCCTCAGTCTATAGCGGGAAGGCGTTTATTTCACACTGTGGTTTAGATAAAAAGACATAGTTTCTCGATTTTTGTGAATTGAGAAAACTGTCGACTTAAATCGAGGTAGGAAATTAGCCACACAAGTTGTAAATAGAGGTGAATAAACCTCTGTACTTCTATCTCTATAAACAAGCACAATAACAAAATATCATTTCAATAGAATAAACTTCAAAATAAAAATTTCAAAACGGTAGAATCGATTTCGATTTATTCTTTCTCTATACTAATACAATACCAATGCTGTAGAATCGAAATGATCTCTATAAATCATCAAAATAATACCATATTATCAAAATATAATCGAATTTGAGACCGGAGTAAAAAAGAGCCCTTAGATCCACCAGGTGTATATATATATATATATATATATATATATATATATATATATATATATATATATATATATACGTATTTATATATATATATATATATATATACTTATATAAATATATATATATTGTTCTATTTCCACTCCCTTTAGTAAGACACTCTGCTTCCACTGTTATAGCTAATCTTGATTTACCCAGCGGCTGCATGTATTGAATTTTATAATTACATGTTTTCTTAATATAAAAAAATGACGCGTGTTGGGAATATTTTTTGGGGGGTTGAGTGAATAAGCAAGAAGCTTTTTAACTGAAGTTGGAACAAATCTTTACGATAGGACTAATAACTGGAAAGAAATCGAGATAGATAGAAATAAAAGATCTGGGACGGGCTAAGAAGATAATATTTATTGTGAAATGTGAGGAAAGAGAAATAAGCAGGTACATGGCTCCTAACGCCAACCGGCATATTGGGAATGGTTTCTAAAAAACAAGAAAAGAAAACTGGGTTATAAGATAATTTCTCAAAAGAAAAGTATAAGAATAAAACATTCATTGTTACTTCTCGCTAGATAACCTAATTTCGATTAGAAGGTATAAGTTTGGATGAACTTTAGACTTAGATATTTTTGCAATTAGCTTAATTAGTGTCTTTTTGTGTTCTCGGTCTATCTAGATCTATATTGGGATTGAATTGTTGTTGAAACAATAAGAGAGCGGCATTCAAGAGCCCACGAGGCTATGGAAATCACTCTAGAGAATTTTATAGACAATCAAGAGTTTGACAGAAATGAAATTGTAATAACTGTGAAAGGAAAGAGAGCTCCTCAGTGTAGTTGGGATGACATTCAAGTAACTCTGAATAGACAGATTGGACCAGCCGGGCCAGAAGAGGATAGTTTTTACCACGTTTTTAGACTTGAGGATCCTACACGCTGGTTCTTTATAACAAATAAACCTGAAGTTGACTTACTAAAGGATACAACAAGAAACAGTCAACGATCAACTATTATCTCTGTACTTTAAAAGAAGAGAGGAATAAAATTTAAATATATGAATATTATGGGCTCCAACCAAACTAAAATTAGAAGCCATAGAGTAAAATTGTAAAGAGAAATCTAGGGCTATCTATGTATAATTTAAATATGCCCGCCAGGGAATTGAATTCTAGTGTTTGGATCTGTATATATAGCATTATTTCAATAGGCCGCTGTGAAATTGAATTCTAGTGTTATATATTATGTATATATATATATATATATATATATATATATATATATATATATATATATATATATATATATACATATGTAATTCTTTTTAGCAACTACAAATCATAAAAATCCTTAATTTTAAGATCAAAGGAGCTCAAATAAATTAAAAGAAGTCGAGATCACTTACTGTAATTCGCTAAACAAGTGTTTCGATGATGATCATCTCTTATAATACTATTCGCCTGAAGAGATGAAAATAATTGAAACACTCGCGTAGCGAGTTACAGTAAGTTAACTTAATTTTTCTTAATTCAATCTGAAGTGGCCTATTCTGTTTCTTCAACGACAACCAACTTCTCAACAGGATAGAGGGCTCAGCGCTCAAAAGCTAGAAAATTGATTAAGTAAACTTCCAACAATTAAACATTATCTTCTGTTAACCATGACGTCCATGTTGGTGTAGGGCGATCACCAGGAGGGTGGCAGAGCACCCAACGCGCGTCTTTTGTAAATAAAAACTGTACTGGCTAATAACTTGATTTCCAAAGGGGCAGTAACGAGGGGTGCAACAATTATTTTTACTTTTTATTTTGCAAACATGTCTATATTTGCCTTAATAATAAATCTTGTTAGTTGGATTGTTGTAAAATCTGTGTCCTGGCGCATTTTAAAATATGCTTCTGCATCAGAAAATTCAATTGGAAGTTTCAGAATGTCCAGTATATAAATCAATCCATCAATCAATCAATCCATCAATCAATAAATGAATCAATCAACCAATTAATCAATCAATGAATCAAATAACAACAAAACGATCGAAATTCTGCGTATTTAATATATTTACGAATCGACTTGACAAGTTTTAATTTCCTTATTTGGTCGAACGTTTTCATTACCGGTTTTCTAAACTTTGTAAAAGAGCAACTTTTTAGCTCTTTTTTCAAGTCCGCCATTTTTTGTTTGTCTTTTTTAAGTTTTTCTCTCACGTTTCTCCAGACATAATTATTTTCGGATCCAACCCACCCCCCCCAAAAGCCTTCTCACTCATTCTAACACCACGGTATATGTTACACCCAAGCTATCTACGTATTGCATGGTCTTGAAATGGAAATATGAGGGTTACCAATCGTGAAAAAAAAACTGTTCTTAATCTTGGAATTAAAAACTTAGTCGCATGCCTCTATTTGAGGTCGATTAAACGGCAAGATAATTGTAAGTCATCTAATAAAACAGATGCAGCATTATTTAACACAAAATTTAAAGGAAAAAAATAATTCGATTTGATAACATTTACGAAAGAGGCGAAGTGGGATTTGACATATGATGGTACTCAATTGTTTATCACTTAGAGAGCCAAAACCCTGGGGCCGAGGGGTTGTAACTCAACAGTGCAAGGGAGGAAAATCTGGATTGTGCCACAACCACCAGGGCCGTAGAATTCCCCTCTACACTCGCAAGTCTAAGGTGGACAACCGTCTGAACTAGAATAGCTTTCGGGGACGTTGTTTTTTCTTTTTGTTTCCCAATATCCAGAGTATGGACCCAAGGGTTGTACTCTGGATTTTGACCAGGTATGTGTGATCCCAGGCTAGCTAATATCCAAGGGAGTGATCCCTAAGGACGAGGTTGTGAACACCGCAACCCCTTAACGAAACAGATCGTTGTGTAAGAGACCCGCGTAGCGTGCGATGCAGTGAGATCGTTACAGAGAAGGCGGAAGGAACCCTGTTGATATGAATGACCACAGCTATTTACGACTACTTCGGTCAACCTTCGCCCCAACCTATACATGTTAAAATCGTTCAAAGTTCAGCACGCTTGCCTACTCCAAAATCCAGTACCATCTGCCTAGACAGATGGTACTGCCACCATCCCAAAACCCAAAACTACAAAACAAGGTAGACCATCATCGTAACTTAAGCAGGTTTTCCGAGAGCGAAGGACAAGCGACACCTTTGTCCTCCGCTTGAAACACCAGTGTCGTATGAAGAGAATTCAAGGTAAGATCTTCTATATCTGCGAAATGCTGCCACAGTTGAGCACTCTTATCAATTATTCCAACTTATCTTCAAACTATAATTATATCTTTCTTTCCTCTTAGCTCTCCGACCCTCCCTCCCCCAAAAAACTCCCAAACTCCATGACAATGGCTCAGCACAATTGAACAAACATTTTAATTTACATAATCTATTATCTAGATTCCCATCTACAATGACAAAACTCGGCATGACTAGCGGCTAGAATCGTAATCAATATTGAACATAAGAGTCCTGGCGAAACGTTTTAATGTTTTATATCTGTATGATTTAAAAATGTTGATCACCGGCATGGTTATTCATTCACACTCTATCATGAATTAGAAGAGAATGGCTCAGAACAAGACAGAGAGTTTTAATGGTTAATGTATTCAGATATTCATCATGTCAAAAGAAAACTTATGATGCTCAACATATTCATATATTCAAAATGGGTCGGTTCTATGAAGCGCTCCTAAAGTTAGATGCACCCAACTGTAGGACCAGTGGCAGGAAGGTTTACACCCACTCCTAATGTTAGGACCGCACCTAAGATCACGAACTTACGTAGTTAAGAGCAGGATTCAATCATTTTACCGTAATTCGTCAACAATGTACCCTGTCCAAATCTTTTGTATAC
This sequence comes from Elysia crispata, assembly GCA_033675545.1. Classification (NCBI taxonomy): domain Eukaryota; kingdom Metazoa; phylum Mollusca; class Gastropoda; family Plakobranchidae; genus Elysia; species Elysia crispata. The sequence goes on along the minus strand of JAWDGP010006390.1, from coordinate 283,197 downwards.
AGATTTCTTTAGTATGCCAAGTAAGATATAACAAAAAACAAAAAAGTGAAGAAAATTTGTGGTTCTATTTTTCATTTTGATGATCTCCTATGACCCATGAGAGAAAAAAAATATTTTTTGTTATTAAAAACTTTTACCCTATTACATTAACTCTTTCCCCGGCAAGACCTAGACCTGCATTCCTGAGAAATATAACAGTCAATTGTTTATAGCCTAAAACTAACAATCACATTCATTCAATATTTTCAAAAAAATTGTGAAGTTTGCATTTTTTTTATTTCTACTTTTTGTGCTCCAAACTATGACATATATTCTTGAGTGTGATAAAGGATTTCAGCCGCTGGTTCAAATCCATACAGTCAATAAGATTGAAAAGCAGCAATGGAGACCTTTGACAGTTTCTGGTTCTTCTTTCCTTTATGCACATCTCTGGAGAAAAAAGACTGGAAAAAAAAATAAAGTACAATGATGCTGAATCAGATTTCAATTAAATTATGGATATAATAAGGGAACAAAAAGGAAGAGTAGTTAATACTAATACTACTTTAATTACCTATTTCAACCAAAAGCCTTCATGCCCTTTCATTTTCTTGAACGTTTAAAAAATAGTAACGCTTTTATAAATTATAGAGTAGTCACACTATGACTTCATAGTCAAAAAATAAAACTAAACATCATTTGATTATCAGATAAAAGAATACATATCTTCAGCCAGCGCTATTTAGTTGAGTTGTGCCTGGACATGTATATTCATGCTTTGATTCACACACTGTTGTCATGTTTTCTTTACAATTACACATAAGTAAAATTATCATGGCAGGACAATGTAAGTTGATGTTGAAATTAACATGCATCCGCTGTATTACAAATTTAACATCTAACCACTGTTCCACGCTGCTCTAAAGTGTTGATCATACCCAGCAATAGTTTAATTTTAAATGCTTGGCTATTTATCTTTTTGACTAAATTACATACATATATTAAGGCTCTGTGCATACTCTTTGGCTATGCTAGATTCTTTGCGGATAAGTTGGTATCAGAAATATCGAGTTTCAGTGTCAGTCTCAGTCAAATGGATCACTGTAGAACAATTTGTTGAGTTTAAGAGAATGTAAAACATGTTGGAGGACATCACTAAAAGCTCAGATTTTGGGTCAAGGTAGCTGAGGAAAAGCAGAAAATAAATGAATAAATTATCTAAAACATTCTACACTTTGCTTCATATAGGTTTGAGCGCTTCAGTTACAAAACTACATAGCAAACTGTAAAATGCTTTTCAACATGTCTGCAGTTTTAGTTTCACTTTCGTTTATAAATTCCATTTTCTGCTTACAAAATGATTCCTGTTTATTAATCTAACATTCAGGAAAAAAAAATTAAGTAATCACAAGAAATTGGCTGCCTAAGCAACGTATCAACATAGAGACCACATTCACTGATGGGTCCTGTCTTTAAACAGCTCATATTCTCTAGCATTTTATGACAGTTATTATTGGTACCTAAGGTTTAAATAAAGCAGTGCATTAGTTTAATTTATATAGGCTCTGAACCCAATATTATAATTATTTTTTTTTACCCTTTGCTTAGTTTAACTAGCTTAATGCTGACAAAACATATTAGACCAATGTATGTATGTATGCGTGTCTGTGTGTGTAATTTAATCTACTAAGAATATTGTTTTGAAGTCTTTTTAATCTTTTCTTTTAAGAACTTTATTATAGTTTTAGTTGGTGTATCAGAAGTCTTCTCCACATTCTCCTTTAATTCCTCTACACAGGGCATTAAACAGTCGTCTTTAACTTAATTGGCCCCACATTTATGAAATCATAGAAGGCAGTCTTAAAAAAATACATTAAATGTAAATGAATCATTTTTTTCTACAGCAACCATATTACTACTATTACCAATAACTGCTGCTACAACTACTACCAAAATTGCTACTAGTGCTCAACTACTTCTACCATTACTATTATTATAATTATTATTATTATTACTACTACTATACTACTGCTGCTGCTGCTGCTGCTGCTACTACTACTACTACTTCTACTGCTACTACTATTACTACTACTACTACTACTACTACTACTACTACTACTACTACTACTACTACTATTACTACTACTACTACTACTACTGCTACTGCTACTGCTACTGCTACTACTACTACTACTTCTACTGCTAATACTACTCATACTACTACTACTACTACTACTACTACTACTACTACTACTACTACTACTACTACTGCAGCTGCTGCTGCTGCTGCCCCCACATATGTTATCACAACGATTTTTACTACTTCTGCTACAACCATTACTACTACTACTACTACTACTACTACTACTACTACTACTACTACTACTACTACTACTACTACTACTACTACTACTACTACTACTACTACTAATACTACTACTACTACTACTACTACTACTACTACTACTACTACTACTACTACTACTACTACTACTACTACTACTACTAGTAATATTGCTGCTGCTGCTACATTTACTACTAATACAGTAACTTCAGCTGGTGCAACTACTAGTACCTCGATTACCACTACTACTGCTAAAACTACATATGCTGTGATCAAATGCTGCTGCAGTTGCAGTTAGTACTACTACTACTACTACTACTACTACTACTACTACTACTACTACTACTACTACTACTACTACTACTACTACTACTGCTACCGTACTGTTGCTACTACTACTACTACTACTACTACTGCTACTACAACTACTACTACTACTACTACTACTACTACTACTACTACTACTACTACTACTACTACTACTACTACTACTACTACTACTACTACTACTAATACTACTACTACTACTACTACTACTACTACTACTACTACTACTACTACTACTACCGTACTGTTGCTACTAGTACTACTACTACTACTACTACTACTACTACTACTACTACTACTACTACTACTACTACTACTACTACTACTACTACTACTACCACCACTACTACTGCTGCTGCCCCCGCATCTGTTAACACAACTAATTACTGCTACTGCTTTTTGTAGGAGTTGAAATCATGCCCGACAAATCTTGCATATTCATACACAATTTTAAAATATTTTCATTGTACAAAATGTTGTAGATCATGTCTACACGAGAACAGTTATACACTGGAATTGGGCCTACAGGTCTGAATACAGATTGCATGCTCCGTATTTCCTCATCAGTTCTTATCTGGATTAAAAGCATACATACAAGATTTTAATTTAGTATTTATGATTTGTATTGGACGTTAGGCACTATAAGGATGTCAAATCGGAGCAAATTAATGTTGATACTATTTTCTTTCATAGCATCTTTTGGATCTATTCTATACGGTCTATTTAAAGGTCCACTTTTTGTTGTTTTCAGTGATACTATTCTATTCAAGCACATAGATCTACATTTATACACGTGGAAATTACACGTGGAAATTCTGTTTTGGCTCTTTTCAATAGCAAATTAGACAAATAAGAACGAAGAAACAAACTGATTTCAATTCGCATCGAGTTGGCAGAATTAGATTAAAGATTTTGTGCACCTAACTCAAGTTAGAACAAGGTAGGCCCACTCCTAAATCTTGAATCTATATCGCCTCATTTTAGAGCCAAAGTTTGATCTTAGGTTCATACTTTTCTTCATAGAACGGATCTAACATTGAGAAAAGAGTAGAAAGGGACTAGAGAGGGACTAGCGGAAGCTAGGATCAATCCTAGAGTTGGGAACCGTTCATAGCACGGGGCCATGTAATCTAGGGCAGGAGTCAAGAACTTTACCGAATTTAGCCGAAATGATCCCTGCGCAAAACTTTTTTTTTTCTTTAGAAATTTCTTTAACATGCCACGTTAGACATTTTAAAAACAAAAAGTGTAGAAATTTTATGATCATTTTTTTCTGTTCTTGATATTATCCAAAATAAAATATCAAAAAAAAATTATTTTATCTATCTTAAATTAGTGCGTTACACTTATTGTCTCAAAAGGAACGGAAAAACATTGAAATTTTTTTTTGTATTTCGTCGATTTTGACTTTTCAGGCTGTAAAACTTGCCTCATTGACTTAGAAAATATTTCCTGTCTTGATTGTAGGCCTATCTTCCTTGATTCGATTTCAGAGAAGCATTTCAAAGTTCATCTTACATCTCTTGGCTATCCTGATCTAGTTTATAGATCAAGGTCCAGATAATAAATCTTTATGGTTTAATTGTAGGATCAGGAGAATTTTTTCAACTAGTGAAGGAAGTACAGCGAGATCTATATACGCGTATATTGCGTACAGTATTGTAATATAGATCTACATTCTAGACAAAAGAGAGCTAAGAGGAGAGAGAGAGAGAGAGAGAGAGAGAGAGAGAGAGAGAGAGAGAGAGAGAGAGAGAGAGAGAGAGAGAACCAGACAGACAGACAGATAGACAGACAGATAGACAGATACAAAGACATAAAACATAGAGTCAGAGAGTTCCCCCTAACCATTCTAGCTTTGCTCAGGATTTTCGTAGCCGTATCACGTGACAGGTAGATCTAGTCAATGTATCTAGGCTCTGCAATGAACTTGTTAATTCACAAATCAATTTCTTCATATTGTTGCCACCTTTGGTTCATATTAATTTTTGTGGTCGGTTTCGAAAGCTAGAAAAAGAGCTGCCTTAAACAATGGTGGAGAGCATAAATAGATTTTTTTAGAAGAAGAGGATTGGCACAGTCATTAATTTGTGTGTATACAACCATTAATAAGTGTGAAAACAAAGATGGTAAACAATAAAAAAGTGAAACATACATCAATTGCTTTGCTTCTTCGGTAACTCGATAAAAATTACGACAAAGAAAGATCACTCTTGAGTCCAAGAATAATTCTTCAGCAGTAAACATATCTTGAAATTATCTTTGATTTCCTTTGCTCTAACGCTCACTGTTTTTGCTTAGAGCTCAATGTCTTTTATTTCTTGTTGGAAATTAAAAAAAACAACAAAAAAACGGTGTACTAATGTTGAAACGGTTCTCTCGGAACTTCGATATTAATATAATAAAATAATAAGTTATTGGTGTTTTAAGTCTGGAGGTATTTTTTTAAAATTGTTTACAATGTTTTACTTGTAACTACACTAATACTATCAAGAATTGATTATTGTAATTCTTCGTTAGCAGGCCTGCCAAAATAACAGTTGCAACGACTACAAAATCTTCAAAATAATTCTGCTAGATTAATTACCTTAAAGCGTAAGAGAGATCATGTTACGCCAATGTTGATAGAGCTGCACTGGTTGAACATAAATGATCGTATCTGCTACAAGATCTGTCATGGCACCAGAATACTTAACTTGTATGTTAAGAGTTTAAACAACATCACGGCCATTACGATCTGCTAACGACCGAACAATTGTTGTCAAACCACATAAAAACTATGTTGCCTACGACAAGCGATCATTTTCTTATGTAGCACCAACCATGTGGAATCGGCTCCCCAGATATATCAGAGAGTCCGATTCCAAAGAGACCTTTAAAAGGCAGCTTAAACAACATTTATTCACCACAACGTATTCCCGGCAGTAGATGATGTTTTACTTGTATCATATTCTTAAGCAAATGTATGTTATGCAAGTTATTTTTTATATAGCATGTATGTTATTCTTTATGCTATGTACGCCATTCTGTATGTTATGTATGTATGTTCAGGCCTTCTGGCCTGCTTCTATCTTATTCTTTTTCTTGTAAAGCGCATAGAGGATTTTAATCATTTGGATATGCGCTATATAAATGCACTTTATTATTATTATTATTATTATTATTATTATTATTATTATTATTATTATTATTATTATTATTATTATTATTATTATTATTATTATTATTATTATTATTATTATTATTATTATTATTATTATTATTATTATTATTATTATTATTATTATTATTATTATTATTATTATTATTATTATTATTATTACTTGTTTTAAAAATTTTAATCCAATACATCAACCAGCTCAATCATTAAACACCTGCAGACTTTAGAAAAGGAGTATTTTTTTTCGATATCCTTAAAAACTTGAATTCACTGGGGAGCGAAGACCTTTACTAGATTAGTCATACACAAGCATCCCTAATAAATGGCGTTTTTAATATTGTATACTACCGACTACAATTTCAAGTGAGGCATAGCGCATACATCGTGCAACAAAAAAATATGTTTTATCTAGTCATCAGACAGCAAATGAGATCCATAACTAATGGTTAATTCATGTCAAACCTAGATTCCCAACAGCTGTGAATTAATGATACTGGTGCGACCACAACTGTGTTTCAAGTAAAAAAAAATTCCGAGGATTGAGAGGCTGTTTATGATTAAAATAGCAATAACAGTGAGAATGAACAAAATGAAGAGACCTATAAAAACAGAGTGGCCAAACTTGGAAACATCTGCTTTTTGTCTGATCCAAGTTTTCTTGCCATTGGGTGCCGTTGGGTGACAGTAGAAAAGTGAGTATTAGCCGTTTCATTTATGTTGGAAGAAATCACTCATTCTCCAAGTGTTTTATACCAGCAGGATGGATTAGCCCTTATCATAATACATCGGTATATCCTCAAAAACCTTACAGAGCGGACACAGGCTGTGAAACAAACATAAAAAAGGTCATCCATAACAACAACAACAACAACAACAACAACAACTATTGATTGAAAGTAATAATTTTTATTATGTCGGACAATGTGGTTGACGTTAACATTTTCTAAAGCTGAAAATAACTGTTTTGAAATACAGCTCATTACATTTTTCGCACTAGTTTGGTTGAATGGTCAGTGCTATTGTTGTGAACTAACACGTCAAATAATTTTTCGTGATATCAAACTGAGAAAGTCTTTCATAATTTTTAACAAGCAAGATCAAATGGTCCCAAGAGATTAAAAAAGGCCATACCACTAGAAAAACATAAAAAGCCCAGAAATCTTTTCAATCTATGAAAGTGGAAGAATTTAAGCGCATAGTTATGCTTATGTATCTCAGTTTGGTTGAGCCGCTCCGATTCATGGTGGAAGAGCTACCGTGCAGTTATCAGGATGAGTGACGATATCTGCTTTCAGATTTTTTCAGTCCCAGTAGTCAGTATGAATTTTGCATCTGGCAATATATACCTTCAAATGGAGCACAAAAAAGCACTTTGTAAGCCTTAATTCTGGGCGCTTCAATAAACTTCAACCGTAAATGATTAAACTACCTCTACGCTAAAGCCTCTCATGATCATCTGATAACTGTGAGCTATACTCCAAAGCCAGTCTAGATAAGTTCGTCTAAACCAGTGCTCATGTTAACCAAGTGTAGGCTTGGATCATTCATCCAAAAAAAAAAAAACGTCTAGTCGTCTATTTTATTTAACATCGCTACTGTAAAAAATAAACTTCAGCAATAAAAACATGGGTGAATGAATATGGCAGTATCTAACCAAAGTTTCTGAATGAGGGGAATGAATAGATCGTACTATCCAGGTATGGACTGACAAGGGTACATATCAAAGGGGGGAAAAGCTACTCTTTGCTATAGCTTGAAACAAAGCATATGTCGAAACAAAAGGGTAGAAAATAACATGGTGGTAAAAACCAATATGCACTCTTGCACCTCATGTTGAAAATTAGTTAAATCAGTTGGTCAGACAGTGGTATTTCTCCCAGCAAGGCCTGTTATATGGTATTTGTTTAATTCGGCCCGGAGAAAGCTCCCACTAATGTGACCCCTGCGTCGACGACCATCGTGTGGCCTGTGATATAGCGAGACTCGTCAGACGCCAGAAACAGAACGGCGTGGCCGAACTCCTCAGGCGTCGCACACCTCCCGTGAAGCGGATGTTTCGGGCCCAGGAAGGCAGCCTGCTGCTGGGCCGTCTCCTGCACCTTGTCGGGACTCGGCGCCCAATCCCGGACTCCGCGCGTAGGAATATACGACGGGCTCACGCCGTTGACCCTGACCCCTTTAGGAGCCAGGGTCAAGGCCAGCTGGGATGTCATGTTGTCGAGGGCAGCTTTTGAGGCGCTGTAGACGGCGGCTGCCGGCCAATGCGTAATGCTCAGGATGGATGAGACCATGATGACGTTCCCTTTGGATTTCTCCAGATGAGGCGCCGCCAGCTGAACCAGGAAAAAACTGGCCTTCACATTGGTTGACATGATCTGGAGGGAAAGTAGAGGCGCTGTTATCAACAGCTAGTGGTTTCCCAGCTGAGTCAAAACTTAACTAACCGTAGAATAGATAAAAACCATGTGTGTGGTATGGGAAATAGGAAACACTATGCCTCAAAAGCATCGGTCCAGAAGACTAATGGCAATAGAAGAAGAAATAGAAACACCAATTTAAGGCGTAACAAGAAAAAAGTTTGAAGTCAATCGTTGAAGATATCGAATAGAAACCGTCAAGCAAAGTTCGTTGTAAATATATTGCGATTTTTGCTTGGTGACAATTAAGTTAAACCTCAGATCTGTTTTTGAATTTCGAGATGCCAAACGTAATTTTGCGGACCATTTTCGCGAAGTTAACTGAACAGAGAAATGCAGTTTTTTTTTAAGTATTAAATAAAAAACATACGTTAGCGCTGTGTCACGTGAGGAGTACGAACCATATCTTCTGATTTTTTTTCCAAGGGAAACAATACATGAATTAACTTCTCAAATTCTTTTGTTTAGATTTATCAACGTTTCTGAACGAGCAAGTCAGTTTCTTTTTGCACTCTTAAATTAACCACAGAAAGTCATTTATAGGTGAAAGTTTTTTCTTTAAAAAAAACCGATGTATTTAATAACATTTTCAACTAAAGAACTTGCACATTAAGAAGTATTTTTTAAATTTTTTTTCCATAAGGTAATTTTGAAAATCTCTTTACCCTATTGTTTGCAGTTTTATCCTTTAAATCTCAAAATCTAATTTTCCTTATTGTTCTTCCACATAAGCGTCAGTTTCTTTAAAAACTTATCTATCAAGCTCTATGAAACTTTGCTCTCTTGTGGCATGATACATGGGAAGGATCTGAAATTCTCCATAATGTTTTGTTTTTAATAATTGTTTCCTCTGGACACTGCCCAACCCGTTTATATTAGCTTTGTGAAACAGAAAAATGAAAAAAGAAAATTTCGTTTCAGATCAATTAAGAAGATTACAATTAAACAAAAATAGAGGGACTTTAACAATTCTCTGAAATTTCTGCTTGACACTTTTGATTTTAATTGAGATATTTAAACCGTGACTCAAATCGAGAATAAAGCTGCTTAGTCGGGAATGAAACCTGCTATCAGAAGTCCATAAGTCCTTGCAAGGGATGGAACCCAGGATCTTTTAATAGTCAGTACAGCGCTTTACTTACTGAGCCATTGGATGTTCCTATGATCCTAGATCGTATGACAGACATATCTTATGATTACTTCATTTTGAACGAAAGTCGAGGGAGTGGCTTTAAAAATCTTGATTAAATTTTAAAGATGAAACTCATGGCAACTACGGGGTAATTATTATTATTTCTTTTTTTAATTATTATTGTTGTTGTTACTGTTGTTGTTGTTATTATTATGATAAGCGCTGATAAAAAGAGCTTCAGATCTACGAACACAACCGAACAAGGTCCACCCACCAGATCAAACTGCTCTTCGGTTGTTTCGGCCAGGCCGTTTTGCGAAGTAAACACCCCGGCGTTACACACCAGAATGTCCAGACGTCCAAAGGTTTTGATCGTCTCGTCCACGACCCTCTTCCTCACGTCCGGCTTGGTCAAGTCTCCGGCCACTGTGGCGAATGTCTCGGAACCGCTCTCTTTGATCGCTCCAGCCGAGCCCTCCTTCGCAGCCTGAGCTTCCACCTGACAGAGCACCTTCGCGTCTGCGAGCCTCTTCTCGTCTCTTCCTGTGAGTGTGACGCAAGCGCCCTCTCTAGCCAGCCGCAGCGCCACCTCCTTTCCTAGGCCGGAACTGCTACCGGTAACTATGGCGACCTTGTCAACGAAGCGGCAGGTTGGTCGGACTGACCGAGGAGCGTCGTTGGTGGCCATGTTGGACTCGAGAGTATTCAAACTTGGCTCCGCTAAGTCTAACTCTGCTCAGTTTCGCCCAAAGCCTGATCGCCTTGCTGAGAGAGTATAGGAAATAAAAAAAGGACCTAGCTTAGAAACAAAAGTGAATTTAAATTTTCCCATGAATATCAGTGACGTTCATGGCAGCTGACACAATTAAATTTAGGTGAGCCTTATTCAGGTAGGAGTTGTTTATATATATATATATATATATATATATATATATATATATATATATATATATATATATATATATATATATATATAGATCTAGTTGAACAAAGCTCTTCGTGCATGTCCTTGAAAAAATTAAAGGTGTTTTGATGAAAAAACCTTCCCCCGAATCATATGTTTACAATATGCAACAAAATGATAACGTCGCTATCGTCGTAATTACAAACAAAATAATTTCTCTGGCAGTCGTTTCACGAGATTTTGTTGTGACTCATATGTCCTTTATCTTTCAGTCGTGGTTGTTCTAGCTATTCCAATCGTGAACGCTTGGATTCATAGGTCAAAAAGCTCATCATTGCAATCACCCTATGTATCTCAAAGGTGTGGAATGCAATACAAGAAAGTATTTATAATTTGTCAAACGGTGAATGGTGAAACTGCATTTTAGCAAACAAAAAAAAAGGTTTTTGACAATCAGACGTTGATATTGAGTCCTTATGTTTAAAACTTTTGTTCATTGGTCAAATTTGTCTTATTTCCTTACTGTAGAATAGGCCTTAGAAACTATTCATTCATTCATTTAAATGTGTTTGCTAACTTTACCTACGGATATCATATTTCAACCTTCAAGCAAATGTCCAATTTAAAACATTAAGCAAAGACATCAACAAACTTAGGCAGACATAACAGAATATGAAATAAAGGAAGCATTGGAGAGCATGAAAAAAATGAATATGCACCGGGTCACACGGCTTGCCCGCAGAACTGTACAATTTTTTTTTTGGCATGACATAGAGGATTTGTTTTTATGGATTCTCTATATTACAGCCAGCAGAAAGGAAAATTGTGTCCTTCTCAAAGGCAAGGAACATTAGGGCTTATTGATAAAGGGAAGGGACTACCAAAAGAAAATTTAACTAACTTGCGCCCCATTTTTCTCATCAGAGCGAATTATAAAATAACATCAAAAGCGCTTGCACTTAGAATAATGAACATTTTACCACACATCACACAAATTAATCAAGCGGATTTTGTTAAAGGTAGAAATATATCAACAGCTTTCAGACCAGTTGATGACATAATAATTCATTAAAGCAATAAGGAATCACAAAGTATTGTCCTCAGCTTAGATTATTCTACAGCTCCTGACACATTATCAACTTCCCTCATACTAGAAGCACTTGAAAAGAATGGATTCGGTAACAAGTTCAAATCCTGGATTAAAACTCTATTGACCGATCCGAATTGTGGGATATATTCGGAATTTTATCTAGCAAGAGGAGTTCGTCAGGGATGTCCAGTTTCCCCAATACTTTTTATCCTTGCCGTGAGAATGCTCGCAATAAGCATTCGCCAAGATAATAACATTAGCGGAGTTAAAATAGCGTATTGAGTGCTTACTATAAAGATAGTAGACTGATGGCACCACACTGTTTGTAAGAAATGAAATTGACTTCAGAGAGGTATTGGTCCAAATAAAAAAGTTCAGCTTATTTTCCGGTTTCAATTAAATGAAAGTAAGTTCAATGCAATGATTCTATCAAAGACTTTAGTCCAACCGGAAACAATTGGTAACATAAGATGCGTGGACAATATCAAAATACTAGAAACACATTTTAGCAGTCTATACTCAAGAGGAGAAATTGATGATAATTGGAACGGAAGAATAGAAAAAAATAGATAAAAAAACTCTTGTGTTTATGGGCGAAAAGAGATTTATCTATCAAAGAAAAAAGTTATTATTTTAAAAACACTTATATTAAACAAAATAAACTACATCATCAGTAGTATTGGCCTACCAGAAAAAAAAAATCCTTATACAAACATTCAGAATTTTATTTCGATTTTTTCTGGGGGAACATTTCTCGACTTTTAGAGCGTTTGAAAAAAATTGAAAGGAAAGTTCTTTGGCGTGATACTTAAAAAGGAGGGCTTAACATATTTCACATTTCTAGAATACTCTCTGCAGCCTTCTGACAATGGGCAGAAGCTGTGTGTACAGAACCAGAAGAAGATTTGAAAACAAGAGCCTTTCAGACATTGAGACCAGTCGCGGGTAAGGCGGTTTTTGCTCAAGCAAAACCAAAAAAAAAAAAAAGGTATTCATAAAGTTAAAAACCAGTTTTGGAAACGGATATTGGAAACTTGGGCAACTTTTAATAAACACAGTGGGTCGCAAGATTTTATGAAGCAACCAATTTTCAATAACAAATATCTCACATACCACAACGAATCTCTTTACAATGAAATATGTATTAAAATTAATTTAATTTTTGTAAATGATTTATATAAAGGGAATGACTTTATAAGTCCGGAGGAATTCACAAGAGAGACTGAAATGTATCCAGCACGACATTTAGACTATAACCTTCTTAAACTCGTTATTACACAGAATAAACCTCAAGCGTATAACCCTACCGAAATCAAATATCTATTCAGAGGTTAAGAAATTGGAAAATTAAAGAGAAAAGGTATGTCACAACTACTAGCATAATTTGAGCCATCCCATGCTACCACATTTTAGAACAATAGATTTGACTACCAAGTTCTGAAAGACATGAGGTCGATGCCATACAAATATACTAAAGAAAATCGACTGCAGACATTGTAAAGGAAAATAATGAGCAATATTTACCCCACTAACATACTGTTAAATAAAACGGGAATAGCGTCTAATGGAAACTGCGCTCGATACGGTCAGGAAGATAACATAGAGCACTTCTTTGCTGAATGTCCCGCAGTAAAACCACTATGGACAGAAGTAGAGAATCTGATAGCACTGTGGCTCGGAAGAAGACTGACACTCACAACTTCTATGATCCTTTTGAGAGTAGAACAAGGAAAATTATCCTCAAAAGAATACAAAACTATAAATTTAGCAATTCTTACATGTGAACTATCCATTTCCAAATTTAGGTACGGAAAACAAACATTTTTTAAAGGCCTTTTCTTCTCAGAAATCCACTTTGGAAAATTGAACTTTTTGAACTACTAAACTATATCGGTAATTATTAATCGAGTATATATGCCAAACATTAATGAACACCTTGGTAAACTAAAGTTTATTCGTATTTAAAAAAAAACATTATGCTGTACTTTCATAATTTATGTCTTAGTTCTATGATATTCGAACATTTGTCATTGTAGTGGTGGTTATTATTGGGTGGTTTGTTTCTGGTTTTGGGTTCAGTTTTTGTTTTTAATTTCCTTTGTAGCTCAAATATTTTGATAATAAAGGAAAGAAAAATGAATTTAAAAAAAGGCTATGACGAAAAAAACAACAAAACAAACAAACAACAACAACAACAACAACAACAACAAAACAGGAAAAGGTTGCAAAGGCCACACAATAAAATTAAGTACATATTGAAACATTCTTCTCTATACATATGATTATACAGAAAGCTATTAATTCTTAAAAAGGCAGTAAGCAAAATTCTTTTTCCTTTAAGTAAAGGCTTTAAAAAAAAGGAAATGAATGTGAAAGCTGACTCTATACTCCGTGTTTAGAATATCGACCTTTCCCAAGATTCGAAGACACAGATAAAAGAGAAACAGCCCGGAAAGCAACCCAAAAGATGAACGAGTGTAAATGAATAATCGGAAAAAATATATTCTTACATTACCTTTAATCTCAATCGTGCATATGCATAATAAAACTAATTAAAGAAATAATAAATACATCTGTTTGAAAGAATTAGCGAAATTAAAATACACGTGGCCAATAATTGCACAAAACCTATGCCTGCTTCTGAGTTTAAAAAAAAATGAAACAAAAACAAAACAAAACAAAAAAACATAAAGCTTTACTGATCTCGACACTAATGTAAGAAATGGGGATCTAATTATATTGGTGGTCGCGATAGAAATGGTGGTGGTGGTGGTGGTGGTGGTGGTGGTAGTAGTAGTAGTAGTAGTAGTAGTAGTAGTAGTAGTAGTAGTAGTAGTAGTAGTAGTAGTAGCAGCAGTAGTAGTAGCAGCAGTAGTAGCAGTAGCAGCAGCAGCAGTAGCAGTAGCAGTAGCAGTAGTAGTAGTAGTAGTAGTAGTAGTAGTAGTAGTAGTAGTAGTAGTAGTAGTAGTAGTAGTAGTAGTAGTAGTAGTAGTAGTAGTAGTAGTAGTTGTTGTAGTAGTAGTAGTAGCAGCAGCAGTAGTAGTAGCAGCAGCAGCACCACCACCACCAGCAGCAGCAGAACAGAACGAGCTACATCAACAGCCAGAAAGGCTATAGTTGCAACTGAATTTGTAATAGAAGCAGTTCGAGGCTAAGCAGGAGGATTCCAAATTGCTTTAACAATTGATGTAAACGAAAAAAATATACGGGTCAAAGTGCCAGACCTTCTAATATATATCAGAAATAATGTTTTCATAACATAGTGCCTACCAAGCTTAACTTACAAGTCCTTGGTTGATCCGTTCAAGGTAAACTTGAAGTGTGCAAGGTTTAGGAGTCCAGAACACTGGTTAGCTAATGAAACCAACGAATGACTCCGACTCTTTTTCTTTCTTGATCACTCCCAAACCGATCCACAAGGACCCTCCAGTTCTGCAAAAAGGCTACAGGTTGAGCGGGGAAACTGGACGCGATAGATGTGTAGCTTAGACCATGTTTTCGTGACGTCAGCAACAATGCCGGAAGCTGACGTTGTCTCAATCGGTAAAGTAGACACACTTTTGACCCTAATCACGATATAGGTGTCAGGACAGGGTCGTAATCCTGTTTTTCTAAGGCGAGGTGAACTGAAGTCACGTCACTTGTAAGATTAGTATTCTGTGATCTAATTATTAACTTAGGTGACAAAAACATAAAACGAGACAGGAGCCTATGAAAGCTCTCTTATGTCTGTGCGTCGTCTTAAATTTAGAGAAAGAGAGAGAGAGAGAGAGAGAGAGAGAGAGAGAGAGAGAGAGAGAGAGAGAGAGAGAGAGAGAAAGATATATATATATATATAGAGAGAAAGATAGAGAGAGAGATAGAGAGAGTGAGAGAGACAGAGAGAGAGTGAGAGAGGATGAGAAAGAGTGAGAGAGATAATCTTTGTCAGTTTTCAATAATCTCAGACCTGTCACATTAAACCTTTAATTTTCCCATGAATGTTTGTCACACATAGATCTAGATTGATTGGATTATTTTACTCTTGTCGAAAATGGTGTTTGTAAAGTAAGGTGCCGAGAGATGAGACCGAGGTATCTTAATTAGATTCGCGCCATTGTATCACGAAATCACGAAGATGAAGAGATTTTATCCCCCCCCCACCCCCACCCCCATACCCATGGAGATAAATGAAAATCATATGAAGTCAATAATTTATTTCGAATTACAAATAGAAGAAAAGTTTTATTACATACCTTTGTAAGTGCCACGTCTTTACTTCTGGCAGTCTGGTAACATGTAAAGAATAGATCTAGGTCCTGTCAAATTACTGTATTAAGTTGAGCATTTGTCAGGTGTATGGAT
>JAWDGP010006390.1:217500-262500 GCA_033675545.1 Elysia crispata | reverse complement strand
GTAACATTAATTCTCTATATAAAAAGGGGATCCCAACTCGCAAGACTTTCAAGTGTCAAATGTTAATACAGAGTTAGCTCAGGATGCTGTCCCTCACAATGTTTGTTATTTCATCAAAACGACTATAGTTTTCTTTCAGTGTTGCCACAGCAAGCGATTATGCAGGATAAAAGAACCGATCCCCGATATCTGGTATGTAGTGATCTTTGTAAGTGCGGAAAATAGTCGCACTTGGGAACCCATTAGAGAAGTAAAACCCCAAAATTCATAATTGAGAATTTCCTTTAGTTATAGTGTCACGCCTGGGCAGATTTAAGCTGAAGTACCATTGGTACCGGATGTTTGTTGATGTTTCTTTGTTGTTTTTGTTGTTGCTGTTACTATTATGTTGTTTTTGTTGTTGTTGTTGGTGGTGGTGGTGTTGTTGTTGTTATTGTTGTCGTTAGTTTATCTGCTTGTCTATTAAAAATCAATTACAGCAAATTCAACATGAAAAAAGTCAAGATAATTCGAAAAGTTGTACAAGCGTTTGCGTCCACAGGTGATTCTCGGTGTTCCCCTCTAGACTGGAAATGTGACAATTATTGCCAGCTTCTCCACTGATATTTTACTGACATTAAGTTACGAAGTTCTCCGTGAAGTCATATTAAGGGTGATACATTTAAACAATCGGAAATAATTCATTTACGAACTAAAAAGTCAAAATACTTAGCCAGTTGGTTCAAGAGATGTCAGACATGGCTCATGATGATAAAGAGGTTAATTTAGTTTCTCAGTAGTTATCATATCCATGCAACCTCTACGATGAGATTATTTCAGTGAAAAGCATTTATGGAATGAAATATAAATGAAAATAAACGCTCTAACTGCGTTTTTAAAAAAAAAGTTTATTTTCTTTTACTAATCAAAAATAAAATACATGTTATCGTTAAATGCATGCATTGAGTTGACAATGGAATGCTATTTTATATTAAACATCATGATGAATGTGCGATTCAGCGATTTCCGATTTCCGAATATTATCTATGCAGCAAGGGTAAAAATACGTTTCAGAGTTTAAAAAAAAAGCGTCACAATTAAGTTCTTATTTTTTAGATCAATAAAAGTAAACTGGCGTAACATCATATAATTGTATCAGGTAGGAGAAATATGACAAATGACATATATTTGTTTATGTGTGTGTGTATCTCGATTCTGTCCACATATAAGGCATACTTAAGTGTCAATAAACTTGGCTTTGGTCAGTTCTAAACATAAGATTAGAAAAATTGATATATACTTAAAATAAATAAATATATTTGTATGATGCATCTCATTTTCATTTTATGAAGGAATAGTGTTAAGGCGAGGTGAAAGGCTTTTATATCTGGAAGAAGCATTTGAAACAAAGAAGTTGTGAAACACAGAAAAAAAGGCTGTTCACAAGCATAATTTTGAACGTTCTCAAAGCAATGTTTTTTTTACCACTCCACAAACTAGTAAAAGACCTTTTTTACCCTTAAGCTTGTACCTTCATCTCAATGAATTACTTGAACCATTTAGATAGACTGAATAAACTTCTTTAAAGTAAGAAATTTTTGAAAAAAGAGCAACGGCGATATATCCAAGAGAATTATAGAGGCAGGAACTCTAAGCTGCTATTTTACTCATGCACACCGACGCGTAATCCCCAAGTAGTTGCTCTCTCATCCCGCATCATAAGAGCCAGGAAGTGAGCGGTAAGGCTTCCTGCACTACTCATTCTTCAGCTCCTGTAGCCTCTTCTCGGCAGCGGTGGTTATCTTTCCTTGACTTGCCTCATCCTTCTCAACGGTTTTGATGACACCCACCGCCGCCACCCGGCCCTTCTGCTCCACAATAAACCGACCCAAGCGAGAATAGTGCTGGAATGGCTCTACAACCGTAGGTTTGCTTGGAGTCAGCTTGACCATGGCAGCATCACCTGACTTCAGAACCTTAGGTTTGGCCTCATCTTCCTCATCTTTCACGTCCGAAACACAAGCGATCTTCATCAGGATTTCTTCCACCTTGCAGGTCACTGCGTCCGTGTGGCATTTGATCACATATGCAGATCCTATCTCGATCGTCCCTGGATGCTCCATGACCATCATCTAATTTGAAAGAAAAAAGAAATATATCATAAAGTTTTACTTGTGTATAGCGCTCCATTGGTGGAGATCTCTTACCCATTGTTTTGACTCTCTCTCGCTGTCTCTCCATATATAATAATTGCCACATAGCTCCTCGCATCAAATGATTTAGAAGTTAATTTTTTTCCCCAACTGGTGCTGAACTTTGGTTACTCTGTGTTTCCTACACGAGCCTTAACTCCTCTAAAGACTTATAACAAGTTCCTAATATTTATACACCTCTACTTGTGTCTAAAACCAACGTCGTGTAAGATCTTTAACCACCTCCTCCAAGTAGACCTATAAGCACTGTTATCTCTATTGAAGAAAACTGAGCGCAGTTATCTCTATTGGACTAAGCACTGTTATCTCTATTGAACTAAGCACTGTTATCTCTATTGAACTAAGCACTGTTATCTCTATTGAACTAAGCACTGTTATCTCTATTGAACTAAGCACTGTTATCTCTATTGAACTAAGCACTGTTATGTATATTGAACTAAGCACTGTTATCTCTATTGAACTAAGCACTGTTATCTCTATTGAACTAAGCACTGTTATCTCTATTGAACTAAGCACTGTTGTCTCTATTGAACTAAGCACTGTTGTCTCTATTGAACTAAGCACTGTTATCTCTATTGAACTAAGCACTGTTATCTCTATTGAACTAAGCACTGTTATCTCTATTGAACTAAGCACTGTTATCTCTATTGAACTAAGCACTGTTATCTCTATTGAACTAAGCACTGTTATCTCTATTGAACTAAGCACTGTTGTCTCTATTGAACTAAGCACTGTTGTCTCTATTGAACTAAGCACTGTTGTCTCTATTGAACTAAGCACTGTTATCTCTATTGAACTAAGCACTGTTATCTCTATTGAACTAAGCACTGTTATCTCTATTGAACTAAGCACTGTTATCTCTATTGAACTAAGCACTGTTATCTCTATTGAACTAAGCACTGTTATCTCTATTGAACTAAGCACTGTTATCTCTATTGAACTAAGCACTGTTGTCTCTATTGAACTTAATTAAGCACTGTTATCTCTATTGAACTAAGCACTGTTATGTATAATGAACTAAGCACTGTTATCTCTATTGAACTAAGCACTGTTGTCTCTATTGAACTAAGCACTGTTATCTCTATTGAACTAAGCACTGTTGTCTCTATTGAACTAAGCACTGTTGTCTCTATTGAACTTAATTAAGCACTGTTATCTCTATTGGACTAAGCACTGTTATCTCTATTGAACTAAGCACTGTTATCTCTATTGAACTAAGCACTGTTATCTCTATTGAACTAAGCACTGTTATATCTGTTTAACTAAGCCATGTTATGTCTATTGAACTAAGCACTGTTATGTATATTGAACTAAGCACTGTTATATCTGTTGAACTAAGCACTGTTATGTATATTGAACTAAGCACTGTTATCTCTATTGAACTAAGCACTGTTATCTCTATTGAACTAAGCACTGTTATCTCTATTGGACTAAGCACTGTTATCTCTATTGAACTAAACACTGTTATGTATATTGAACTAAGCACTGTTATCTCTATTGAACTAAGCACTGTTATCTCTATTGAACTAAGCACTGTTATCTCTTTTGCAATAAGTACTGTTATTTCGATTGGACTAAGCACTATCATCTCTATTGCACTAAGCACTGTTATCTCTATTGCACTAAGCACTGTTATCTCTATTGCACTAAGCACTGTTATTTCGATTGGACTAAGCACTATCATCTCTATTGCACTAAGCACTGTTATCTCTATTGCACTAAGCACTGTTATCTCTATTGCACTAAGCACTGTTATCTCTGTTGCACTCAGCACTGCTATCTCTATTATTTATATAATGTATATCAAGTATTTCACTAAAGAATGCAAGTCACCACATGGTATTCCTTAGTTTCTCATACTAACAACCGGTAAACTATTGTCACAATGGCCGACCCATCTCTTTCTTTCTTTTCCTTACTTTACCATCTTATATTCAATCTTTGTTCCCAATTCAGTTCCGGAACTTTATCATGTCTCCCTCTTTTTCACTTTTTAAAAACTTTCTGTCTCTCTTATACTCACGTACAGACATACAGATACTACCTCTCCACCCCCCCACACACACACACATATCCCACCAAACTCACCCAACGTCTGTCTCAGCTAGTCTTATTTTATCCCACAACCGCACCCTTCTTTGTGGATCTTCAGTTTGTCACAAAATCTTGCCTATTTCACGTCTTCAGAGGATCTCTGTTTTAAGAATTCAGACACGCTTGTTCTTAAATATTGACAACATGATCATCAGCTCAGAGACCTTTGCACCAATTGTTTATGCTTAGTGTTTTTTGTTCAGAACTAGACACGGCCTTATCTTAAAAAAGGCTTTAACATTACAATGTGGGGAAAAGTGGTGGGGGGGGGGGGGGGGTGGAGGGAGAGGGAGGGTCTCACCCGAGCGGTAAATGACAACGCCCCCTTGGGGGGATCATTGTTGTAGTCTCCAGCCACGTTACCGATGCTGATTTCCTCCACAGAGCTGTCGCCGACGCTGAAGCTTACAAAATCTCCAGGCAGGGCCCCTGTCACGGGTTTGTTGTCCATCATAAGAACATTTGCCTGTCGTTGGTGTGGATGGAAGAAAGCGGGGTGAGGTGGGGAGTGCTGGGGGCGGGGAGAGGGATATGTTACCCAGCTTGCAAAATCTTTACCGTCGAATTTTCAGGTGACTCTATCGTTAGGATTTTTATAGGCCAGTAAAGTGCTGGGTGCCGTTTCTCGAAGACTGAGTTTAAAACAGATAACTAAGGCGAGAAAACTCTGACCAAATACCTCGCAATGCACTATATCCTTTAGACATAAAGTATTATTGTCTATATTTTTAAGAGAACATGTGTGACTAATGTTTTACCAATATTAGCTTTCTCAAATTACCATCGTTGTCAGATTCTGAGGGCCAATGGTGAGAAGCATCCCAGTCTTAAGGACGCCAGTTTCCACACGACCTACAGCTACTGTCCTAACACCTGGTATCTGTTGCACTTCTCGGAGCGGCAGTCGCAGTGGTTGCTCTGTCCGAGGGGGTTGGAGGCAGAACAGCTTCCAGGGCTTCTAATAGTGTCTTTCCTGAAGCTTTACTTTCCCTGCGCTCAATGGTCCAACCTTCAAACCAAGTCATCTTATCTGATGATGTGGTCATGTTTTCTCCTTGCAATCCACAGATGGGTACGAAGGCAACAGTCTTAGGATTATACCCAATTTTTTTCATCATAAGCGGAAATTTCCTCCTTAATTTCATTGAAACGAGCCTGTAAGTAGAGAGTGAAACACAGTCTAGATGTAGCAGAAGCCTATTTTTAGAATCGAAGCCTCTTGTTGAAACGTTCAGTCAAGGTAAATTCTAGATCTATTTCAGTGTGTAGACCAAGCTTTAGTCAGAAGTCTGTTTCAGGCCCTATCCAGAGGTATCTGCAGAATTTATTATAAACTGCTTTTCCTCAATTCGGTTCTTAAAGTTTGCTTTAATTGTTTAATCTAGATCAGCATTTATATTATAAGTTTAATTCAAATATAAGTTAAGAGAAATACATAGCAACATAGATTTATTTTTTCTAATGAAGCGCAAATTTCTTCTTTTGCTCTAAAATGAGCTTTTCGTCCAAGCCCTCGTTACATAACGTTTCGATAACTGCAACTTATTTAATGAATTGATCTTGGCTTGTCTCGACTTAAAACAATTAGATAAAAGTGTCTTTAATGTTTGCGAAAATGTGTAGTTGTAACAAGGTTACATCGAATAAAAAGGCCTCTAGAAACTGATGAACTCCCTTCCTATGATTTATTTGTAGATTTTAAATCTGAAATAGTGTCATGTTTATGTACAGCCGAGGATATAAATGGTTCACGATTCTCCTTATTTACAGCTAAAGATCTGAAAGATGATGTGCCGGATTGGATGTAGAAAGCCGTGCGTCATAAAAATAGTTGAATCCAGAGGAGATGGCAAGGGCAACATTACTAAAAAAAATCAGTGGCTTTTTCAAATTTTTTTTAGACTCCTGTTTTTATATAACTATGAAACACGTTGATGGTAAGACTTTCTAAGGCACAATTTGTAAAAGACAAATGTGTGTCAGCATAGGATTAATTTTGTTGGACATGGTGTGACACAGAATTTTTATCGCACAAAGCTGAGCTCGCTTGAGATTCAGTGCAATAATTTTATCCATACGTTTATTGCTAACGCAGAAGTGACGATTACTAACTTCACTGTAAGGTGGATTTGTGCTGTCCATCTGATTCACCGCAACAATCAGCTGCTCCACGCCAAGGCTGTAAGCCAGCAGGGCTTGTTCCCGGGTCTCTCCTCCACTGGTCATACCGAGCTCAAACTCCCCGACTGCCGCAGAAACAGTGAGCACCACACAGTCAGCCTGGTTGTCACGTATCAAACAATGCGCTCTTGAAATAAGATTAAGGTTATGATAAGATGAAATTACACAATACTGTTGTTAAAATATGCGTACCTTTAAACATCCATCGAATGTATCCTTAACAAATCTGCGTACCTCTAAACATCCATCGAGGGTATCCTTAACAAATCTGCGTACCTATAAATATCCATCGAGTGTATCCTTAACAAATCTGCGTACCTCTAAACATGCATCGAATGTATCCTTAACAAATCTGCGCAGCTATAAACATCCATCGAGTTTATCCTTAACAAATATGCCTATCTCTAAACATCCATCGAGTGTATCCTTAACAAATATGCGTACCTCTAAACATCCATCGAGTGTATCCTTGATGAATCTGCGCGATCCTGGAACATCAGCAATGGTGAGGTCGCCTAGGCTGGCTTGATACATTTCCTTAAGAACACCTCGTTCACGTTCTTCACTCGTCTTGTCCACGGCATATGCCATCCTGAAGGAACTATCATTCCACTGAAAGAAACAACAACCCCCCCCCAGAAACCATAAGTTTCATAACTTCTGTAGTGGAATGATACAGGTAAGAGTCAAGGGGTTTATAGCAAACAATAATATCAACTACCGTGCTTGTAATGGTTATAGGGAACTTTCACAGTTCTGTAGCATCATGGAAAACCAAGAATTCACAATGATCAGTTATCCTCATAAAAATGATAATTTTTTGCACTGCTTTCTTAACTGACTCTTATCTGAATAAGCTGTTTTGTTGGTATTTTTTCCTCATATATTTCTTTATTTTTTTATATATATATATAAAACAGTTATACGCTTTTGTATTACAGCTGCTAATAAGTCTAATCCAAATGGGTTATTAACCATTGAGGAAAACTGTCCGAACAAAATAAATGCATATGACGTTTCTATATCTCATAACTTTTCTTGAATATCAGACAGTTGAGTCAATAAAGAAGGTCACTTTCAATCATTTTTTTAGATTGCAATTTATTGATTATGTAATAAAATTTTCAAAAAGAAAATATGTACTTTAAATTAAACAGAATATTCTCGATCTAATCCAGATCTATGATCAGACCATTTTATATAGAAAGTAAAAGTATATGCGGTCTCTTTTAGGGAATAGAGATTAGCAAATGTCAGAATCCACGGATAAATCTAAAAAAGCAGGTGATATTTTTTGCCTTGTCATATTTCCTTTGTTGCTTTTTTTCTTTTTATTTGAACCAATGACAATCCTTTGATTCATTTTGAACCACCCAATCAAAAACTTTGAAATTTGATACACTTGAGCTTTTTTTCCAAGAGTATACGTTATCTGTATGACGATACCTTCAAAAATTTGAAAATCATCCTTATTCTTTTTGCAATAAGACTATCGCCTTAATATGCTATGACGTTTCTAAAATTAGATTTATTGATAAAGAGGTAAACTCCCAGTCCAACTTTACACCACTAACTCAGGGTATTTTTTCTTCTTCTCATAATTATGTTATTGTAAAAGATTACTAAGATCGTGAGATTGAGAACCATCCTCATGTATTGGGGAAGTTAAGCCAATTTGAAACTGGTCAAACAGATAAGGTGAGAATGTAATAAAGTGTTTGCATTCGTCAAGTACTTGGCACCAACAATTCTCCACACAATTCTCTATTGTGCTGTGTATTATTTTGATACAAGCGCTGCTATATTGCTCTCAATAGAGTTACAATCAATATGGAAACATTATCCCAGTTTTGCCCCTTAAACTAAATGACTAAATATTAACCTGACATATTTCGCAATTTATGTTTACAAGGACAGAGGCGACAGCTGTGGATATCGTGTAAAATTTCCAAAACAAGATGTCTGAAAAGATACCCTTTTCACCCCTAGAAAAACTAACCCGCCGCTTTTATGTGATATAAAGGTGAGAGATTTTCAAATAGAACACATGCAATTTGTGCAATGCTAATAGCAGAATTCCCATAAAACGTATATGTTAGCCCTGCGTGGCAATATGTGCAACGCTAATAGCAGAATTCCCACAAAACTTAGATGTTAACCCTACGGGACATTATGTGCAATGCTAATAGCAGAATTCCCACAAAACTTAGATATTAACTCTACGTGGCATTATGTGCAACGCTAATAGCAGAATTCCCACAAAACTTAGATGTTAACCCTACGGGACATTATGTGCAATGCTAATAGCAGAATTCCCACAAAACTTAGATGTTAACCCTACGTGGCATTATGTGCAACAGATGTAATTACCTCGGCCTTGTCCTCTCTCTCGAGCCTAGATAAACTCCTGCCATCTTGACGGCCAAGTTTAGCGGCCAGATAACCGACAATTGTAGACTTGTCTGAGTTGTCTGCTCCTGTGAAAACAACCTGAATCTTTTTCTTTTCCATTGCGAATAGATATAGCTGTTTCAGACCTCTGAAGATAAATGATACAATAAAAATTTTATAACGAGGCAACTGAAAAAAAAATTTTTTTCAGTTTCAGAGCCACGAAGGTTGGCTCCAGTTACTTGACAGAAAAAAATATTTTCACTTTGTTAATTTTGGTCGGTTCAGTAACGCTTACTGTGTAAACTGATCTAGTAACAATGAATCATATGATTTTTTTGTCAATTGATGCAATAATAATAACAACGGTAAAAACAAGAACAGTAACAAAAATTGATTACATTGTAAAAAGTTTGATAACTTCTGTTCAAAGCAATAAAGAAAATGAACTTTTAAAATCAATTTTAAGACCCTTTTGAACGTTGATTAGTTTCTGAAGACTATAAATTCTAACAAAGGTGCTTTGTCTTGCGGAATTCAAAGCTGCACATTTATTGAAACCTACATAAGGAATGGTCAAAAGGATCTATAAATAGGTATAAGTTAACTATTTAAAGTAAGGAGATTAATAAAACAGATACTTAGATTTCTTTCTCCGCTATCTCTTCCAAAACATAACAATGTACAGTGATGAAGTTTACTGAATTTTGATCTGCCAAGATCAGTGTCCCCCGCCGTACAAAAAAATTAAAGAAAAGTTATGAATTTAAGCTTAAAACGTTCTTGAAAGTTCAACATACTTTTATTTTAATTAATTCATTAAAATTTTTAGCCAAATTTGTTATGATTAGACAAAAACATTGAGAAGATTATTCTAAGCTGTTTGCAACTTTCGAAACAAAAGAATCTTTTAAAACAAACTATTG
Organism: Elysia crispata; assembly: GCA_033675545.1. NCBI lineage: Eukaryota > Metazoa > Mollusca > Gastropoda > Plakobranchidae > Elysia > Elysia crispata. The sequence goes on along the minus strand of JAWDGP010006390.1, from coordinate 252,716 downwards.
TTTGTTTTTTTTTTTTATAAGTATAAATACGTTTTTAAAATATTTTTTTTACTTGAGTGGAGTGAAAAACTGAACAATGTTTTAAAAATCAAATTAAATTTGACATACGCAGCGTAAAGACAAAAAAAAAAAATAATGGGAAAACACGCTGATCTGTACAGGGGAGTAGTAGTGATTTGAATGGTCAGTATTTTAAGAGCAACTGTCATCGTTGCAATTTCTTCCGGAACGGCGATTGTGAATGTAAACACCACTTCTGCTTCTTTTACACGCGTTTCACAGTACTGCACTGTTATTCTTTGTATTGAGCGCACTCTTTCACCACATCATGTCATCTTAACTGGGTGATCAGCACCACATGATATTCTCGGTGGAGAGATAAATTGAAGAGAGAACTGCTTAAAAGATGGCACCCAAATTTAGTTTACCTTTTTGCTTGAGATCTTTCCTTCATTTAAAGAATGTCATCATAGCAGCGTGAGAACAATACCAATGTTTCAAGGTTCTATATATTTTAAAACTGTACCGTGAGTGGCTCTGGAGGAGATAAATATATTATTGTTGTAAAGCTTGCTTTTCTTCAGTGCAGCTGCATGGCTTGGAGGATATAAATCTGTTATTTTTTTTTATGGAATTTGCATTTCTTTCATGTAGTTATCTTCCCCACCTGTTCATTTGAACGGGCAATCATGATTATGGTATTATATTTTTTTTAAAAATATTAACATTCTTTGGTAGGAGAAAATTAATGGAAAATAAAAAAAAAAACCTAAATATTTTATTAAGGTCAATACTTGTACCAACATTTTCAACTGAAAGACGAAAAAAAATATATACATACTTTGTTGTTGTTGTTGTTGTTGTTGTTGTTGTTGTTGTTGTTGTTGTTGTTGTTGTTGTTGTTGCTTAACTCAGATCTCCTTAGGTTTCTTTATGATAAAAGTTTGACATTTTGCTTGAAAGACAAAAAGTAATATCTTAACTTTGAAAATTTGTATATTGTTTTCCAATCATTTGACATAGCGTAATTTCATTCTTTAAAAAAAGAAGCAGCAAAAATCACCAAGTAACCTAGTCTCAACAAGAAGTCAATTGATCTTGTTTGAAAAAAAAAAAACCTCTTTAAAAACCAATCTTAGCTCTCATTTTTAAGGATTTCTATCAAAGATTGTTAAAGCGAATTCACTTTTTGATTAAAGCAATGCCTTTTGATAATATGTAGCTGCCCAGTTTTTTAGTACTCGCATATATATGATAATGATTGTTTGAAAGGATATCTGAATAGATTGAGATTTTTCTTCTTTCAACAAAAATTTATCAGCTAAGTATTTTTATTTAACCAAATCCCAACTACAGGATCTTATAGCGATATTCAGTGAATAATGTCTTTCAGTAATGCGATTTCTTCTTAGTAAAACCTCTCACCCTATTTGAACTCGGTAGCCCGCCTATACGTTTCGTTACACTGACTGATCACACTATGTAATAGGTAGATTTATGCAATGGCATGGCTTGGTTTGTGGGTCAAAATTCTAACTATGACCATTTTTATAGAGATTTTCGAAAGGTGTTCTTAAATAAGCTCAAATAAAATATGTAGGCCTGTTTTTCGGTTTTTTGTTTTGTTTTGTGTTTTCTCTAAATCAGAACAGTTAAAATTGTTTCTGGCATGGGAAAACAGCTAATTGTGTACTTTCCCCTAAAATTTAGAAGTTTTTTTTATATATAAACGCTTATTACAAGGCCGTGCATTCACCAGGAAAATACAATGTGGTGCATAGCTGTGCGGCGTTTTATGTTGTTTCCACTTGTTGAGAATGAACGGATAAACAGGGATTGCGGTTCTACAAACATAGTAAACATCATTAACTATCTTTATTCGAATTCTGTTTATCATAGTCACAGATATCGGTGGGTTTTTTTTATCGTACTAGATCTAAGCTTATCTGATTCTGCTTTTAATATGTTCTGTATTGATTAGCTTGTACCTCAAAATAGGGAGAAAAGTGTGACGTCACGGATAATTAATCTGAGAACAATAGGGGCTGGCCACGCGTAATCATCAGTCGCCTAAGTAATGAGATCAACTCAGTACATATGGGACATAATAAGAGTGATATTGTCTTAATTCTTTAAAGCTTTTCAGCTATTTTTGCTTCGTTTAGAACCACCGGAAGGATTTCCGAATGAGAACGGTACCTCTGTCATTCTGGAGAGGGCTTCATTTGATCAGGCCATAGAAAAGATTGGCCACTTTGTTTTTGTATACCTCAAGTATGTGTAAATCATTTTCTAACAATGAATTACAAAAATAAATAAATAAATAAATAAATAAATAAAGTTACGAAATCATATATATATTCTATTATATCTTAATATGCTAATCCAACGTATCCAATCTGAGAGTCCAACTGAATCAATAACTAAAAGTTCTTAAGAGAAATTTACTTCATGATTTTGTCTTCTTGATGTTATTTAATATTGCTGCGTGAATACTCAACTATGCTTTTTATTGATTAAAAGAAAAAAAAAAAAAACGCACAAAATAAATCATTGGTTAACACACTCAGACGACTGAGGTTTTGTTGCTTCTAGAAAACGCAAGTGTTTGAACTTTCGGGTGTGGTAAAAATAACTAAGTTAACTTTCATATGGCAATTAAAACAACCCAACAAACGTTATTTATAATAAATTTAAAATGATCTGATCAGACGAAGAAACTTCGGCGCTTTTGCGTGTGCTACCCCAGACTCGTCCACTTTTGTCTACCATCTTGGAATCGACTGGGAAAGAGTTCGTTTTAGATACGGACTAATTTACACACCAATGACAGCTAATTAATATAGATCTATGCTGAATTAAAAATATAAGAAATGAACTAGATCGAAGTTCGTCAACACACTAAATTAAAAGTAAAATATTCGGTACAAGCAGTTCTATTCTAGATCTAGTAAAGAAAGTCACGTCTAGTCGCAATCTCTGCAGTAATTAGTCCGTACCTAAAATGAACTCTTTCCATCGACTGCAGTTTTGGAATAGCAAAAGCATAGTGCAAAACAAAATTTTAGAGTGTATAATTATACATACATGTATAGTTCTTGGCCTATTTCAGATCCAGCAGAATATTAAATTACCGAATAGAGTTTTATTGGATTACAAGATGGCAATCTAAGGTAACGAGCTTGAGGTAACAAACGAAAAAAGCGCTGCCAAGCACACCGAGAAGGGCAAGTACTCACCAGCTTTACTGACCAGGGCTGCTCTACTAGTGATAATAAAACTGGTTGTAGGCCGGAAAAATACAAGATGTTTGCGCGCAGCTTTTAGGGCGACGTGACAAGTCATTTGAGGTCAAGACATTAAGCTTACATAACTGTAACCTCTGCGATTACACATTACGAATAACCCCCAAATAAAACAGCTGAGACGCTTGCCTTGCACATGCCACCTTAAATAAAACCCCCCTCACCCTCCCACAGCAGTGATGACATCCCTCCACTCCCTTCCTCCTCCTCCTCCTCTAACATCTTTCTTAGCCTCCCTACTCCTTCTCTTATTAGTCTTGAGAGCAATAATTTGTACACGTTTAGCACGAAGCCCCAATGCCCCTACAACTTCGTCTTGACTTTATTGACCTAGTTATTCAACGACCTGTTCAAGTTCTAATGATAAAGAAGTAGGCTCTAAAAAAAGGGACAGATATGCCTTTGAGAAAAAGTTCAAATGTATTTCATTTTGTTAATTAATTTGATTTAACTTGAACTGTGGGCAGCTTATCAGAAAGTGGTTCGACGACACCGATTAATATATGAAGAAACTCCCTTCTCTTATAAATGAAGTTACCGGTAAAAAATGTGATGAGCTAGCTGGGTTGTAAAATGAGAGAAAGGGACACAACTTTATAATTACGGGGGAAAAAAAAAGATATAACAAAACTATTATCAATTCAACATATAAACGTTTCACTTTGAAAGCGAAGTTTTGTTATATCTTTTTTGCCCCGTAATTATAAAGTTGTGTGCCTATTTCCTTTTAGACCTTGTATTATACTATTTATAGACACACACGCGTCCTTTTGGATCCTTTATAATTACCAATTTATCCTCCAAGTGTGGTGTTTTTGCTCTCTATTAAGAGAGAGAGAGAGAGAGAGAGAGAGAGAGAGAGGGGGGGGGGGGCGGGAGGGTCAGGAAAAAGGCAGGAAAGGGCTAAACACGAACATATTGAAGTGTGAATAAGCTCTTTATTATAACTATTTGCAATGGAATAAATTAAACATTCCAAATAAAACATCTTTTTTTCTTCTTTATAAAGTTTCAAAGCATGATTTCTTTGCAGGAGATGACAGTGTTGTCAAAGCACAACATTCAGATGAAAAATATCACAATGAAAAACAACATATCACTTTGCAGAAGTAACAGTTTGGTGGAGAAAAAAAACCCATAACGAAACAAAACTTTTATGGTGCTCAATAAAAAGCAGAAATCAGTTTAACATAATTCATCAACAAGAGATGCTAGTACGTTGTTTTATAGTAAATAGCCTGCTTCAATGAAAAACAAAACAAAAACAATTATGCATTAAAAAAAATTTAGAGTCCTAGCTATGAAATGGAAGTACAGCCGAGTAAAAATCTTGAACAAAACACTCAACAACTGAATTGCAAACTGACCCGGTGGAGAGGAACGTGTCTGTCTTGGTGTTCATTATTGACAAAGCCAGCCACTTGCAGTTTTATCGACTTGTGTTTTGTAGGCGCTCTTCAAAATTTAGGCCTAGTTGCGACTTGAAAAAAAAAATAAAAACAACATTGCATCAGGATGCGCTTGAGTGCTGAGTATAGGCCGGACTGACCCTCTAACGCCATGTACATCGTGTGGAGCACACAGTCTTGATAACTTTAACCTTAAAATATTTATAAATGATTTTACCAAGATTTTTTGCTGCTTAGCTCATTGCAAAGTTTCCACCAGAATCGTTTGCTATGGAGGACAAGACTTTTTTAAAACACAGGAACAAGGGGGATATATTGCACGTGAGCAAAATGGACTAGAATAAGATAGATCGGAGCACCTTTCAATATAACGTATCAATAATATCAGCACATTGTGGAAGTGTTTCACAGACGTTGCTAGCCCCAGCAGCTCTCGGTTCGGCCGATATCTCGACTTCCTGTAGCTACTGTTACACACAACACACAGCACAGAAATTACGTCCAGTCAATCATTCGTCTCCTTTCTAAGAAATCGGTCTGGACATAGATTTCAGATGGAAAGAGCTCGTCATAAATAATGAAAAGATCAGTTTTGTCTTTGAATAAAGTTATTGTCTTGAACTGACAATGTAGCGGTCGATACGAAAACAGCTGGACCAAGCAACTGCAAAATTTCATGCAAAATTAAATTACACAGTAATATTTTCCTTCAGGAAGAAAGAATTTTCAAGAATTTGAGTAAAGAGGCAGCAAATGGACAAGACGTACTGGTTGTGGAATAACATACGAAGGATTTCAAATTGCATTAGAATGATCATACATTTAAATGATAAGAGCGTTCATGTTCAGACATCATTGCAAGAAAATCAGGAGAGGAAAAAAAACCAACCAAAACAACAAAGCCAATGAGGCACCAAGTTTTATTCGAGAAAGTTAAATAGATAGATAGAGAGGAGAGTAAGAGAGAGAGAGACAGAGACAGAGACAGAGACAGAGAGAGACAGGCAGACAGACAGACAGAGACAGAGACAGAGAGAGAGAGAGAGAGAGAGAGAGAGAGAGAGAGAGAGAGAGAGAGAGAGAGAGAGAGAGAGAGAGAGAGAGAGAGAGAGAGAGAGAGAGAGAGAGAGAGAGAGAGAGAGACAGAAATAGGAAGAGGAAAGAGAGACAAATATATCATATTATCTACAAGCTTTAGGTCAGTTATTTCTTTTCAACTTGGATTATTTCATACGCTTTTTCGACCTACAACTGGCTTTACTTTTTCTTAGAACAGTTTATCCATTTTGGCCTCAACTTTCTAAGTTAGGAAAAAAAGGACGACTTCCACTTTATTGGAGACAAGAAATGGGTCTGGAGTCAAGATTGAACTTCAAGTTAACCGTCTTAAAGCTCGAGTAAGGATATTCTTCTAGCTAGGTCTAGCGTATAAACATTCTCTGTTTTCCTTATCTGCCGTAAAATGTGAATGGGGTTCAGCTAATGATACAGGAAGATTATTTTGGTTAATGGAATATCCAAAAAACAAAAATCAACTTTATATGTTCCCGTAGAAAAGAAAATTCGTAGGCGAAAATTCGCCAAATTCACGTGTCTTTCTCTGTTTTCAACTGACTTGCGCTGTTATAAGGCAAACTTTCCCAGCATCCTCTAGTATTTTAAATAATTGCTTCAGAAAAAATAAACTTATACAGTTTTATCATCACAGAACTTTTCTTTACATAAAGAAAAATCTTTAGACGTTTCGTTTTGTTTGATTTTTTTTTTAATTTTAAAATTCCTTGTTTCGAATTTCTAAGCACGCTTTTGCTCTCGTCTAAGGCCGTCATGTGGGCTCCGTCAGAAGCCAAATGATTCTCACCATAAAAACCCTACCCTGTTTTCGATTTCTGACTTAATTTTCAATTTTTAAATGGCAAACAAAAAATTTTTTTTCTTTTTTTTTAAATAGCTCAAGATGATATTTTTGAGGATGCATGGTAGATGTATCCAAATTTAAGCAAAGTTTTCTCTCGTTAATTTTCGGAAGAAATAAGAGGTAAGTTTGGTAGGATAAAGTTATAACATTTGGCTTGTGAAAGACGTTCGAAATTAAGCTCATAAGAACTGGCAACTGAATCAAGAAAAACAAATGCCGGAAGGGGAGTGGGGAGTGGGGAGGGAGTGTGGGAGTAGCCCTTAGAAGGCTTCTTTATATACAACTTTATAGAAACAGATGTTTCATTCTTTGATATTTTGGGGTGAGGGGGAGGGGGGGGGGGTCACATTACATTTACTTAGGACAAGGCACTGAAGCTGGAAAGATGAAGCAATATATTATATTGAAACCAAACACAACCAGGTTCAAAGTGGTCGAATATACTATATAACTATGGAAGCACAGGAGAGCAACAGCACCAGACTCGACCCGTAACACATCTCGAATATTCTATTAAGAACATAACGATTTACAAATCCTGAACATTCATATTCGTCAAACTTTCCATGAAAACATAACCAAACCGTGTGAATGGCATAAAGCAAATCGAAAACTAGAATTTTCCGTCGAGATTACAAGCTCAAAACGTTGTAAATTGATGGTGGATTTATTTACCCGTTAGATAGATTAGCCTTGCACAAATGGTCCAGTGATAGTCATAAATTCGAGATTAAGGGGATGATTATACTGAGTTCGACTGAATGCAGAAAATCATTAGCCGATTGCAATCTTTCAAGCTCTTTCACTAAAGTTTTGCTTGATATCATCGGTAAAGAGTAATGAAAGTTTCTCTTTGCCCTTCAAGCGTGTTGTAACTTCTCTAAGGCTTAAATTTAAACTCAACACTTAGAACAAGGTGAGTTTGAGCTTGCGTGAAATATAAAACAATGCTTTAGATCATTGGATTTAGCACTATCAAACTATGTTTCTTTTGATGACGCCATTTCCTACAATCTAAAATTTTGAGTCTAAAGCAGCGGGCTGAGGATAATAACTCATTAAAATCCTAGCAAGACTTTCCTCGGGACACCAAGATCGCTTCTCAAGTTTGGACCATGTTAGCCCTAATAGTGAGAACTGAGAAAACTTAAAGAACTTATAGCAGACTAGACACCATAGCCTCACTTTCAATCAAAACATCGATAAAAACAAAGCTGGTTACGAGGTTATAATTATTCAAAGCTAGTTAAGCAGTATTTATTTCCAACCCATACCCATTGCATCTTATACATGAGGCTAAATGCTCTTTAATCTAGCATAATATCAAAATGTTATTATTGCATTGTCGGTTTGGGTCTCTCACAATCAATACATAGGAAAAAAATATTTACTGTATTTTTAATGCTTAAAACGCTAAAAATATAAAAAAGAAAAAAAATCGAACAGTTTCAAACTTATATCTACCCTCTCCCAAGTGAACTGAATAAAGATATGCCATATGATTTGACTAACATCTACCTTTAAAAATATGAGAAGCATGACGCATTATAATACTCTACATGAACATAAAATGTTATCAATGATGAGCAGAAAATTAAACTGCTGGGTGTTTTATAGTTTATCGCAAGTGTGTGTATTTATTATAAGTTTCTTTATATAAGAAAACGAAAGTGCTCAAAGAAATTGTCTCTATGTCAAAATGAAAAAAGTACGCTCAAAGAAATTGTCTCTATGTCAAAATGAAAAAAGTACGAACATTTTTAACTGATGACGTCCACAAACAATCACATGACAAGGTTAAGATAAATAATCTCTTCCTCTTTTTCATCTGAATGAAACATCAATTTCGGATAAAAATGACACAATTGATGAAACATCTTAAAAATAAATAGAATTCCTGTGCTTTGTAAACTCTAACAATAATTGTGGCGGTATTCGCAAAACGAAACGTCCCCGTTTGGCTATTTTAAAACAAAAAAAAGATAGCTTTTGGATCACAGTCTCAAAAAAAATAAATTCAAAAGCTATCTTTTTTTTAGACTTATGTTTCTTTCCAGAAGCCAAGAGAGTGGAGCTTTTCAGCCAGAATCCTTAATGGGGAGACAGAATAAAAGAACGGCATACGCTGGAATATTTTGTTTTCAACTGCTAGGTTTTCTGTCCCACTCCATCTCTTGCGTGTGAAATCTCTATCCAGACCTACTCTCTGCTGAGTGATTACCCTTGCCTTGCTTTTCTCAACCTTGGTGACCCTTATGATCATCGTTTATGGTAGTCTGGGCTATAAAAATTTGCTTAACCATTGAAAATAAGAAAGAAACGAAAACCTCATTTTAAAAATTAAATATACATAATTGGTAAAATATTGTATTGCATTGATACATACTTAGCAAATGGCACAAAAAATTGTATTCTAAGGAACATACAAGTGCGTTCCAAAATAAAATCACAACGCACTTTTTTTTTCCAATCTTGCTTATGAGACAATTCTGTTTTAAGCTCTTTTTTTTTCAACCACATAAAAAACAAAAACAAATTAGTAATGATTAGTGTAAAATTGCTTAACCAAAATTAATAATATTGCGAAAATCTGGAAGCAAAAGGGCAGCTGCTGCTAGGCCTTTAAGCCATCTCGTTTCCATGTCTGGAAATATTAAAGTGCAACAAATAACACATTATTGCTACATCTGTTTCCACCGTTTCGAAAAGTGACGTAAATATGTCTGATTATTTCCCATGGCTTTCTTCAGTTTAGAAAAATTTAAAATTCGGGTCTAAGGCTCAGTTTAGAGTCAAAATCTAACTTTTCTCACATTTTGAAAATGAAACACAAAAATCAAGGGGGAAATGTGGGGTCCAAGATTTAACTTATACTTGCTCCTCTAGTATTGGTAAGATTAATTTGACGATGAGGCAAAAAACTAACTCGTGAAGATTTAAACAACTTCGATTTAGTTTATTTTTATTCCCCTTTCAGCTGATGGGATATGTATATTTAAAAAAAAAGAAACATTATAAAATTGTATTCCATAAACCGTCATAGAATAATGTGTTATATAAACAGTTACAACTATAATTATTTTTACGTAATGAAATTCAACAAACACCTGAATCACCAAGTTCGACTATTTTACATCAATCACCATCTTCTCCAGTTTGATGTTACTCAAGCTGGGCCACTCGGCCGAAACTTGTCCATGTAGTAATGGTATTTGTATCACCGTAACTGCTAGGCATCAATGAAAACCTTTTCCATTTGATGTCAATAACTTCTTTTTTATATGGAAGAACCAAGAAATACTCATCCTATCTCTGTCTCTTGTTTTGTTTTCTTCTCTGCCTCCTTTCAACTCCTAGCTACTTGGCGTCAACAAAAACCTTTTTCAACTTGATGTTTTTAAAGTCTCCCAAGCCAGTCTTGATCCTGTCCAAGTGAGCCTCGGGGTATGCGAAGATCTTCAGCAGAGCCCGCACATGCTGCTCCCTGTCCACAGGGTCCGTGAGCAGATGGAAGAACGCGTCTCGGACAAAGGCCAGGGTGACGTCAGCATCAGAGGCCGCCGTCGGGTCCAGAAGACTGTGGTGGTTGTTTCTGATCTTCAGTAGCTGAGACTGCACGTTTTGCGGGGTTTCGGTTTGATTCTGGGGTCTGGAGAAACAAAAGGGGTGGAATAGTCCACGATTGGATTTATTAACTGATTTGATTGATTCATTGAATGAATGGTTGATTGACTGATTGAAAGGCTGACTGAATGTTGATTGTTCTCTTCCATTCCTCTTTCTTTTTCACTCAAATCGAGCCACTATTGCCTTTAGTGTTTTAGCTTTATGTTTATCTGGCATCTTTAATGTTATAATGGGGAGAACCATAAATTTAGATTAGAGTTTTAAATACATAGTAAACTGAATGTTTAAACGACTTAGGAAAAGATCATGTTTTTTTTTAATCCTCAATCAATTTTAGTTGTTGTAGGTTTTATATGTTGAGAGGTCGGTCAATAATTTTGAAAAAGAATTAGGGGAAGTGAAACAATTTAGAATTTATTCTATCAGCGTTTAATTTCACTAAGGTGTCAGCCCTATGGTGTTTGATGTCTTTATAAAAAAAATCCAAGCCAAATCCTTGTACCTTATTACTCTCTGAGACCTTTATAAGCCTCTTTATGATAATTATGATTAATCGCGTCCTTTCAAGTGGGGCCAGGTTTTGGGGAAGCAAGGACTCATATATTTTTTACTTCTTCCTATTGACATTGCCCTGATAACATCTGTAAAATCCCCTTCAATTAGAATTTATTGGGGTTGCCAAGATCTTTTCTAAGGCAAATAAGTATTATTTGAGAATTCTTGTACAGATAACTTTTGTATCAAATGGTTCTGTTCTTTAAAAGAGTTTTGGCTTTCTCTAAGTTACGACAGGACTCCATTTGATTTTTAGCAGCTATGTTTTCACTCCTTTCGTCTTATCTATGGATTTCGAGTCTGATCTAGATCTAAGTTTGTGTTTCATTTATCTGTGCACTCACTTGTTGTAGGTCTCCGACAACCTCAACGCCTGCCATCTGGCGAGTTCTCCTTCAGTCCTGAACAACTTCCGGCTGAGCTCGGTCAAGGACACGCCGGCTTTCTTCACATTCTTGGAGTTGGCGAGCAAGTAATCGAGCTAACAGATGGAGTGACAGACGTGAAATGAAACAACACGTATAAAGCGATTGTTCCTAGGTTTATTTCTAGCCTAATTTCTTACGTGTAGGTTATACTAAGTCCAGTTTGCGGAAAAGAGTTATGGCATGTAATAGAAATAATGTGTTCGGGGCGAAAATCTGGCCCTAGCTACAGTGGTACGGTGATTCTGTCGTTTGACAAAATCTCTCGATTGTTGTAACTATCTAATTCTCTTAGGATCCATCAGTTTTATAAGACTTAGAATAACCTGCTGTTATACATTTGGTGTGGATTATCATCTTATAATACATATGGGCAAGGAAAATGCATAAGTAATTGAAAAGTTCAACATTTCAACGAAAGGATAACACAATGGCGATAATGTTGACAACACAAACAGACGCAGTGGAGATGAAAGATTTTTTTGAGACAGAGAGAGAGAGAGAGAGAGAGAGAGAGAGAGAGAGAGAGAGAGAGAGAGAGAGAGGGGAGGATTGAGAAGAAGAAAGGTGTAATGAGTATACACAATTATTTTTTCAGAGAAGAAAAGAGAGAGAGATAGAGAGAGAGAGAGAGAGAGAGAGAGAGAGAGAGAGAGAGAGAGAGAGAGAGAGAGAGAGAGAGAGAGAGAGAGAGAGATGAATAGAGTGGGGACATCCATAAATACAAAGGGACCAAAGAGAATGAAAGCCGAAGATTTGTCTCCAGGGAAAGAGTGAATGCCGTCTAGAGGATAACAAATAAATAGAAACTGTCTAATGGAATATGTAGTAAGCTGGGAAGGCAGGCTAAAATACTGGATTCTAGATAGGAAACACGTTTAGTACGAGGCAGTGGGATATGAAGCTAAAGGGGTGGTTGTCTTAGCATATGAAATTCTAAAATTTTTAACAAATATTTTACTTTGGTATATTATTATATTTCATCGATAATCATTCAGTCGTGAAACTGATTAAGTATTTTAAGTTTTGAGGGAAAAAACTAGAGTTAGTCCCGCGCCAGTGTAGCTTTTTGAAAGACTCTTTCTTAAACTTTGTCCACATATGCGGTATGTCATGATGAATGCATATGTTAAATATATGGTATTTTTAAGAAATTAAATTTGAGTATGAGTTCATAAGCTCAATTTATGATATAAATAAAAAGGTTAAAATTTAGTTTGTAATAGAAAAATTTGAGATAAACAGACGGAAATGTTCTTCTGCGTATTCTGTTGTCGGATTTTATTTTTATCTTAATAACAGCCGAACTACTCAAACCTCAGATAAGCAGATAAAAATGTCTTTTTATTTATTATTTATTAGAAAATAAAACAACGGAACAAATCGTACCTCCTGTTCCCTCTCGAAGCGTGCCGCCTCCTGACCTTTTTTGTACATCCCCAGGAGGTATTCATCGTACTTGGCTTTCTGCTCCGACATTTGACGCTGTGGAGGTAGAAAATCAGCGGTGACTAGCGGCAAACGTTTCATTGCTGATGGTAGTGTCAAAGGGAAATAACCTACAAAAAATGTCAGTTCGTGTTTAATCAGAGAAATTTTACAGTCAGTGTAGAAAATCATTATTACCAAATTGATGCCAAATTTTCCCAATTTTTTTTTTTTTACATTTTCAAGACAAATTATAGTTCTTCTAAAGGGGTAGACAATTACATGTAAATCGAAATATCTAAGATTTTCAACAACGTAGATTTGTATTATTTTCCCCCCTTTGTGTCTATGATAACTTCTGAAGCAAAGCGTTTTCTATGACTGCCTGACTGATATTAGCCAAGCGGATAAACTTGACGGATTAGAATCTGCTTGAAGTATGTAGAGAGCACCACACTTCGCGTTGACTACACACTCCAAGGGGAAAAAAAACCAATAAATTTTGTGAATCAGCCTACCTCTGCCTAAAAAAAAATAACCAAGATCATAAAGCACGGAATATCGCGTGTACGCGATGTTTAAAGGAGAAAAGTTTTTTAACTGGTGACGCCAAACCTCAAAGCTGCTCACAGATATCTTATCCCAGTATTCAATAGGGCATTATAATAATTATGTCTCTGTGTGTGTGTGTTTGCTTAGTTTGTTCATTGTTTTTTGGGTGGCGTCGGTTGTTTTTGTTGGGTTTTTTTTGTGCTCACATCTTCCCCATGAGAGGTTTATATCATACGGGCATTGAATAACGTGAATTCCCGGGAAAGTAACTCTATTATGGAGTCTATACCAATGTATTATGATTAGTCACATTTTAGCTGAGTCCCACGCTATGGGGACCCAGGGTTAGATCCCTGGCTGGATCGTCTCTCACCCAGATCGGATCCTATCTAACCAGTTCCGTCTTTGGTTTCACGGAAAGACGCCGTCGCGGGTCATATCCTTTTGAAAACTTAGGAGACGTGAAACCAATGAGAGAATATGAACAAATTTTATATTGCAGGTGAAGATAGCTTTGCAATTTGATTTTCGGCCAGTTATTATTTTAAAATGGATTCAATGAAAATGCTCGTAAATATTTCGAAAAAAAGCTTTTTTCTCTTCGCTTTTCTGTAGCTTTGTAAGTATCAATCTTTTCAGACTCACTTTAGTCACCCGAATTTTAACCAGATCTTAACTCCCAACTCTCTCTCTCTCTCTCTCTCTCTCTCTCTCTCTCTCTCTCTCTCTCTCTCTCTCTCTCTCTCTCTCTCTCTCTCTCTCTCTCTCTGACTCTTCCTTGATTGATTGATGATCATTCTAGGTAGGTCTTTTGATCTTCATTTTTTTTTTGCGCTTCTTGTTTACCTCCTGCTTTGTTCTGTATCTTACTCCCTTCCCCCTCCCCCCAACCTCTCTCCCCTCGTCTTTACATGCGTGCTTTTCTGGGGCTTCAGCAGCAGTTAGTTTATTTTTGTCGGTCAAAAATAATGTTTTTAGCTAAAAGTGAATAAAAAAAAGACACATTTTCACCAATTTCTTGACTTTAAGGGTATTTGAATAACCGACAGTTTCATAGCCAAACAAGAGAGAGCTCACCTCGAGCTCGATATACTTGTCGTTCAAATCTGAAAGTTCCTCCTGCGCTTTGCATAACGCTTCTTTATCCAGGAATCTTTCCTTCTCATTCCTCCCCAACTTGTCCGTTAGCTGCACTATCTGTTCATCTTTCTCGCTCTCCTGAATACTCTGCTCTCCATCCACCTGGCACTTGAGCGCGAAGATCTCCGCTTCCTTGTGCTCATTCTGTCTGATCAGCTTCGACACCTGAGGAGGGGGGAAAATAATGTTACATCAAAGGGAATGATAGTTATTTCATTTTGGAAATATTAACACCTTTGCTTTTTCATGTATAACATTGAAAACACCACGGACGTTTAGATAGTATCTAAATATCGGTAGATACCTGCGTAATATGATATAAAACATTAAGGCTATCGGCTCGGTAACAACAACAACAACAAACCAAAAACCCGAGACTTAGGTGTTGGTTTTTCGCTTGAGAAACACGTCCCGGTTGCCCTCACGTCGGCCCTTAGCAGAAAGGTGCATCAGAGAAAACATTACATGGAGGCTGAAGCACGACTCAACACCCTCATCCACAGCAGTTTGAAATCTGCTAGCCCAACCGAGTAAAAAAAAAAGTAGGAAAATAGCAAAAGAGCCTATATTCGTGTAGATTTAGGCAGGTGATGAATTCTAGCCATGTTTCGTGCTTTTTTTTTAACTTGAAAACCTTGAATGGCTTAGAATGTCTAAATTTGAAAGCAGATTTGTTGAGATCATCATTACACCTTCCTCCCACGCCAAAGCAAATTTGATTTACTTTAAAAAAAAAAAAAAAGAACATGGGAAAGTGTTAAGCTACCACGCAGTCTTTATCGTTAAATCTCGGTTTTTGATTCATCTTTACCTGGAAGAGAATGAAGCGCCTTCACTGACAGCGCCACATGTAAAGAATTCACTTTACGATTGTGACACGATATAGCATTATAACCTAGGGATACTTGAGGAATTGAATGGAATGGCAGATGATCAAAAGCTGCCGAATTTTTTTTTAATAATTCCGGCGGAATTCGATATAGATAATTATCTTTTAAAAGAAAAGAACTATGATTGATTTAAAAATCGTTGCTTTATTCACAGATCCAGATCTGCTATAGATTCATTGATCCCAACGATTGTAGAATGCAGAGAGGGAAAAAAATTATGATAAAGGCCAAAGACAACCCTATACATTAATGAGGCTGATCTCCTTAGGTCTAATTCAACACAACTGTGAAATCAATAACAAAATTCTCAGAAAAGAGATGGTTGCTACACATATCCGAAAGGCTTTCTTAGTCTAGTTAATATTGATCTGGTTGTTCAGAAAGATTTTTCTCACAGCCTCCGACAGGATCCTGTCGTTGTTAACGTCGGACAATTTTCTTCCACAGGAAACCAAAGTTGCAACCAAGTATAGACATAGAACTTTGTGTCTTTCTTTTAATTTCTCTTCCGTGTATAAGAATTATTTTTAAACCGTCCATTTCTTGCAGGTTTGGAATTTTCCTAGCAAATAAAAACCATGATATCGAGTTAGCGAAGAAAAGAAAGACATCATTTAAGACTAGAACATACGGAAAGAGAAAAAAAAAGAAACAAAAAACCCCGAAAAGGTGAGGGGGGGGGGGGGGGGTGAGAGAGAGAGAGAGAGACACACACACACACACACAGACAAAGAGAATGGGTTTCATATTAATGATAGCCAGTCATAAAGGTCAGAGTTTGTGGTCAAAACGAATTACTTCCTATAATAATTTTTATTCCACTGGCCACCATACTTTTAACCAAAGCAATGTCATAAATAATTTCTAATATAAGTGTTTTTATTCTATTTTATCAATGCGGAAAAGTTTATGCAGGTGACATAGACCAAAGAGGAAGTAGTAAAACCTTCTAGGTATATGTATCATGCAGGTACCATAATGATTCTATGAAACGCATTGAAACAACCTAAACATTTCATACTTTACAGTAGCTGTGCTCACCACAATGGACGAGTGGTCGATTATTTTTTTAATCGATCCAAGCCAACACTCAGTTAATTGTTTGGCACCTGAGCACTTGTTCAGATCAACTAATCTAGATCTGGCTTGGGAGTACAGCTCACAGGTGTCACATGATCATGGCTGGCTTTAGCTAGGCCATTTTGAGGAGCTTAGAATCATTGTTTTATGCTTGAAGTTTATTAAGGCGTCCAGCATTGGGGCTCACAAAGTGCTTTTTTTATTGCAATGCCCATAATTATTGCCAGATGCAGAGGTGCGACTAATTGCAGGGAATAAAATCGGAAAAAATATATCGTCAACATACTGATAACTACAAAATAGCTCTAGCAAACGTGCGTCGGCACGACTCAACCAAACTGAGATACAAAAGTATAATTATTCAACCTAAATTACTTCATTGTAGTAGAATAAAAAGATTTCTGCACTTTTTTGTTTCTATAGGGATATGATCTTTTAAATCTCGTGGCACCATTTGATCTTGCTTGGTAAAAAAATATTTTTAAAAGTTTCTCAGTTTGCTTTAATGAAAAAAATCTTTGACGATCTTAGTTTACAACAATGGCATTAAAGAATCAACAGAAGGAGTGCGGAAAAGAGCTGTATTTTAAAGAGCTGTTATTTTCAGCTTTAGAAAATGTTCAAACTCAACCACCTTGTCATTTGTAATATCATATAAAATTATTTTTTTTCAACTAATAGTTGTTGTTATGGATAATCTTTTTATTTTTGTTTCACAGCCTGTGTCCACTCTGTAAGGTTTTTGAGGATATACCGATGTATTATGATAAGGGCCAATCCATCCTACTGGTATAAAACACTTGGAGAATGAGTGATTTCTCCCAACATAAATGTAACGGCTAATACTCAAACACTTTTCTACTGTCACCCAACGGCACCCAATGGCACGAAAACTTGGATCAGACAAAAAGCAGATGTTTCCAAGTTTGGCCACACTGTTTCCATAGGTCTCCTTATTTTATTCATTCTCACTGTTTTTTGTGGTTTTCCTCATAAACAGTATCTAAGTCTCCAGGATTTTTTTTTACTGAAAATACAGTTGCGGTCGCACTTGTATCATTAATTCACAGCTGTTGGGAATCTAGGTGTGACATGAATCAACCATTATTTATGGATCTCATTTGCTGTCTGATGACTAGATAAAACATATTTTTTGTTGCACGATAATGCCTCACTTGGTTTTGCAGCCGGCTGAATGCATATTAAAAACGCCATTCATTAGGGATGCTTGTGTATGACTAATCATATAAGAGTAACTAGTAAAGGTTTTTGTTCCCCAGTGAACACAAGGTTTTAAGGATATCGTAAAAAAAGAGACTCCTTTTTTTAAAGTCTGGAGGTTTTAATGATTAAGCTGATTGAGTAATTGGATTAAAAGTTTTAAAACAATAAAACAAGTTTGTTGGCCCTGTCATGTATAGACATAGTTTGGAACACATTGTTGGCCCTGTCATGTATAGACATAGTTTGGAACACATCCTTACATATGGAAAGATGAACGGAAAGAGAGCGAGAAGTAGACAGAAAAAATCTGGGAAGGGCTAGAAAGATGGACTGGTAGAGGCATAGTGATCGACCTGATTGGGAAATGTGAGGACAGAGAGGAGTGGGAGGACATAGTCACCAACGCCAACCAGCACAGCATCCCATGATAAAACTTTAAATACTCTTCGGCTCAGAGTGCAGTGACCGTTCTTTGTCGTATTTTTATCGAGTTACCAAAGTAGGTTTCACCTGTTCATTTGTTTACCATCTTCGTTTTCACACTCATTAAAGGTTGTATACACAAATGAATGATTGTGCCAATCTTTTTCTTCTAAACAAATATATTTATGCTCTCTACCATTGTTTCGAGCAGCTTTTTTTCTAGCTTTCGAAACCGACCCCAAAAATCAATATGAACCAAAGGTGGCAACAAGCTGACGAAATAGGTTTGGGAATTGGCAGGTTCATTGTAGAGCTCAGATACAGTGACTAGATCTAACTGTCATGTGATAAAGCAACAAGACTCCTGGGCAAAGCTACAATGGTTAGGAGGAACAAAAATAGAACACACCGAATGTTGAAAGTCCCGAGAAATTTTTCCCACTTTTCAAGAGTCTGTACGAACTGAGCTACATGTATGCGTCTGTCTAGAGTCTGTGGGTGAATCAGTGTAGCCTACTCAATCTAATCTTAGTTCCATTTATTTTATATTTCTCTCTCTCTCTCTCTCTCTCTCTCTCTCTCTCTCTCTCTCTCTCTCTCTCTCTCTCTCTCTCTCTCTCTCTCTCTCTCTCTCTCTCTCTCTCTCTCTCTCTCTCTCTCTCTCTCTCTCTCTCCCTCTCTGCCGACTTTTTGTTTGTCATTATTATTATCAAGTTCTATTTGTCTATATCTGTCTGTCAACATGTTCTATGTCTCTCTTTATCTCTCTCTGCGTCTCTCTCTCTCTTGGTCTCTATTTGTGTTGTCTCTCTCTTCCTCTCTGACTCTCTGTCTGGGTTCCTTTGTTTGTTAATATGTTTTATGGCTTTGCATCTGACTCTCTCTCTCTCTCTCTCTCTCTCTCTCTCTCTCTCTCTCTCTTGGTCTCTATTTGTGTTGTCTCTCTCTTCCTCTCTGACTCTCTGTCTGGGTGACTCTGTTTGTCAATATGTTTTATGGCTTTGCATCTGACTTTGTCTCTCTCTCTCTCTCTCTCTCTCTCTCTCTCTCTCTCTCTCTCTCTCTCTCTCTCTCTCTCTCTCTCTCTCTCTCTTTCCTC
The DNA here is from genome assembly GCA_033675545.1 of Elysia crispata. Lineage (NCBI taxonomy): Eukaryota > Metazoa > Mollusca > Gastropoda > Plakobranchidae > Elysia > Elysia crispata. The sequence continues at coordinate 233,641 of JAWDGP010006390.1, read as the reverse complement.
TTAGCTCTCCTTCCCCCCGCCCCCATAGACTCCATGACCACAGACAAGCTGCAATGGCTCAACACAACTGAACAAACATTTAAATGTACCCAGACTAGATTTCCCATCTACATGACAGGGTTCGGTATTACTAGAGGCTAGCATTGTAATCAGTGTTTAACACAAGAGCCCTGGCGAACCGTTTGAATGTTTCATATCTGTATGATTTCAATATGTCGATCATGGCATGATTATTCATTAACACTCTATCATTTAGTAGAAGAGGATGGCTCAGAACAAGTGTTTTAATGGTTAATCTATTCAGATATTCATCATGCCAAAGAAAAATTATGATGCTCAACATATTCGCATATCCATAGTAATTATGGTACAGGTAGAAAATATTAACTTTATAGTATTCGTCATTTTAAAGACTTAGAAAGAAAAGGATTTAAAGGTATTCGGAGATTCGTTATCAAAGATAAAGAAATCTTTGGTTCATCTAAGAGTAAAAACATCGATTATTTCACACAATACATGGCTCGTGTGGAGAAGCTGAAAGGGTAAAATTGAATTAAATATGGCAGTCAGCAGAGAGTTTTAGCTAAAGTCAGAGAGAGAGAAGGGGTGAGAGAGATTAAGAGAGAAATCAGGAGCGAGAGATCGAAAGAGAGATAAATATAGAGCAAAGAAAAGAGGGTGTAATGGAGTTTTCGAAAGAGACATGCAAATACACGTTACATAGACTGTGGTAACAATCAGATAGATAGATAGATTGATAGATAAATAGATAAAGAGAGAAGGAGAGGAAAGAAGGGATCAATACATACAATCAAATATAATAAGAGAGATATTATTGCATGAAAGATAAAACGAGGCAGTCAGAGAGAGAGAGAGAGAGAGAGAGAGAGAGAGAGAGAGAGAGAGAGAGAGAGAGAGACAGACAGACAGACAGACAGACAGACAGACAGACAGACAGACAGACAGACAGAGAAAGAGGGAGATAGAGAGAGACAGAGAGAGCTAGAGAGACACATAAATAGAAATAGTTTCCCCTTTTTCTTTAAACTCAATGATGTTTGGCATCGTAGCTGTTGGGAGCTTCTATAGCACTATATTGAAATAAATAAATAAATAATTAAATAAATAAGAATAAAATACGGACAGGTCCTCAGAACTAGGCAGAGAACTGAAAGAAAAAGAACAGAAGCGACAAGGAGCCTGAATCTCATTTCAAACATTTTTTGTTTTAAAATTCATGTTTTGAATGGCCCTTCTGAAGAAAAACTTGTATCTTTGTAATTCCTTGTTTTGGTAGCTACTTTCTTTGTTGTATGCTTTATGTTTTGCTTGATATTTTTTTCTCTATCATCGTCTAAATTCTATTTCACCCGTTTGTTTGTTTTTTTTTCAAAGAAAAGGGGTTGTTAGGTCCAAATTGAGACTTTCTAAAACACCAAGTAACGGATGCTCAATGGTATTAATTGTTGATAATTTGTAATCGGATTATTACAGGGTAGCTGATCGGATTCAGTTTGGATGAAAACCGGAGATAAAATTCAGGGAGGGAGAGGACGGAGGAGGAGAGATATTTACTTGACCATATGTCTTTTGCAACAAAACAAAACAAAGTGAATGAAGGAATGATGAAAGAAATCACGTTGTTTCTTTTTTTTATTTTTTTTTTTTCAAACGTACAGATAAATTCCAACTCCATCATTCTAGCATTGAAAGAGTCTTCTTTGTTGTAGATAGATGACAGAGTTTGACCTTGTTTCTTGAAATCAATCTGTCCAGGGTGCGTGCGGCAGGAGGGAGGGAGAGAGAGAGAGAGAGAGAGAGAGAGAGAGAGAGAGAGAGAGAGAGAGAGTGAGAGAGTGAGAGAGAGCAGGTTGGAGCTTCTGATGGTAGCGGTGGATGTTAATTGATTATGATTCTTCTCTCGGGACTGTGAGTCGAGGATCGATGCCCAGATAGATCAGGCATGAAGCGAGAGAGAGAGAGAGAGAGAGAGAGAGAGAGAGAGAGAGAGAGAGAGAGAGAGAGAGTAAGTGATAAAGGAAGAGAGACAGAGACAGTGAGAGAGTGAGAGATAAAGAAAGAGAAAGAGAGACACAGAGAGAGAGAGAGAGAGAGAGAGAGAGAGAGGGAGGGAGAGAGAGCAACGAGCCCCTTAATTCTACTCAAAAATTTGATATCATGACCCATAGATCTAGTCAACATCAGGTAAAAATAAAATCAGCTCCAGACGATCTATCTTTACGAGCTATAAAAGATAGCAATTGTATTGGGGTATGGTGAGGGGTATGATATAACTAGCGCGCATTCCTCCACAAAGCCGCGTGCGACATTAACTTTGAAACTTTGAAAATGAGAATACTTTGAAAACTTACAGTCACACACTTCTATTCATAATTTCCTAGAAATAAAGCGGTGATTAGATTTCCAAGAAGAGTTTCACCAAATCCAATAAAAGATACTTATCCTGTTTCTGAATAAGGAAAATAGTCATGACGTCGCTTCGCCTTAGCACTGCTTTGTTGTTGGTTCTTGACAATCTATACTTCATCGTGTCTTAACATCAAAAGTGACATAAGTAATCGAGAGAGAAACTCTGATAAGACAGGATAATCTTGATGTTAAAACTCTTCGTGCGCTGTAAGGAAAAACCCATTTCTTAGTGAAATAAGAGCGACGAACAAGAGGTGGCTAAAGTTCCGACCCTAATGTTCTCAGATTGTTTAAAACCACAAATGATAATACACTTCTGTTTTTCTCCCTGTTGATAATTTGAGATTTGAAAGATTATGGAGTAAAAGTTATAATAGATCAAATAAATGCTCTCAGAATCATGGTGAAAATTGATACAAACATGTAGGGGATATCAATTATTGTCGTAAATAAACATATTAAATATGAAATAGTTGAATGGGGAAAACCATTTAAAATACATATCAGATTACCAAATTGAACATAGTCCAAAGGATAGATTGTTTTAAAAAAAACTGGGCCTCGGGTCACGATGTATGTAACGTGAAATCTGTAACAACGTCAACTTGATATAGCCTTACTGGGTGGAGATAGATCGGTGCTAATATGAATGATACATCCGACATGAATTTCATGTTCATTTCTGGTTTGGTATGGTTACTAATTAGCTCGAGTTTTATGTTTTCTTCTCTCTCTCTCTCTCTCTCTCTCTCTCTCTCTCTCTCTCTCTCTCTCTCTGTTTCTCTCTCTCTCTCCGTCTCTCTCTTTCTCTCTTTGTCTCTCTCTCTCTTTCTCCCTCTCACTCTCTCTCTCTATCTCTCTCTGTCGGTCTCTCCCCCCCCTCTCTCTCTGTGTCTCTCCCCCCTCTATCTCTCTCTGTCGGTCTCTATCCCACCTCTTTCTCTCTGTCTCTCTCCCCCTCTCTGTCGGTCTCTCTCCCCCTCTCTCTCTGTCTCCCACCCCCTCTCTCTCTATCTATCTCTCTCTGTCGGTCTCTCTCCCCCCTCTCTCTCTATCTCTCACCCTCTCTCTCTCTGTCGGTCTCTCTCTCTATCTCTCTCTGTCTCCCCCCCCCCTCTATCTCTCTCTGACGGTCTCTCTCTCTCTCTCTGTCGGTCTCTCTCTCTCTCTCTCTCTCTCTCTCTCTCTCTCTCTCTCTCTCTCTCTCTCTTTCTATCCTTTTTATCCCTGGCCACCTGTTCATCCTCCATGCAGTTGAAGTAGCCAGACCTAATGTCAGGTGCTGCAACACCTGACAGAAACAGTATTACTTGCAACAGATGTCAAGCGAAACTTATCATTATTAATTAATTCAATAGAGTTTTCATAACGAAAGTCACAATAGTGTCGACCTGTTAGTTTATGGCTGGAGCCTGCGCGCTTCGGGCAATGAAACTTAAACTTACTTTAAACTTAATTCCAGTTTCTATCATTCGAGGCTAGGGCTTGCCTACAAGCTGTTGGCACGGTTACAGGAAGGGGTGGGGGATACTGGGTGAGTAAGGGGCTAAAAGAGGGAGGGACTGAAAAAGAGAGAGAGGAGGTTAGGGTCAGGGATTAGAAATAGAAAGAGTAAGACTGCGGAGGTAAGGGAATCGAATATTGCAGTGAGAAATAAAGCGAAGAGAGAGACAGACTGACAGAGAGAGAGACAGAGAGAGAGAGATAGACAGACAGACAGACAGACAGACAGAGAGAAAGAGCAAGGTGTGTGTTTATGTGTGTGGAGGGAGGGTGTGGCGGAGAGATGGAGAAAGAGATATAGATAGACAGAAAGGGAGACATAAAAACAATAAGAAGCATCACGTAATCGTGCTTGTTTCTAGCGTCCACACCTGAGTCACGGAGAAGTACAGAAATTCGCACAGCAAATCTATACTTACTATTATTTTAACTCGTTTGTTTGTTTTTCTCTTTTTCCTCAACAAGCCTCCGTTCCTGAACCCACCCCAACGCTCTGCATCCAATTGTCGGCTGCAGTGTCACCGAATGTCAGGTGAAATGAAGGTATGAGCATAACAATCTTATATATTAGCATGAAAACCATGAGCACATTTGCTCATTATAAAGTTATATATACTCTTTGTGAGTGGGCAGCCCTGAAGCACTGCTAATATAATTGGATGCCTCCACTGATCAACCCCGCTGACTTCAGTAGAGTTACAGGATTTTGTGACGGAAACAGGGTCAGTTTGTACAGGTCACTTGTGACCTATGTCAGATGGTCAACGCAGAATAATGAAGGCCTACAGAGTTGGAGGGAGATCAACGGTTAAGTCTGATGACTGACCAGATAACTGAGCACTGGGGAAAAGGCTGGATACTCGATGCAAGAACGCCAGGGACACCAAGCAGGCTCACAGCGGTAAAGACCGTAGAAAAACAGAGCAAGAACGTGGAAGGCGCTGGAAGAACCGAGAAGGGTCTACATTTCTGAAGAAAATCATGTCCAAATGCTCCGAATGTCAGATAGGTTACCTTTTGATGTGTTCTCCATTTCAGACGATGAGATGAACTTAAGAGACAATAGACAATTTCGGCCTCCTTCCAGCTAGAATCGCTCCATGAATATTTATGGAAGAGAGGACAGGTACCTTCTAAGATCGGCGCACAAGCTATTGTTTCCATGCGATTGTAAATCATAATGATTAGCTAATTTTATGAAAATATAAATCTTTTGATGGGTCTTTTTCCAAGTCTTGTTTGGAGATTATCTTGATTTTTGACTCGGTGAAGTCTGAAGGCTTTGCTTGTCAATTTCACGTATCAATTCGTTTGTCTCTTTAGTGCTTTCATCAATCATAAACAAAATCCCACATTAAATCAAACAAGGACAGCAGGTGATCCTGGGCGGATGAATCAAACCAAGATCCTCAGACAGTAATGTAAGATAAATATTTCAACAATTTAATTATTAAGTTTGCGTGCACAAAATTACCCGATCAATTTTCTACGGCGAATCCCTGTAATCTGTAGTTTTTCTAGAACTGTCTCGAACATTTCAGTCCAGCTTTCCACTAACTGAGCTATCTGGTATACCTCCCCCATCCCCCAACCCCCTCTTCCCCCAGGAATGTGTTTACAAAAATCATTGATGTAATATGATGACGCTAAGCACAGAATTGAAATGCACTGTTTTGATGCCGAGATTTCAGCAAAAATAAGTCAGATGTCACTAGAAAACTTTCCAAACATCAAAACTAAATACTGTCATGTAATGTCAAAAAAAAAAAAAAATAAATAAAATAAAATAAATAAAAGCCTTTTGAAACGTGGCTATAACTTTGTATATAAACTTAATGTGATATAAATGTTTCTAAAAAGGACAGCCATTGATTGGAAGATGCGCAACAAATCGATAATATTACAATACAACATTTTTCTTGATGACTTATTCTGTCTTATTATTAATAATTTTTTTCCCTTTTATTTTTTTTTTTTTACTTTGTCAGAAAATATTATAGTATTATCCTTCCTAATTCCTCACACTGATACCGTACGTTCCCAGCTATGAAATCGTAATCGAAGCTTGATATACATCTATCGATTTTTCTTTTTTAACGAAAAGCTAACTATGTGTCATATTTCAGATTCTATCGATTTTTGCAGCGCATTCGGTTTAAATCTTTTAACTCTACGGGCCTCGTTAGATGTATTCATCCGCCTCAAAGGCAAAGGATGCACGGATAAAACTAATGGACCGACCAGATCTGCCTACCATCTGTTTCACCAATTTACATGTTTTAATCATCCGTAAACTTGCAGGGTACATTTGGCTACACGTATAGATTTCACTCAAAAAATAGTAAGTTGATTTTATAACGTCTGACGAGCTCTTGTTTGGTGTGCACCAAAACGTTTGAAATAGTCAAGTAGTAACTGTTTTATATAGTAGTATTTAAGCAGTTATTCAAACCATTGAAATAGTTCATCAATAGAGAAATCCACATATCAAGTAGTTTAACAATAAATGAGCCAATACAACCTGTACATTGATTGATAAATCAACTTAAAATAAAAAAAAACAACTATACTTCTTTATCTGTCAATCATAAAATTAACTTATAAATCATCGAATATATTAACCACATTATCAATCAATCTGTAAACTCTATACAATTTATCAATCATCGAATTCAAAAATCAATCAAATGATAACCAATTGTGTACTATCATTTGTCAAATCCCACTTCGCCTTTTTCGTAAATTCTATCAAACCGAATTCTTTTTTCGTCTTTTAAATTTTGTAGCAAATTCTGCTGTATCTGTTTTATTAGATAACTTACATTTGTTTTGCCCTCTAAATGACCTCGAATAGATGACATGCCTCTCAGTTTTTATGACTTGCAGAATTCAAAGATTAAGAAAAGCTTTTTTTTCACCATTGGTAACCCTCATAATTATTGCCAATTCAAGACAACGCAAGACGTAGATAGCTTGAGTGTAACATATACCGTGGTGTTAGCATGAGTGAGAAGGCTTTGGGAGGGGTGGGTTAGATCCGAAAATATGTCAGGAGAAACGTGAGAGAAAAACTTGGAAAAGACAAGAAAAAAATGGCTGGATTAAATAAAACAAAAGAGCTAATAACTTTAGAAACATTCGACCAAATAAGGAAATTAAAACTTGTCAAGTCTTTTCGTAAAATATCAAATACGCAAAATTTCGATCGTTTTGTTGATTATTTGATTGATTGATTGATTGATTGATTGATGGACTGGACATTGTGAAACTTCCGTTGTAATGTTCTGATGCAGAAGCATAATGAAGATGCTCCAGGGCACAGTTTTTAAATAAAATTTTTACAACAGTTTAACGAACAAGATATTTTTGGGGCAACTCAAGAAATGGTTGCAAATTGAAAAGTGCAGGCAATAATTATGATTGCACCTCTTGTTACTTTCTCAGTGGGAAATCAAGTAATTACCCAATACACTTTTATTTACAATAGACAAATGTTGGGTGCTTTTTTACCCCCCTGGTGATGAGCGTGAACCAGCATGTACGCCATGGTCGACAGAACATTATGTATTAATTGGAAATGTTCTAAATCGATTTTCTAGTTTTTGATTACCCAGTCTTCTATCCTGTAGCCAGTTAAGAAATTGTTTGTTGTTTTGGTTGTTAAAATGCAATAAGCAATTTCAGTGTGTGTGTATATATATATATATATATATATATATATATATATATATATATGTCTATATAATTATATAGATAGATAGGTAGATAGATAGATAGATAGATATAGATATAGATATAGATATAGAAGACCTTACCTTACATTCTCTTCATATATATGTATATATATATATATATATATATATATATATAGATAGATAGATAGATAGATAGATAGATAGATAGATAGATAGATAGATAGATAGATGTTGATACAGATATAATTATAATATAATATATAATTTATTTTTTATTTTTTAAATATTAATTTGGTGCTTGCGGATTCAGGTGCATTGAATAGCAATTCAGCTTTTCTTTCTCGAGATGCTTGAAGTAGAGAGTTTTCACAGAGCACTGACTCAGCTCGAAGGATAAATTAGTCCTCTTCTGAAGATCTCGGTAGGCGTGGTTTAGTACAGGTTGTCTCTCAGATTAATGGACCAAGAGAGTGTGATATCAACAAATGTCCAATAAAAATGTAAGTCTTACTGGAAAAAAACATTCTACTTGTAATTTGTATAGTACCAGTTAAGGTAGAAGATAACTATTTTCTTCCAGAGGATGCCCATAGCTACATCTAGAGATAAGTAATTCAATTGTTTTCAGGACCTGTAATGCTGATAAGGAAGACTAATTTTATCTTCCATAGAGCGTTTCTTAGGAGTAAAAGTTTGCCATTAGCAAAACACAAGATGATTCTTCCTTTTGTATTATTTATCACGTGGACATCTCTTTAAAACATACGCTAAAGCATAATTCAACTCAAAATGGCTGCTAGTGGATCAAGCAACAGTGTCTGCGCGGAGAATCTTAAAATGTTTAAAAGCTTTCACATTTCTCAAGATGCTCAGATGGCAAAAAGAAAGTTACATAAGATGTGGCAAATCAGGAATAGACAACAAAATAGGCTCTAGATAACTAGATTTATCGGACGTCATTGGTACGTGTTGCTGGACACAGTTCATCGGATCTGCCAATACCACATAGGCTCCATACTTTAAAAAAAAATATATATATAACTACAAGAAATGTGCATGTCGCCATAACTTTTTGTAACACTTTTTTGTCTGTAAGAATAAAAGAGGTAAAAAAAAAGTTTTGAAAGACAGAGTTGCTTCTTCTTTCAAAGTATTCAAATTTTTTTCAGATCATAGTGAAGGTATATTGGCATTTTAGCCTTGCCTGTATGTATCACTTTCGTTTGAGGGGATAAAACCGTTCTACAGCTCTGCTCCAGTACCGATACTCCCTGGTTCGAGGAGAAAATATCGTCAGAAAAACAGAGAAAACATGAAGCACCGCATATGGGAAAAAAGATTTCCTACCACGAAATATTGCAAGAAACTTTAAAAAAATATTGTGTTTATCTCTGTTTGTGTGGCAGATTCCATGAGGTATAATTGTCTCTACATAGCTAGCTTGGCTGTATGTGAAATCTCAGTCCCTATCGTTTACTGTGCGTCAAATCTCAGTCCCTATCGTTTACTGTGCGTCAAATCTCAGTCCCTATCGTGTCCTGTGCGTCAAATCTCAGTCCCTATTGTGTCCTGTGCGTCAAATCTCAGTCCCTATCGTTTACTGTGCGTCAAATCTCAGTTCCTATCGTGTCCTGTGCGTCAAATCTCAGTCCCTATTGTGTCCTGTGCGTCAAATCTCAGTCCCTATCGTTTGCTGTGCGTCAAATCTCAGTCCCTAAAATGTCATAACGTCAAATCTCAGTCCCTATCGTTTCCTATGCGTCAAATCTCAGTCCCTATTGGGTCATGTACGTCAAATCTCAGTCCTTTTGGTGTCTTGTACGTCAAATCTCAGTCCCCATCGTTTCCTGTACGTCAAATCTCAGTCCCTATTGTGTCATGTACGTCAAATATCAGTCCGTATTGTGTAATGTACGTCAAATCTCTGTCCTTATCGTTTCCGGTACGTGAAATCTCTGTCTTTATCGTCTCCTGTACGTGAAATCTCAGTCCCTATTATTTCCCGTACGTGAAATCTCTGTCTTTATAGTTTCCCGCACGTAAAATCTCAGTCTCTATCGTGTCCCAACCGGACCTGTACCGTCCACTCCTAATGTCCAGTCGAGCTGGCCAGTGACCCCGCGTCAGACCTGGCTCCTCTTGACCGATGGTTTACTACTGTGTGAGAGAAATCTGACCTGAGAGCAGGCTACGGTATCAAGTATCAAACCTGCGTGTGTTATTAGAGAAGAGCTTTAACCTTATGCTAGCGTGAAGAAAAGAGGGGACAAGAGGTAAATGAAAAAAAAAAAGATAGAAATATGAGGTAAATTAGGAAGATAGATTAATGCATAGACAGATGGAAACAGGGCTGGATAGTTAGATGAATGGACATATAGAAACAAAGACAAATAGTGGATAGAACATTCATACTTGCGCTGAAGCCAAAGTGATGTTCTGGTTGTTTCTGAAAGTATTGATTCAATATTTGTAAAGTTGGATCAAATTAATCTGCGATTAGATATGTAAAACGATCGCTGGATAGATCAAACTTAATAAAAAGACAGACACCTGAACAGATACGGGGATATTTAAATAAATGAATCATGAGATGGATTATGTAGATAGAAAGAGAGAATTCAAAAGAGTTGAGAGGGAGAAAGAAATAGAGAGAGAGAGAGAGAGAGAGAGAGAGAGAGATACTTAGAGAGACACAGAGACAGAGAGAGAGGTTGGAGGTGGACAGGAAAATTAAATGTATATATTTTTTTTTAAAAGGAGAGGAACTAAAGAGGGGTATGAAGAAAGGTACAAAAACTAAACGCCATTCAGATAGAGACTGGTATAACTATTAAACTATTTCACAGTGGCAGAAAAATCGATGGTCAATATTAAAGACATAAACAGATATATTAACACAAATAGGCAATGCTAGCCAGTGGGCGTAAAAGAAAAATTAGAACGAAAACTTGATATAGAGAAGAAAAAAAATAAGAGAAGAAATACTAAAAAAAACCAGATCAATAATGAGAAAGATAGACCCATATGCAAGCAGACTTTATGGCCGACTCCAACTCTCCAGTCACAAAATCTCTAGGCACAGCACACAGATCAATAACCCAGCGTTACCGGTATTCTCTTCACTTCACTCACACGCGACACACTCGTAGCGCTCAACTTTCCAAATACTGAATCTTTACTTTCAAAAACAACCAGACCATCTAACTTTCCAAATTATGAATCTTTATTTTCAAAAACAACCAGACCATCTAACTTTCCAAATACTGAATCTTTACTTTCAAAAACAACCAGACCATCTAACTTTCCAAATACTGAATCTTTATTTTCAGAAACAACCAGAGCATCTCTTTGGTTTCCAACTTTCCAAATACTGAATCTTTATTTTCAGAAACAAGCAGAGTATCGTTTAGATTCCAACTTTCCAAATACTGAATATTTACTTTCAAAAACAACCAGAGCATCTAACTTTCCAAATACTGAATCTCTATTTTCAGAAACAAACAGAGCATCTCTCTGGTTTCCAACTTTCCGAATACTGAATCTTTACTTTCAAAAACAACCAGAGCATCAAACTTTCCAAACACTGAACTTTACTTTAAAAAACAACCAGAGCATCTAACTTTCCAAATACTGAATCTTTATTTTCAGAAAGAATCAGAGCATCACTTTGGCTTCAGCACAAGTCTGAATGTTCTATGACAGACATAATATTTCCATTTAATAGAAATTATTTTTGAGCCTCGGCCAACTTGCAAGCTTTGCATCCAGCTATCACTTCTATGCCTCAAAATTGGCAGAGCATTATGTGCAAAATTTTAATGCCCTGTCTTTGATCATCTCTCTTGGATTAAACGTTTAATTTAAGATACAGTTCATCCTTTGAAGTGCTCAGACCGTGGTAAAACGGTTTCTCGGCGGACTGCCATAACTGACTAAGCCTTTTTCAACAGCTGAAGGAGCAACAGCAGTAGCAGCAAGAACAACAACATTAACATCTGTATGGTAAAATGATGATTGCATCTGTTAACCATTACTCATTGTTAAACTTTTCTTCTCCATAGACTAAAACCTCCTCATTATTGTTTATTTATTTACTTTCAACGTCATTCTTTTCAACTCTAACAATGCTGACACCACCACCACCACCACCAACAGCAACAACAACAACAACAACAACAACAACGACAACGACAACAACAACAACAACAACAACAACAACAACAACAACAACAACAACAACTGCAAATACATAGTTACAACATCAGCAGCACTATCAACCGTGTCATGTACATAATTACTTTGAGATGTTTTCATACATTGATCTATTCCTGTTTGTCACGTTTTTCTTCAGCCTTTACCTACAACAGCCTTAACTCTCTATTAAGGTTATGGTTTTTAACACTGTTTAATCCTCACTCTCAGCCTTGTTAACTCAACAAAACTACTAACTGCACCCTTGCGATTTTCCCTGAAATTTTGATTTTTTTTTCACATTTATTATAAGATCTGTTTAAAACCATATAAGATGACTTGCAATTCCCGCACAAAGTGCATAATTCATAACTGCCCATTTATTTAAACCTATATGATAATAAATTTCAACAAGGATCTATAAATATGTTTTGAGTCTACAAAATTAGCCAATTATTCTTCTTAAATTCTACTCGAAGAAAGATGACCTAGAGACTCAAGGGTTTATAATTCAGAAGCATCGACATATTTTGATTTGATCCACAGGTCTAGACTGAAATGAATCTAAAGATCTAGCTTTGAATATCGACTCTTCTTTCTCCATCATGTTTATATTTTCTAAACAACATCACAAACAGCTTACTAATCTTAGAAGCTGCTTAACGGAAATTAAAAACGCCGAAGTATACCTTACGGCGCATGAAAAAAGTAGAAATATGAAAATTTGATGAAATGTTCTTTACACTGTAGTTGACTTTAAATCTATAGTTTCGTTTCAATTTCGAGTGAAACCAGCTTGCTAAATGATTACAGAAAAAATGGAGTTCAAAGCAAGATTTAAAGTCTAGCATACATCTTCGCCAGCGATCATGTTGAGAAACTGATACAAGGTTTATCCTTATTTTCAAATCAAATTTCGTTTTAAGTTTATGTGTAAGTTTTATGTTTGAGTTCCACATGCTTTCGTGTCTTGATGATGAAAACTAAATGCTCTAATGTGCTCAATTATTTGTTTGAAATGTTCTTTGGATGCCATTTCGAAACTGCTGATGTTCAATGGAAGATGATGGTGATCGTGATGATAAGGATGATGGTGAAGATGATGATGATGATGATGATGATGATGAGGAGGAGGAGGAGGAGGAGGAGGAAGAGAAAGGTGGTGGTGGTGGTGGTGGTGATGATGATAATGAACAGCAATTCACAACAATCTGACCTCTCTTTTGAGCATTCTCGTCTCCTTCTCGAGTCTCTGTCTCGGGGTGAGGTACGGCCCACTGACGCCGTTATCCCCCTTGCCATGGTCCCTGTTGCAGTGATGGTCCGTGCGGAAATGCTCGATGTCCAGACTACCATTTGTGTGGTAGCAGCGCGCGTGGTCTTGTGCGTGGTTCTTCCAGGGTGGCCGCGAAGGTTTGTCTGCCTTCAGATCACTGGCGTATTGGCTCAGCGAGGCCAGGAAATGGTCGTGCTCGCAATGGGCTATTTCGTATCGCTTCCGGCTAGTCCATGTCTCACGTGACCAAGGTGCGCCAGGAGGAAGAGAGGTTGACGTATATGACCCAGCGCCGGAAGAACTTCCATCAGACCCAGTGGAGCTTTTCGGGAAGATGGGTGTGTTACTCTGAGCTGGCGTCGTTGGCGCGCTCCTGTGTGTGCGTGGTACGCGCGGGACATCCGTCAAGAGATTCTCAGACGCTGAAAACTTTGACTTTTTGTTGTCTCTGGGCCGCCTGAAGGTGGAGCTAATCCTGTCCTTGTCTCCGCTCTCCTCCACATTCAGAGTAGGCTCTGAGTTGCTCTTGGATGGGGTAGCTGGGAGGACATTGATTTCTGGGCTGTGTCCTGTTGGATTTGCACCTGATTGGTTCATGTCGTTATTATTAATTCCGTTGATTTCACCGTAAGTGTTGCTATCAAGGCTTCCTCCATAGTGTGGAATCGGACTGTTGCCATTGCTGATATTGTTGACGGTATCGGTGGTGGTGATGGTGGTCGTGGTAACTGTGGGAGTGGTGGTGGCGGCTGTAGGAGTGGTGGTGGCTGTAGGAGTGGTTGCGGCTGTAGGAGTTGTAGTGGTGGCTGTTGTTTTGGTGTTATCAACAGTGTCTTCTTCCCCAGCGGAAGTGTTGCTGGTCAGGTGGATCATGGCGCTTGTCGTGACACTACCAGGCTGAGCATCTACTGAGTATGACGTCATGCTTAGCGCTGGAACGACAGAAGAAACAGTTTCTTTTTGCTCGTCCTTGGTTTGAGCAACAGATTTCGGGATTAAACTGGGTCGTGGGGGGACGATGGGCGCTGAGGAATCTTTGCTGTTGAGGCTAGGTTTTATTATTTCTTCCTCAGCAACCTCATCCTCCTCTACAGGTTTCGCCTCTGACCACACTCCTTTGTTCAACCTGACATCTGAAGGCTTCATGGTGTAAATGTGGGCGTCACTTACTTCTGTAGGTCTTCTCATCACCCTCATGATAGACCTGCGTTGAGATGTTTCCTTCGAAGCAGAATCGTCTTCTACTGTTTCCGATGTCTCTTTTGCTTTGTCTTGGTCTGCTTCAGGCACTTTTTTGTCTGTCTTGATTGCTACCTCCGTTTTTCTGTCAATGTCAGACATCGTTAAACTTCTTGAATACTGGGGTTTCTTTGCGGTAGCTGCCTTGCTTTGGGGCAATCCGTTAACATCTTTGGAAGGTGCTTTTTGTTGTGTTGCTCCTACTGATGGCAGTATTCTTCTTTGTTTAGTTTTTCTCTGGGTTGCTGGAGTGCCCTGAACCTCAGGCTGTTTGGGTTGTCTCAGCTTTGTGGTTCTTTGCTTGACGGGAGCGGCAGAGTTGCCCGAAGGAACTGTACTAGCTTTCTTAGTTTTGGCCACATTGGAGCGCGATTTGTTCTCGAGACCAGTGCGGCCTCTTTGGATGTGGCTATAGGTGTCGCTTCCCTCAGAGTCTGAGTGACGCTTGTCGGAATAGCCCGTGCTGTCAACATCGGAACTAAACCGCGCTCTAGGGCGCGTTCGGCCTTCGCTGCTTGACCTTTTCATCCTTGAACCTCGAACACGATCCTCTATAATTTCAAATTTAGGTTCATTGCTGTGGGTTATGTTACAAATTTTAAAAAGTTTCAAATAGCCATTCATGTAACTTTGTGAAATGTCATTTAAAGATTGAGTATCTGGGTCGACAGAACTTTCTGGAGTTTCCGCAAACGATAGATTCAAGCAACTTTCTGGGGGTTTTATTTCAGACACTGGACCCTTTTGCTGGTCACTTTCAGGAGTTTTTATTTCAGACACTGAACCCTTTCGCTGGTCACTTTCTGGAGTTTTTATTTCAGACACTGGACCCTTTCGTTGGTCACTTTCTGGAGTTTCTATTTCAGACACTGGACCCTTTCGCTGGTCACTTTCTGGAGTTTTTATTTCAGACACTGGACCCTTTCGCTGGTCACTTTCTGGAGTTTTTATTTCAGACACTGGACCCTTTCGCCGGTCACTTTCTGGATTGTGTGTATGAAACTTGAGCAATGAAGAGTGGTCTTCGGTCTCGAGACTCTCTTCTTCTGTTATACTCTCTGAAAAACCTCCAAACGCTCTGAGGCGTTTCAATCTAGGCCTGTCTTTGGTCACGTGATTCTTTTGCTCTATGGTTCCGCCAGTGCTGTTTTCCTCACCTCGGCGTCTATATTGAGCAAGGTATGAAAAAACAGTTGTCCACCCGTGATACTGGTCTAAAGCAGAGAATTCCTCGTCACTTAAGCTAGGTAAACTCACTGAAAGTTGCTTCAGATGCCCAGGAAAACTATTTGACCACGATAAACCGTTACCCACAAGATGGCTGTCTAACAGATCGTCTGTTCCATAGTCGGAATAATTCGGTTTAGAAGAACGCAAAGGGAAATTGTTACGGAAGAAAAGCGCTGAATTTTCCGAAATACTGCGGAGCAAAATTTGACTGCGACCACTCTTGCACGTACTCTCTTGCCTATGATATGCTTGAAAACACGGAGTTAAATTATGTCCGGCGGACCAGTTATCACACTCTTCGGAAGATAAGCTGCTATAATCAAGTGTTGGCCAACGTCTGCTTAGTCCAAACCGCGGTCTATCGTCTGCTGATCCGGAGTGGAATAAACGTTGATCGTTGTCCTCACACGAGTTCCTCTGAATGTCGTAAAATTGATGGTTGCCATGTGATAGATTTGGCTCTATCCACCTGACACTACACACACTGTCTAGATCTTGTACCGGTTCCTCTTCCTTCTGCTCTTCCTTGCTGTCTGCAGACGTGGCAGTGCAGGCTGGAACCGCAGGCGGGGAGGAA
>JAWDGP010006390.1:180000-212500 GCA_033675545.1 Elysia crispata | reverse complement strand
AAAGACCCTTTAGGTATTCTCTTTCGCAATAAGGTCTTTAGTTATTTTCACACAATACCGATACCTTGTTTGAAATACGTGTTCACCCAACATCAACAAGGCTGGTCTGCTATGTGTTTGCTCAGAGTAAATAGTTGCCACACTTTACATATTGTATTTACTTGTTTCCTTTCATGCACTTAGTTTTAGGCATACTGAGGTTCAAATGACTCACTCAGTTGAAAAAACGGTTATAGAAGAGGTAGACTTTAAAGTTATTTCTCGATTCAACTAGTTAGAGCTGTAACTTCTAAGATGGAGACGAAACAAAGAGAAAAGCGTGATGATGTCACTAGAGTGGCAGTCCTGTCACCTCTGATCCCCTACTAACTCTAGAGACGAAGCTATATCACCTCTGATCCGCTATAAACACTGAGGACAAATCCATATCACCTCTGATCCGCTATAAACACTGAGGACAAAGCTCTATCACCTCTGATCCGCTATAAACACTGAGGACAAAGCTCTATCACCTCTGATCCGCTATAAACACTGAGGACAAAGCTCTATCACCTCTGATCCGCTATAAACACTGAGGACAAAGCTCTATCACCTCTGATCCGCGATAAACACTGAGGACAAAGCTCTATCACCTCTGATCCGCTATAAACACTGAGGACAAAACTCTATCACCTCTGATCCGCTATAAACACTGAGGACAAATCCATATCACCTCTGATCCGCTATAAACACTGAGGACAAAGCTCTATCACCTCTGATCCGCTATAAACACTAAAGACAAAGCTCTATCACCTCTGATCCGCTACAAACACTAGAGACAAAGCTCTATCACCTCTGATCCGCTACAAACACTGAGGACAAAGCCATATCACCTCTGATCCGCTATAAACACTGAGGACAAAGCTCTATCACCTCTGATCCGCTATAAACACTGAGGACAAAGCTCTATCACCTCTGATCCGCTATAAACACTGAGGACAAAGCTCTATCACCTCTGATCCGCTATAAACACTGAGGACAAAGCTCTATCACCTCTGATCCGCTACAAACACTGAGGACAAAGCTATATCACCTCTGATCCGCTATAAACACTGAGGACAAAGCCATATCACCTCTGATCCGCTATAAACACTGAGGACAAAGCTCTATCACCTCTGATCCGCTATAAACACTAAAGACAAAGCTCTATCACCTCTGATCCGCTACAAACACTAGAAACAAAGCCCTATCACCTTTGATCCGCTACAAACAGTAGAAACAAAGACCTAGCATCTCTGATCCGCTACAAACATTAGAGGCGAAGCCCTATAACCTCTGGTCCGCTACAAACACTAGAGACAATGCCCTATCATCATTATTCTCTGATCCGCTACAAACACTAGAGACAATGCCCTATCATCATTATTCTCTGATCCGCTACAAACACTATAGACGAAGCCTTATCACCTTTGATCGGCTACAAACACTAGAAACAAAGACCTAGCATCTCTGATCCGCTACAAACACTATAGACGAAGCCTTATCACCTTTGATCCGCTACAAACACTAGAAACAAAGCCCTATCACCTCTGATCCGCTACAAACACTAGAGGCAATGCCCTATCATCTCTGATCCGATAGAAACACTATAGACGAAGCCTTATCACCTTTGATCCGCTACAAACACTAGAAACAAAGCCCTATCACCTCTGATCCGCTACAAACACTAGAAACAAAGCCCTATCACCTCTGATCCGATAGAAACATCGCGAAGTGTACATACAACACAATGTCGCCAATTCAGGGGCGAGATTGTCCTGATTTATTAATTTTAACACTTTTAAGAGACGATAAATTATACATAAAGGGGAATGAAATCATGACTTTTTTTTTTGCCTATTCAAATAATCTATAACAAATTTTGTTGGACAACATGTGAGTAAGTTCTGTCTTGAGTATCTTTGTCATTTGTGTATGCTGCAAACTTAATACTCGGCACAGTATTAGCTACACTTACTTCAATAAAATCTATCTCTTTCCAATGACCGTAAAGAAAAAAATAATAATTAACAGCTGGAAACTAGCATACACGATTATTTTATGTCAAAGAACAGCGGTTTAATTTATATGCGCTGATTTTTTTTTTTTTTTTTTTTTTTGTCTTTTCTCCTTACAGTCCTGGAGCGCACAAATTAGGGACACAGCTGTTGTTTTACAAGATCATAGAGACTTTTGTAGAATTGTGTTTTTAGTTACATTTATTGATGTTTTGATCCTTCTATCTTTTTTGGGATAAAATTTAGTTGTTGTTATTTGTTGTTCTTGGGGTTGTTGTTGTTGTTCTTGGACTTGTTGTTGTTGTTGTTGTTGTTGTTGTTGTTGTTGTTGTTGTTGTTGTTGTTGTTGTTGTTGTTGTTACAATTACGCATTGTGTATTCCTCAACCAATACTTTTCATTATGAGAAGAACTTAATATTTTAATCTTTTTTCACATTAAACGCCACGCAAATCATAGAATAATTCCAATTCTAATGTTTTTACTCACATTAATGTTATAAGGTCGTCCTTTTCCTTTGGTGTCCCAAACTTTGATTAATTGTCGTCTAAGAAAAATAGCCTAGTTGTTTCAGCTCCACTGGCTGGGTCGATGGCCTTATTCTTTCAGTGGATGAAAACCTTAAGAAGAGTAAACTTAACAAAAGTGATTACAATCAACTGATGAATGACCCAGACCGCCACTTTGTGTGTCCGTGGCAGGGCTGGCAAGAGTTTAGGGTGATATAATGTCCTATGTTAGATTAGCCGTGCGACGCCGAATAAGTTGAGTCGGTAGAGCGTTGGACTGATACTGAGAAACAACTGTGTTCGATCACCGGTTGGTGCCCACTGGAGGTGGAGTCGGATCTCATTTGAACATCCCAACCCTTCACTTGACAAAAACCGTCGTCTCTGTAAAGGTTTCTTTGCGAAATTTTGGGAGCTTTAAACTAACAGAGAGAAATATTACAAATAAAAAGAAGAACAGGACTCAACAGAGACGTTTAAGCAAAACCTTCTGGTAGGATACGGTTGCGAGTCTAAAAAACCAATGAAAAGGCGAGTCAGTCCTTGCTGAGCTTTTTCATGATTGGAAAACGATGATGATGACGATGATGGTACATTGACGGAGATTGTCGGAGATTGACGGAGATGGGCGAAGATTGGCGGAGACTGACGGAGATGGAGATTGACGGAGATGGACGGAGATGGATGAATATTGTCGGAGATGTATGGAGATGGACGAAGATTGTCGGAGATGGACGGAGATGGATGAATATTGTCGGAGATGTATGGAGATGGACGAAGATTGTCGGAGATGGACGGAGATGGACGAAAATTGTTGGAGATCAAAGTGGTAAGAAGCTAGCATAAGTGGCGTCATTCAGTGACCACACATGTTTCTATAGAGGGGTGCAAATCTCACTACTCACTAACATTGAAGCTGGCTGTCGTTGTCTGTGATGAACTAGAATTGTTTCAAAAAATCCGTCAATCACTCTAGATGATCTGGACGTATATTTGTCACTCAAACTACCGATTCATCCGCTTATTACGAAATACGTTTTTTTAAAACCTGTGCGGCTGTAATATTCATTATAAAAAAGCGTACATGATAACCCTGTCTGTACATTGTGGGGACTTTAGGCTGACGGGTTCGGGCTATACTGTCAGAGGATGCTTTTGGTACTTTATCTCTACAGCCCTCATTTCGTCCAAAGGGATTGGCCAATCAAAACGATATGAGAAAGCCATACATTGGACCGATAATGTAGAAAACGGTATGATTCACAAGAATGGTAACTCTTTAGTCCCATGCCCTGTTCAGCTCTCTTTCCTAAAGAACGCAGGCTAGAAAAATAGAGATAATCCAATGCCTTCAGACCCAGCGCTATTTCCAGAGTATACATGAAACAGAGATCATAAGGGGTTTATTA
The DNA here is from genome assembly GCA_033675545.1 of Elysia crispata. Lineage (NCBI taxonomy): Eukaryota > Metazoa > Mollusca > Gastropoda > Plakobranchidae > Elysia > Elysia crispata. The sequence goes on along the minus strand of JAWDGP010006390.1, from coordinate 208,547 downwards.
AATCCTACAAGCATGGTCACCCGTTCGAATGAACATGTGGGAAATACAACGACATTGAAGAAAAGCTAACTTCACAAAGAAAAATAATTTAAAAAAAACACTTATATACTCCAGAGTCATACCACTGCACTGAAGAAAAGGAAACTTTACAACAATGAACAGGTGGGAACGACTGCTACCATAAAGAAAAGCAAATTTTACCACGATAACAGATATATCTCCTCCAGATTCACACATAAGTATTCTAAAGAAAAGCAAACTTTACAACAATAACAGATATATATATATATAAATCATTTAGAGCCACTCATACAGTACAGTTTTGAAATACATATAGAATCTTGGGACATTAAAATTCTTCTTACGTTGTTATGAAGACAATCTTCAAATGAAGGAGAAATCTCAAGCAAAAGAGTAAACTAAATTCGGTTGCAATCTTTTCAGCAGCCCTCTCTTCAGTTTATCTCTCCACCGAGACCCCAATATGGTGCTGATGACCCATTACAGATAGAGTGCAGTGCTGGACCTGATGTGGTGAAAATGCCGCTCTCCAATACAAAGTAAAAACGTGCAGTTGCTCAGGAAATTATAACTGAGGAAAAAAAATTAAGGCCACGGAGTTTTAAAATTTATTGGGTTACCCTGGATTGTTGAAGCTTATAATTTTTCTAGGTTTAACTAATCACAATCCCTCAAGTAAGACAAATTAAGAGTGGCAAATTAATAAAATAGGTTAACTTGAATGTTTCGACGGTTTTTCTTGTTGATAATTAATTGATCTGGTTGATATTAAAGGTTAAAAAAAAAAAAAAACAGTTTAGAAGTACGAAACGCGTGCAAATTAGCGCTCCAGAAGAAAAAGCGACAATATTATTGTTCTTAAAATATTGACCAATCAAATCACGTCTACTTTCATGCACAGAACGGCATGTTTTCCATGACGCATTTGTCTTTAGCTGGAGTAGGTCAAATTTCAGTTAATTTTTTTTTTAATTTATTCAGTTTTTCACTCTATTAAAGTGAATTAACATGAGGTTTTTCTATGTATTTACATTTACAAAATAACAATTATTTATTTTAAAAGCGTCATGTGCTTTGAAAATTCTAAACAGCTGATAACAGGCTTATAAATGTTATTTGGTACGTTTACCAATTTGGCAAACAAATAGATGAATAAATTGCAATAAAAAAATATAATGAACTTTGAAGAGCATTTTTTAGCCTTAATTCATAACTTTTAATTTTTTTTTTTTTTTTTTTTTTTTTACTGCGGGGGACACTGATCTTGTTAGATCTAAATTTAGTAAACTTCATCACAGTATATTGAGTGGTTTTGGAAGAAAAAACGGAGAAAGAAATCAAAGTTGCACTTTATATTAATTATAGAGGCATTACTTTCTACAGCTTTCAGACATGCCATCGTACTTTGATGAGCTGTTCTAACTATAGCCTATTTATTGATGTAAGGTCAAAACTCGATTTTGCCTTAAGCTTCTACTTAGAAATTTTTTTTCCTTGCATGGGATACCGTGGCGGATCAAGGGTTATTGACTCGAGTTTAAACCAATTATTGTCCTTAGGACTGGGACGTTTTTCTTAACTTTTTCATATTCTTCCCATTGGTATGGGTTTAATCTCTAGGTCTCTATAACCATTAGAGAGAGAGGGGAGTGAGGGAGGATCAGAGAGAGGGGGGAGGGAGAGAGAGAGAGGGAGAGGGAAGAGAGAGAGATTGAGAGAGAGGGAGAAAGAGAGAGAGAGGGAGGGACAGAGAGAGGGGTAGGGAGAGAGAGAGGGAGTGAGGGAGAGAGAGTGAGAGAGAGGGGGAGGGGAGAGAGAAGGAGGGAGAGAGAGAGGGAGTGAGGGAGAGAGAGAGTGAGAGAGAGGGAGGGACAGAGAGAGGGGGAGAGAGATAGGGAGTGATGAAGAGAGAGAGTGAGAGAGAAAGAGAGAGCGAGAGAGAGAGAGAAAGAGAGAGCGAGAGAGAGAGAGAGAGAGAGAGAGAGAGAGAGAGAGAGAGAGAGAGAGAGAGAGAGAGAGAGAGAGAGAGAGAGAGAGAGAGAGAGAGAGAGAGATTGTTGACCATGCAGGCCGTGGCTAAAAGGTTGGAATAAAGATGAAAAGTATCCCTTTTGCCACTAACAAATTTTAGTGGTTGAAAAATACATTCGGATCAAATAACCAACAGTGGAAGGAAATCAGATAGTTGGCTTAAAAAGTGTCGGTAATTGAATCATTCTAGCTACAGTAAAAGCTGTTATGTATAGTTTGATCAAAGACCTTTTTGAAACTCTGCCTCGTGAAATTTAGAAAAATAGTTTCGGACTGAGCGAAAGAAGGTTTGTCTCAATTATTAAGAGTGTATTATTTTACAATATCGATTGTTTTAGTTGATATGAATTTGCTTACATGGCTCAATTGCAAAAAAAAAAAAAAAAAGAAATTAATGGCAGCAGTCACTGAAATATAGGTTATCGGCTAGTTGTACTGAATTTTTTTAATATGAAATTTTATAAGCTCACGTGATTTCTTTTTTTTTTTTTTTTTTTTTTTTGGATTGACTTTGTTTCCGTATATTTTTTTTTTACCTAGATCTAATGGTAATCAACATGTTATTTGGTTTTCGTTATTTTTTGTCACCTTACTTTTGAGTTTGTTTATTAGTTTGATGTCTATAACTTTTGAAATAGAAAAAAAAAATTAGTGGCATTTTTTGAGGACGCGCTGTTATGTTACAATAATTATCTTTAATAATATCTCAGAAAGATTAATAATACGAATCGACAACAAATTAATTTTCTTCATTCTTACTAAGTTAGTTCCCATTTCTTAAACCTTACAGCATTTATTGAATTTGGTAAAAATTAACATTTTCAGTAAACATAATTATAATGGATTGACTTTATGCGATACCAGTTATTACTAGAACAATATTCGAATAAATTATTACGTTCACCCTCGTTTTATTCTAGTCGGGCCGACTCATGCCCAGCCCATGTCAACCTATGTTCATTAAGATTAATATAAACACAAAGTAGAATAAGTCTTAGCCGTTTTCGCGAAGAGTTCGACCAGTTAGAAACCCTTCCAATACTGTTCTTTTCTTTTTCTTAAAAGATCTATTGAGTTCAGCATATCTGAAGCTAATGTATAAAACAGAAGTAATTGCTTATTATAATGTGATATCATCTATGATTGAGTATGTTTGTGAACAATGTGCATTTTATCTCGATGTAGCTCAAGCTCGCTACACGGTCTTGACTTATTCTTGACTCATTCTACCCTCTAAATTATGACACTTTTCATGATTTGAAATTATAGTAATCTGTACACTGTCATCTAATCAATTTTATATACATGTTAGATACATATTAGATAATAAGGAAAGACAGGAAGAAGAAAGGAAAAAAAGGACAGAGAGCGCGAAGAGTGTGAGAGATGGAGAGAGAGAGACAGAGACAGAGACAGAGACAGACAGAAACAGAGACAGAGACAGAGACAGACAGACAGACAGACAGAGACAGCCAGAGAGTGTGAGTAAGAGAGAGAGCGAGCGAGAGAGCAAGAGACAGAGACAACGAAAGATAGAGAAAGTCAGTAAGAGAGAGGCAGTGAAAGAGAAAGTAAGAGAGAAAGAAAAAAGAAATAAAGAAAGAGAAAAGACAAGCCTTTTCTAAGTTCCATTATTTCCCTATTCCTGATTATATGACAGTTAAAACATTTTAAAATCTATAAAGGAGTACTATATTTCCGTTGTATGTATTATGATTGTTGTATCAGCTTAATACACTAATTCTTTTTAGTGTGTTTACAACCTCATCTTGTGTATCGAATTTTATGCAAATATATACTATAATTAAGGCCTCTGTCCTCTTTTGGACATTGTAATTGTCTAACCTCTGAAATTTGATGAATAAACGTTTAAAAAAAAAAGATATATTTAAATGCTAATAAATGAATGGGTTTACGTAAGTTTTCTTTTTTTTCTAGCTTCTTGTCTGAATTCCGATTTCCATAAACTATCGCGAGAAGTTTAGACCTGTTAAAATTATTGGTGGACCAGTCTCTCCATCATCTCGTCATGATCTTAACCAGGTGTGTGGCAGACATTGGTGGTCCTTGACCCCTTGCCACATTTGATCTAAGCTTATAATCTTCTCACAAAGCTGCTGTTATTCTTAGTCTTTACCTTATCCCACAGTAGTCCAGGTGTCCAGGCATCCCATCTAAGCTGTTGATTTTCGTCTCCCTTGAACTTTTTTTTTTTTAATTTCCATGATTTTCCTAAGTTGTTTTTTATTTCTCCTCTCTGTATGCATAAAAATTGTATTAATAACAGGCAAGAGGCAATAACCCTCCCTTAGTTTTCTTTTTTTATCGTCGGTGATTTTACTCTTCGTTTAAGAAAACAAATTTTATAGCTTTGCCTCTTTTTATGATTTCCAGTAGTGTGTATAGGCCTACTCCTTTGTAATTGTCCGCCACTGATCATAAAGATCAGACATTACGATAGGTTTAGCTAACGCTGTGTATTGTGGAAAGTTAATTGGAGAAACTATATTTTTTTCCCTCAAAATCAGGTCGAATGGGTTGAGTTTTGTATAGTATGATTGATGATAAAAAAAAGTATTGAAAACATGACGAAAGGGAAACCCCGGGGAGGAAATGAAATAAGGTAAACTTCTGTTCGCGGCAAGTATAAAAATTATTTCTTTTTGTAGGAATTAGACATGCTTAGCCTATTGAACACTTAGGCGTTTAATAAAAAAAACTACGTCGCCAAAATAAGATGAAGTAAGTTATCAAAACTGACTTGGTAAGTGGAATCTAGAAAACGTAGAGCTCTAGAAAATCTGAATCTAATCTAGATGCCTCTTTGGTGTAATTTTGGATTGATTAGGCAATATAAAATGGATAATCTAAGTTCTAGTTTGTTTTGAACTGTCTTGCTTTGCGTAGGAGTGGCACAGTATAGACAAGATTTACAACTAACTTCAGAAACAAAGCAGTTTGCTTTTGGTGAAGGCGAGGAAAATCTGTTAAAAGTGTCTTGTTACACGCAACATTTTTTTGTTTGTGTCACCCAGTTTTAGTTTAGGGTTAGACATAATTATCTTCTTTCGTATTATTTTCTTTCGACTTTAAGCAGGATTGATAGGTTGCAGATTATCATCAATCTATTTTAAAATTATTGGCTCTCACCAATCTATTTTAAAATTATTGGTTCTCACCAATGTACTTTGAAATTATTGGTTCTCACCAATCTTCTTTGAAATTATTGGTTCTCACCGATCTAGTTTAAAATCATTGGTTATCACTATTTAAGTTTAAAATTATTGGACCTCGCCAATCTAGTTTAAAGTTATTGGTTCTCACCAATATAGTTTAAAATTATTGGCTCTCACCAATCTAGTTTACAATTATTGGTTGTAACCAATCTACTTTGAAATTTTTAGTTCTCATCAATCTACTTTGAAATTATTGGTTCTCATCAATCTTCTTTGAAATTATTGGTTCTCACCAATCTAGTTTAAAATTATTGATTCCCATTATTGGTTCTCATCAATCCACTTTGAAATTATTGGTTCTCATCAATCTAATTTGAAATTATTGGTTCTCACCAATCTACTTTGAAATCCTTTGAAGGCCTGCGCAGTATGACTTTTTTAGAACCCAAACCATAGCATCTGGAGTTTCGAAACACCGCATGTAGCTAACATTGTGAAACTATCAGGTAATGATGGCCTGAAACACAATGATGAATGATTGTAACATCCACATTAGGCCAGGACTAGAACAACACAAGTGTGTAACTTGTCTTTTTGGTGTAAACGACATGTAAAATGGTGACTCTTTGTGTGGACAAAGTTTTAGTTGGTAATCGTTAACTTCTTTCTCTTTTTCTCACTATCTCTATCCGTCTGTCTCTATCTTTCTCTATCTGTCTTTTTATGCCTCTCTCTCTCTCTCTCTCTCTCTCTCTCTCTCTCTCTCTCTCTCTCTCTCTCTCTCTCTCTCTCTCTCTCTCTCTCTCTCTCTCTCTCTCTCTCTGTATTTCTCTCCTTCTCTCTGACTGTCTGTCCGTCTGTCTATCTGTCTGTTTGTCTGTCCGTCTTTCCGTCTCTCTCTCTCTCTCTCTCTCTCTCTCTCTCTCTCTCTCTCTCTCTCTCTCTCTCTCTCTCTCTCTCTCTCTCTCTCTCTCTCTCTCTCTCTCTCTCTCTCTCTCTCTCCCTGTCTTCCTGTTTTCCTCTCACTCACAAAGATCAGGGAAAAGTTTTTAAATGACCAATGGCAAATAGTAGATAATAACGTCATTCTTTTGGCCGTTTTTGCCAGTATAACTAAACTCAGTGTCCTAATTTATGTTGGCTCATTTTTACCTAGTCTGTCTATTGTTATGCACTGTGTGCTTATCAACACTATCATCCTCAAAGAGTACACGAGAAGCGACGCAGCGTTCTTATTTTCTCCACGCTTTAATTACTTTTAGAATGAACACGCGAGACAACTTTAAGAGGAAAGAAAATTATGTTAGTGTAAGGGCGTATTCACGCTGACTGCCCAAGGAAAAAGTCACTGTCACCTTGAAATGCAGTCATTTAATTTTTATTTTGAATATTTTTTTTGTTTTCATTTCTTTCTTTTTTTTTTTTTTTTTCGAAATGCTCTTGTAATCTCTTCATGTTAAGCTTTTCTTCTACAGCGTTGGAAAGCGCTCGCTTGGCACAGCTAATTTAGAACTAACCAGCAAGATTATGTTTTTTGCAAATGGATTGGCTGACAGACTCAAGCTCATCTGCAATAGTTATCCGACAATCTTAAAAATAAAAATACTTTTTAAAAATAATCGTAGGCTATGTTTTACAAGCTAGGCCTTTCCTTGTCATTTCATTTACAAACCGATTTCGAAATGGAAAAAACTTTAATAAGTTTAAACTTTTAGTCCTGATCTTTGTTGTGCGTAGAATTCAAATAAAATTTGTCTCTTTGGCTCTCTCTTCCAAGCACAATTAAACTCACGGATTTTTAAAGTACATATCTAAGTCTTCCATTACTTAAGAATGAGTAACATCAGCATATCTCGAATCTGTAAACACCTCTAAAAAACCAGAGTGATTTCCTGTAAAACTTCCAGCGAAGCAAAATGGCGAAAGGAATGACAATCAAGGATGCTCTCAAGCAAATGGAGGATGACACAGGGGTCAAGGCCAAGGACGCGAAGGTCGTGAAGCTTATTGGGAAAATCCCAATGATTGACAAGATGGATGCTTCCCTCTCGCAGTTGGAAGTGGGTCAATGGTATTGTCGAGCGATGGGTGAAAAATAGTGGGGACTAACGTAATAGATGAGTGGTGGACTGAGAAATATTAAACTAACCGTAACCTATATGGGAACGAAACTTTACTACCGGTACATGTAAGCTTATCAACCGAAGCTGTCAAAAAGTCGCCAAACTCCAAACTTTCTTCGACTATTCTTGAACACAATCCTTCAAGTTAATTAATATTGATCCACAGTGCTTTATTAAGCCTGTATCCAAATACATGATGTTGTTAGTGTGAAGATTGCCCGGCCCTGCCCTCCTCTCTAAATTCAATCTGTAACATCAACTTAAAGCCTAGTCTTAATTCAATTTTAACTCTTTATCTTCAGACCTGCCATGTTATGAATGAAAATCTTGAACTAATTATCTTATAGACCGAGCCGTAAATTTTTATTCCTATATAAATCCATGTTAACCTTTTGAGGGCTCTAACAACGTGATCTTTTTTATTTATTTTTTTTTCCTCAATCATATGCCTAATTTAACAGCAAAATCTAATTCTAATGAAACCACGTGGGAAAACGGGCCCCCCCTAACCTGATCTTTATGTACACCACTATTCCGATTTTCACTTTAATATGACCGTAATTTTAAACTATGCGCTGATACTTTTAACTACATCTTGACATTAGTTTTAAATCCTAGATCTGTAGTAATGCATGTTAGCATTCTGTTGCTGTCGTAAGATAAACCTCAATTTCAACGCTACCCTTGCCAAAACCTCTCAGTGTAAACCTCAATCTTAATCCAAAGCCAATCATTTCTCACTAAAAAATGTGCAGTTCTTTCATTTTAATCCAAAGTTGTTTTTTTTTAAACTCAGTAACGTTTACCGAAATCTGGACCTCTCTGAAACCACCATTATTCAAACTCCATCATGGATTTTAATTAACCCTTTAGAAATCCGCTGTTCTCAGCCTCATCTTTTTCCCACAACTTTCACTATACAATTCCTCAATTTTTGCCGTAATCATTCACCATACACAGTGTTTGATATCAACCTCTTATATTATAATCCGAAGATTAATTTAAAGGCGTTTCCTTGTTTACCTCCTGCACCTCTATCGCCTTTTGTACCCCACACAAACTGCTTCCACCGACCAGGTGTGTGAGCAGCTCTCCCTGTCCACCAACCGGATCGAGAAAATCGCCAACCTGAACGGACTGAAGAAGTTGACCATTCTCTCCTTGGGCCGGAATGCCATAAAGTCCCTGGCGGGCGTGGAAGCTCTAAATGATACCCTGGTGCAACTCTGGTGCTCCTACAATCTCATTGACAAGTTCAAGGGCGTGACCGCCATGAAGAAGTTAAAAGTACGGTATCGCATTTTGTCGTTGTTTTCCTCTCTTTAGAAATTTATTTTAACTCGTGGTTATTTCTGCCGACTTCTCTAATATCTACTTTCAACATGCCCTTAATGGTGACCCTTTTATGTTTCTAATTACCGTCAATATATTTCATTTCTATTTTATTTATCTATTGATTTACTCTTTGATTTATTCGTAAGTTTTCTTTTCTTTCTTTCTTCTTTTTTTTTTTTTTTTTTTTTTTTTGTTTAACATTTCTGATGAGCCTTCTTTTAACGTGATTCTCTTAGTTGCCTGTCACTTGCGTCTGATTTTCCAATTGTATTTCTGAAACACAGGTTAAATTTTTTCGACTTCTAGGTGTTGGTTGGTTTTTTATTTTCTGTACGTATTTTCATTTGTCTAGGTCTGTGGTTTTTTCCCTGCATCAACTTTTCCTCCACCTTTTGTTTGAGAGCACTGGTGGCTTTATTCTAAAGCACCTATCCTGAGTTTGAAAGGTCAATCTTTGTGTGTTCGAAACAACGTCGGTGGATGAGGGCGTGGTCTTGCTCAATTTGAGAGTGTTTGAAAAAAAGAAAAGAAAGAAATCAATTGCAGGATTGAGCATTCTTCACATCTGAACTCAAAAATGCTAAGTATGAGAAAACGGCAATTTAACTTTTTGACGTCCTGAAACCCTTCTTGCTCTTCTAATCTAAGAGAGAAAAGTTTCTTCAATAATATACATTTATATTGAAATTAGATAGAACGTTAACACAGAGACGGCGGCCATGAGATCACCGTAAGTGGTGGACTTGGCTTGTAAAACTCACCGTAAGTGGTGGAATTGGCTTGTAAAACTCTTTACATGTGTTCCATCAATCAGGTCAAAAGGAGAAAGTCAAACTTTTACATACATTTTGATAAGTATCTGTTAATATTCTTATTAGTGTTGTTGTTGTTGTTGTTGTTGTTGTTGTTGTTGTTGTTGTTGTTGTTGTTGTTGTTGTTGTTGTTGTTGTTGTTGTTGTTGTTGATGATGATGTTACTTATACTACTGATGTTTCAAGGAAAGCATTTTGTCCTGTAGACGTACTCCTTAATATAGTTAAACTTACCATATTTTAAGATCACTCTAGCTTGTAACTTTTGACTCCTGTAATTATACTTAATAATCAGTAATGACGGGGCTTACCCATGGTTTTGTTGAAAAGAAAAGAGAAAAATTTGATAGACCTGACCGTCAATAAGGCCAGAGTAGCATGAATGTATTCACTTCTTTCTCCTGAAGGTCCTTCATATGGCGCACAACAAAGTGGCCGATATCGGAGAGGTTGCCAAACTCTCAAGCATCACTACCTTGGAAGATGTGCTGCTTGTGAGTTGTACAAACACATCTGTTGAGCTCTTGTTGCATGGTGCATGGCCATGTTTAAAGGTTTTGGGTATTGGAAGGCTGATGCATAAACAGATAGAGCATTCTGCCTACCCGGTAATGTTAGAATGTTTCCGAGAAATAGGTTGGCAAGAATTCATATGTAGGTTACAACGAGAATCATTTTCATTTTTTGTTTTGTTTTATTTTTGGAAACACATCAAGCGACGGCGTCTGCGCTGATAAATCTAGAAACCTGAATTGTTTAAAAATTCTACCGCTGGAGTTGAGAGGCTCGCGAATTGTGTTCAACAATAGAGATAACGAGAAACGATCCAAATACACGTAGGATACATGAGCTTCGAAATAGGACCTACCAGCAGATTTGGATTTTATCAAAATCTCTCACTAGTACAGACTAATTCTTGGCGAATTTATGTAACAGTTTTGTAAAGAAGACTTCAGTATTTTAAATGATCTGTTGGTTTGAATATGTTGGAGTATTGGCTATTTTTTTTTTTTATCGATTGCAGTAAGATTAAAATCTTTATCGTGTACAACAATATAAGTGGGCTGATCCCTTCGTGACGCTACAGTATCAACTTTGACTTGACAACCTCTTCCCACCCTCTCTTTTCCCTCTAATATCCTCTTATTCGCAAACCCACTTCCAACCTCTTTTCATTTTTTGTTTATATTTTACACATGCATGTTTGTCCCTGCCTCCTCTTACGTCTACTATTTACTCCCATCGCTTTTCTTTCATTTCCACATCCTTTTCTCAATTAAAAAAAAAAAAACGCTCTACCTCCCTGACAATTTTTTACTGTCTCATCACGCCAACCCTCCCGTGCTTGTTGCTGCTGCCAGATTGGAAACCCGGTGGAGGAGGCCAAGTCGGAGGAGGGAGTCTGGTTGACAGAGGTCAAGAAGAAAGTCCCGAAGTTGAAAAAGTTGGACGGCATTATGCTGGTCGGGGACACGGAGGAGGGATAACAGAGCACGGGATACGAGGAGAGAGAGAGAGAGAGAGAGAGAGAGAGAGAGAGAGAGAGAGAGAGAGAGAGAGAGAGAGAGAGAGAGAGACAGAGAGACAGAGAGAGAGACAGCGAGACAGAGAGACAGAGAGAAACAGATATGAAGAGAAATGAGAGGAAGTGAAGAAGCACGGAAAAAAAAGAAAAGATGTACTGTATATAAACAGAAGAGGAAAAAAAAGAGTGATGGACAGAAATAGAGAGAGATAGAGAGGGAGAGACAGAGACTGAAAGAGTTAGAGAGATACAGAGAGAGAATAGAGGGGGAGAGAGAGAAAGATAGAGATACGGAGAAGGAGGAAGAGAGAAAGAGAGAGAGAGAGAGAGAGAGAGAGAGAGAGAGAGAGAGAGAGAGAGAGAGAGAGAGAGTTTTTCAGTATCCCTTGGTTTGAATACATGTAATTCGAATGAGTTCTCGTGCAAATTATCAGCTTGCGCTGGTTTAAAAAAAATACAAAAGCATTTAAATTCTATTCGTTAATTACTTTTTCCTCAAAAAATGAAGGATCGAATTAAAAAGAAAACTGTTTTGATTTAAATAAATGAAAATCGAATGCGACTGCATCGTTTGTGATGAAGCACCGACTTTAATGTGTTTGGTCTATCGTGAGTCTATTAGCTTGTTACACTTAGAGTCAAGCAGGGCTGTTAGAGCACCTGGCCTGGGTTACGAAGGAGCTTTCTGTTAGTAGCTCGATCCGTATCTTCAAAGCTGAAAGCCTCATTTTTTTTCATACCCACCCCCTCAAACTAGTCCTCCAAAACGGTTTGCAATATGAATGATATGTAAGCACATCGGTATTTCAAACACTCGCCATCGACAAACGCTGGAGAATACAGTACGTGAGGTCAGATGGTATTGGATCGGCAATGGTAACACACGAGATATGAATGTATGGGTACTTTATGCTACAAACTACATGTACAATGTTTGTACAACCACGGGAATATCCATAATCCTAGCTCTACCCAGGCAGAGCCATGCGGTAGTAACACGGCTAGAACTTTGTAGAGCAATGTTACTCTGTGTTGTTATGGTCACAGGACAATCAACGCCTCTACTCCTCTGGAAGACTTTTGAGAGTAATGAGCAGACAAAGCCATTTGGTAAGAGTGTGGTTCAAAATGTACAAATGTATTGTGTTCTAGGACATCTTTAAAAACATTGAGCAGACACGTCATGACCTGGTAATGAACCAGCTAGAACTTAGCAATGCGTTTTTTGTTTTTTTTTAATTCTTTGTTGTGCAGAGTCGCAAAAAATCCTTGAATCTGGTTCTGAAAGACTTTAAATAACATTGACCAAACATAATAGTCGTTGCATGGACCAGCAGGTCAAGCCAAAATCTCAACGACGGCACTCATCCTATTATTCTGACCTCAAGAGCTTGTAGCGAAGTACATGTACGCTAGCACAGTAAATCTCAAACAATCACTCAGCATACCTAGACTCCTGGAGACTTTCGAGTGGAAAAGGCTAGGGATCCCCTTGTTGAGGGTAAGCTATAACAGACAACCAATCGCTCAACCCATACTGTTGGGAGATCAGCTTCTATCTATCTTTTAACTCCACTTTGCCACACAGCGGCTAGTATATGTGTTGTTTTAGGACAGCAGGTCTCAGACCTCTTCCCTGAGGACGCGCTATACTGATGCCACTTGGTGAATTCAGTGCGAATTATCTACTCGAGTTTCGTGCCAATCTCGTCCTTTAGGTCTTTTCTTCCTCTGGCCCCTCTTCCTGCTACTCCTCGCTTCTCTTCCGTTTCTTCATCTGTTATCACCTTCTTTTCAGATAGTTTATTTCTGGTTTAACAGAGACTTCATAGTGTAGGATATCTTTTTCCTTCTTATTTTCCCTCTCCACCTACTTTCCTTCCTTCATTAATTTTTGTTTGTTTGTTTGTTTAATTCTTTCATTGTATTGAAAATGGCAAAGCATTAGTCCTGAAATCCGTGGCAATGTTTCCAAGGTTTTTAGCAACAGCAGCATAGATAGGTTGTGAAATAGGCCTAATCTTCTCAACCAGACTGAGATTTTTTTTTTTGATTATTACTGTTTAAAGAGATTTTTTTTATTTTTAAAACGGTGTCTAGGGTCATCTGGTACCATTAGGACAAGCTTTATCATAAAAGGTGATATATATATATATATATATATATATATATATATATATATATATATATATATCACCTTTTATATATATATATATATATATAATTACATTCATACATACATACAGTCCAGTCCATATATAACAGCTAGTGCTATACATCACCCCATGATGTAACAACAGCAATTTCCCCACTCCCCTTTTGTTCTCCTATTAAACGACAGTAAACTGTTATAACGGAATCCAAGATCTTTCTTTCTGTTATAACAGCAGTCTAGGTAGGCGGAGCTGCTCACTAGCTGTACAGCTAGTGACCAGTTAAAAATTGTTACATGTAACCCTATACTCAGCAGACAACCAAAATGCCTCAAGTCAGTCGGTAACGTGCCGTGTGAGGTCATCACTGGCAGCACTCCCCTCCTCTCCCTCCATCCTTGTCCCTTTCTCTGTCATTATACATTCTGCACTACCTGAGCGCGTGTCTCTTTACCAGTACATGATAACAATCGTTTGATACTGATACGGATGGGCCTACCATTACTGCCCCCCCCCCCCCCCCCCCCCCCCAAAAAAAAAAAAACCTTCTTCGCCCTCTCTTCTTGTAAGACAGTCAGTCGCCATGCATAAGATTAACAAATCACATACTTATAATGATCTCTGCTATAACAGCATTCTGATATAACAGCACAGTCCTGCTTGTGTTGTTATATCAGGTTTACTGTATATACACACAAATCCATTGGTGCTTAAAAAAAAATTCACTTTCCTTAATGCTAGCTTTGCAATTATGTTCACGGATGGTTTCGAACCGTGGCACCTGCTGCTCTACACTTAGTGGAAATTAAAAATATAACTTACTTCTTTCACTATGTGTACAGTAAAGATCTCATTTTTCGAACCCAGAATGTTATCAGGAGTCCTTGGCTCCAATCATCTTTTATCACATGAAGAAAATGTATGCAGTGATTTCACTTTGTATCCTGAACTGTAACAAAGAGTAACCATAAAGATGGAACCTACAGTCATGATCTCCATCTCCGTCACATTATCAAATCCAAATAGGCCTACTCCACTGTTTATATAAAAAAAAATTAATGTAATCAAATAAATTTACTGAAGCACAAAGACAGATACAAGGAGGTGTTTTGGTGGCACGATAGAAAATTAAAAATTGTATACAAACAAAAAAAATAGAGCTAGAAAAAGGCTTTAATTTTTTTTCCTAGAAAATATCTGTGAAATAAACATCTTTGTTCTACACTAATATTACACATATAGAGGTCTTACATCAAATGAAATGCTTATGTGCTTGTGAAGAACATAAAAAAAATTTGATTATGAGAAGAGAAGAAAACCAGATAAATGACGATGTACCCAGCATGACTAAAAAAAAAAAGAACATAGAAGATCACATCCTGTTAAAACTGAAAACTCAGATTTTTACATTTCAATCGTTAAGAAAGTGATAAACAAGAATATGTTAACATGAATCAAAATTTTTTATTTGTGCATTCATTCTTCACAAAACTAACTCCTGACTTCAGTTTTCCAAATGTAATGCCATTGTCATTTAGAACTTTATAATATTGAAAGATTTTGTACTTGAACAACTGTGCAAGTATGACTAGGCATGTTGCAAAAAACACTGTACACAAAAACAATGACTAAATCTAATAATGATTTTTGCTTTACATCAAAATATCCTTAAAAATTTGAACACACACACCACAAGTCAAATGCTAAATAGGGATCATTCGAGGCTGAATGGAAATAGTAATGAGTTTTTAAACACAATTCCACGCACAATAATTATTTTATTATACTGGCTACCAGTATGTTACATGAAAAAAGAAACACATCAATTACTAACCTCAAGTAAGCTTATGAACGCAATGGATCCAAAATATTTAAATATTTAGTCAATAAAATAAAATACATGCACTGCATTTCTAAATGAATGCCAAAAAAAAATTTGGGCTGAACCCATGGTCCCAATTAATCAATTTATTTAAAAATGTAATATAATTTTCTGTTTTTATGTACTGAGTTTCAGAAACATTTTTTTTGCGCCTTAAGTTTTTAACACCTTCACTTGAAGGAAATTACAATTTAAGGATAAATGCCATTTTTTGGACAAAATTAATAAGGGCGTATAACTATAAGAGTTGTCAGTAGATTAGAGCTATTACTATACATTTGTACCATTTGTATATCATAAAATTTTGATCGAACTTTAAAAGTTCTGATTAATGGTGGACCATTGAATGTGCAGTCTTTACGAGGAGAAAGATATAAAGACCTAGTAGTAGTGAATGCCATTTATCACAAGGTCCCTGTAAAAAAGCTGGGGGGACAATCCAGCCTGATAGCCATGATATAGATAGACTCCTTCAACCAAAGAAGAGGGCAGCATTAACAATACTAACTAAGAAAGATACCCTGCTTGCAAACTGTCATACAGAAAAACATAGAATCACTGTTCAAACCTTATAAACAATATTTTAATCACAGTTGCTGACAATAATGGATTAAATATTGTAACACTGACCCAAATAAGAGAAAGTATGATATGGTCGTATGTAATACATTTATGCTTTACAAACCTTAGTATGAATAAAAAAAATTCGAAAGATAATTACACTTTTATGGTCTCGTTCTGAAACAATACTTTCCCGAGAAAGTAAGCGTTAACTATCCAGATAATACAGCTTGGGACCATGGAGGACATAAAGCCAACAGTCCGTTTCAGGTATGAACGTTTGTACCCCATGTAGAAGGAAGCACGGCCAAACACAAAGAGTGCAACCAGAATAGGAATAACCTTCATCTGGCCTTCATCTAGGAAGGAGGCAAGAACCAGCTGACCTGGAACATTGAGCAGCATCTGCTGAACATGATTGGTGAGGAAACAGTTGGCAAACAGGACATGATGTTCTGCGTTGCCGCTGAGTGGGTTGATGGCAGGCGTGTAAAGGCGAATAATACTAACATCTAAAATAGATGCCATCAGGATGAGGAAAGCTGGAGTCTGCAGGCGTAGTGTGTACAGAAAACGATGAGTTATGGTTGGCAGAGAAGGGACAGGTATGGGAACATAGTAATAAAGTGCGCCAGAAGTCACAGCAAGCCCAATGGTTGTTTTTATGGCATTTGTTATAACAATTTGTCGCTCAAAGGGTTGAGATTGTGCCATGGTCTCAGGTGGGGCTGTATCTTTGCTGCTACCTCTAGTTTCTTTCTCCCCCTGCTTGTTTGTTCGTTGGGTAGCCATTGTTCTTGCCAGTGAGTGCTGGTGATGTTTTTGTTTTCAGGTCTTGCTTTCTGGAAGAGACAATTTTTACATGTATTTCAAATGAACAAGAACAAATATTATGCATTTTGTATCTATGTGAACATTCCTTTCCATTCTTAAAAATCTACCCTTTTCCCATGGCAGCTCTAATCTCGATCACAGATTGGAAACTCAATGGCTTATCAGCCAAAATGAGCAACAAAGTGGTGAACTTTTATCTCTAATGCCTTGATAAAGAATGATATTGTCTTATTTAATAAAATGTAGATAAAGCAAAATTAACCAGTTATCACTCTTATCTTATCAAAGGACGATTGCAACATAACAGCCAGTCATCATGCTGCAAATCACCATAAATAGCAGCTTTATCATCTTCCAATTATGGTAAAGATTAAATTTATACAGCCACAGAGTTGACTCGGTCCATATTTATATTACAGAAAGAATTCAGTGCACACATCAGCCATGTTACCAGTTTTTTTTTTCTACATTTTTTTTTAAAACCAGCGTTGTGCAATATAAGTAGAAAATGGAGCTTTGTCTCCTTGATTATTAAAGGATAATTAAGCTATAAGTTCAAATGCTAACTGCACCACTATCGATATTTTTCTGGAGTTTTCATTTTAATTCTTCTTCTAACCACTAAGGAGAATAAAACTTTAATTTGATCCCTGCAAATCAAATCTTTTTTTAATTTTGCCTAGCTTTTTACTCTAATGAGAAAATATAAATTGTAATGCAATTTCAAATAAAAGTATGCATGTATACATCTATAAAGTTAACTTCGCCCACATACTGAAATCCTTGAATGCCACACTGACACAGTGACATGATTGCTTGCTCTCTTATTTTTTTTTTCAATAAAAGGCTATGTCCAATTGTATATATTTTGAGATTATTCATACACATATAGTAATATCTGTGTATTCATACAGAAAATATTTTTTGTGCATATTTTCATCTTCATATATGCCAAATTCTAAATAGTAATTTTTCGCCTCTCTTTTTCTTAACAAACCTCAAAATTTTATTTTTGCCAGTTTTTGCAGGGACAGATAAGTACTAAGATCTAAAAACTATTCAACAAGCAAACTCTCTGATTACAAATGAATGCTGAAGCTCAAAAGGTCTCACCCATTCCACCCAGAGACCAAGATATCACAACCCTTTTATATGCTATGTTTCACATGCTTCACTTAACCAAGAGAAAAAAGGCCGAGTAAAGCATCACATCCTGTATTGAGCCATACAAATGGTTTGAGATGGAAAGAATGAGTAACGAGAACCAGATGTTGTTATCGAGTATGAGAGCATGGAAGGTTAAAAAGAAAATTAGTAAATAAATAAATGAAAATCTAAGACATCAAGACTTTAATTAGAGATCAAATAATAAACAGTTCCTTTGACAGTCGGAGTCCAAGATTTCAACATTCATACTAAATCTTTCAAGAGACTACATGCAAGTGCTGCAATAGATGAGTCGTCAATATTTTAGATTTCAATAAGAAATGATTGATATCTTGAGCTGAGCATGTAGGCCTGTTTCTCAAATTCAACTGTGCATTTAGGAAAATTGGAATGTTTGAAAAAGCTGGGTCCAAGAAATGTGATCAATGTTTTCAAGTCATATAAGGAAGTACAGAGGTCAAAGATTGGTGTTTGCATCTCTGCATTTCTTGCTGACTGACTAATGGAGATAAGGGATGTAATTTAACAGATTTAAAGGTGAACATTATTACCTGTCTTGCATTATATGTTCCCTGCATGTTTATTCAATAACACGCAAACCCAAATTCCAAACATTTAGTTTGCAGCTCCTTTAAAGTCGAACCCAAAAAAAATTGAAGAAAAATATTATAAAAGAATTCAGTGTAACTGGTTATGTATTGGAAATGGGGAAATAATGTTTGAATTTATTGAAGCAACATGCTGACATTGCAAGTCATACGATTGGATCATAGATTTGAGTACTTATCACTCAAAGGCATTTGAGTGTAACCATTTGGCACAAGGTGTAGGGAATCAGAGATAGTCTACTTTTTGTTAAATTTAATACATTTGGGCCTGACAGATGACAGATTTAGAGTTTTTTTGTGCAACCATGAATGATGATCCTCAGCTTTCTTTCTTTTAAACCTTTCGAACTAATTCACAACTCACAATTGGTTGACATTCATGACAAAAACAGTGAAAAAAATCAGCATTTGAAATTACTCAATGAGATTAACTTTTGCAGCAGTTGCCTTAAGTTTTCAAGCATTTGCTATTGGTACTATCTACTACTGTGTACTTCCTATTTGTCTTATCCTTACAAGAACTTAAGACACAAATTTTAAATTTATAGTAATTGCTGCAACCTATCACTGAGAGCCTAATAGGTAAAGAAATAGAACAAAGATTCTAGCTCTGTAGTCACAGCAACCTGTTGTAAGGGCGAGCAAGAAGCAAAGGCAAAGAAGAACAACCCATGCTGTGCTGGAATTCTGTTTGCCAAACTTGTCCATAAAGTGTCTCAGAACACCCTATCTATATGAAAACTCATTTGTATTTTCTCATTGTAAACTACAGACCATAAGGGGTGCAACATCTATGAATGCTGATCGTCATTTTCATTTCCTCAGATTTTGCCCCCCCTATGTATAGACTTTACTAAATTTGGACCAGCTGGATTTCCCTAGAATCGATCGTTATTGGTTTTCTGAGGTTGTTTGATTAATTGATTTTGTTGTGGGGGGGGGGTTCGTAAAATTGGATTGTCTCCTTGCTGCTGACTTAACAATACAGTGGAACCCAGAAAACTGTGGAATAGTTGGGAGATCATTCTTTTCTTATTATCTAAGTTTACAACATACTCGGTAGTTCAGGACTTTTAGTTCTTTCAAAAGTTTAAAGTCTCCTTCCTTTCCCAAACAATCTTAATGGAGAGTCTGGGATTTTGCTTTTCACCTAACAGTATATCCGGCTAATTAAACCTAGTTTGACTCCAGACCCCATAGGGATTGATTAGAGCAGAAGAAAGCTGATTTTGTTGTTGGCACTTCCCATATCACATGAGAATTGTCAAGTAAGACTATCAATGACTGACTAACCAAATTGAATGTTGCCTTTGACTGTTATGATGATCTGATCTGTCTTGACGGTTAAATAAAAAAAAAAACAGTTCTGCAAATGCTTGTACAGCTTTGTCTGCCGCTGGACATGTGAGGTTATGATCAATCCAGAGTTAGGACTGGGAATGAAAGTGCACATCAATGCATCTCAAGTCAGTTCTGAGTTGCCACGTAAGCTTTTAGAGAGCTGGTCATGGCTTTATGCTGAAGAATTACTTAGCAAATAGCAGGTTCATTGTTTGTCAGCACTGTGTATAAATAAACATATAAACAGCTATTCACAGCTGCACTCACAAAGCTTAAAAACATGGATAAAAGGTGACAAAATATAGAGCGACACAAAAGTAAAACTCAACAAGGGAGTAGTAAAATCGATCCTAACATGAAATTGTGGCACATGGGCTCTCACACAAAAGAAGAAGCTATACTAGATGCATACTAGATGCATTCCACCGAAAACAGCTCAAACAAATCCTTAACGTCAAATACCCAGTGAAGATAGCAAACAAATCTCTGTATTAAATAATGCAATATGAAAAACCAATCTCAATAATCATCCTTAAAAGCTGGTGGCGCCTGTTTGGACATATTCTTTGGCAAGATATAGCTAATCCAGCAAACAAAGTTATGGAGGCATACTTTTTCCTAGAGGTGATAAATTACATCATACCATAATTACAAAATACCATGACAACAGTCATCAATTAAGACCTCTATCGTATACCAGCAGGTGAGCTTAAACTAAAAACCAAGAACCATCTCGACCATCTGAGGTCAATAGCAGAAGACGGAACACAATGGAGGAGGCTTTGACAGTTTGAGTGAACATCCAAGAGGCAGTCGGGGCGTCCAAGTCGGAGCACTAGAGTGAACGGGGATATTATTAGTAGAGATCTATACGTAAGTTTTTTTTAACACCTGTCATTGTTATTTTTATTTCACCATAAAGAAAGAATTTAGTCATTTCCACCACTTAATTGTCTGAAATATGAAGTTCATTATCTGAGAATCAATTCCAATTCTAGAAATTTAAATAATAAGAAAAAATTTTGTTTCCTCAGGTTTTGTACCCGTTTCCTGGGTTCCCGATATCAAGGTCTATGTCTGCAAAGCCATGAAAAAGTCTTAACTTTAGATCTAGTCAGCGAATAATATGGATGGCTCAATCTGTCCGGCTGCAAACCCTAGGTCAATAAGACTGTCTCAATACTGGTTGCAAACAAACACTTTACAGAATCTATGATTCAAATTGGTTCCATGTGCAGTTTTGCCACTATAAACCTAATTTACCATAAAGATCTGGCATTTTTTTTTATTTTAGGATATTACTTATAACCTTGTTCCAGAGTTTACAATTCTATAGATCTAGACAAGAAGACAACTAAATCTTGAATCCAAATTTGGAAACCTAAGATATCCATCTCTAATCCTGATTTCTTTCTAGATCTAGATTAGATAAAGACCCAAATCTAAAGCTAGATTTACAAACGTGTTATTTGATCAGAACTAACAAAATGATGTAGATTTGATTTTAGATAGATCTACACATATAACTTTACTAACTTCGTGCACCAAGTCTTTTAAATTTAGGCGTGACCGGGTCTTGGCATTACGGTTATATTATTTCAAGATTCTGGGTAGATATTTCGATTAGATCTACAATTTACACTAGATCTATAAAGTTACTGGTAATCGTTTTACGTTCGCCCTCGCATAATGGACTTTGACACTTGAGTTGAAATCTCTCAATACCACTATCAAGCTTAAAGTTGGCTTGGCTTCTGAATTTTTACTTTCGGCACATAGGCTTACATAAGTAACAAATTGTGATAGTAAATAGTATGAGACAAGTCCATATTGTTTTAAAAGGGTACTAACTCATGTAAACTTCAAGTGTTTATTCGGTTATTTCCTTTTTTCCTGTTAATAGAATAAAAATCACTATGCTAAACTCTTGGGCACAACTATTAAGTCCAAGGATCCGTTGAATACACGGATTAAAGATGGAATTAAATAGGTGTAAACAATCACCCAACTTGGGCTTATATGGACAAGGAGCACAAAATTTAAAAGTACATTTAAACGTTCCCAACCAAAAGAAATCACATTCCCTATTATTCGTAATGTCACTAGTCTATACTGATGAAGCCAATCTTAAGGCGAAACGTTTAAATGCAATTCTAGATTTTGTGTTCTTTGTCCATATAAGTCCAAGTTGGGTGATTGCTAACACCTTAAGTCTTTTTCCAGTTTATATCTTTCCCTCCTCTAGCGAGTCCAATGATATCATCATCGTTATTGTCCTCGTTTGTCGCTATCATCACCATTGTGTATGTTTCTAGATAAGCATTGAATTATTTTACCCCTATTTCATTTAAATTGAACAATGGTTAACAAAAAAAAAAAAAGTTTAAGCCAACTGGGTCCATCTTTAATTTGATAGAGATTATTCCTTCTTGTATATTCATTATCTAATCTACCAGACTAGCACATTATCAGCATCTAGAACATTATTTACCATTAATTTAAAAAAAAAAAAAAAAATATGTCCATTATCTTCGATAGCATAATGGCTGTACATTAATTAACCCTTTGTGGCACGGAAAATAGTATCCAATCATGCCACCCCAAAATATTATGGCCATAGGTGAAATCATGCCTTGCTTATTAAATTGAACATTGCGTGTTGTACTTTATCATGTATACATTCTCTCCTCAAAACAAGCTTACATATCAGTGACGCATAATGGGCAGTGTAAGCGTCTACATTACAAACAAGATGCAAGCCGACTTTTATTTTTACACTGCTAGTATTTCTCTAATACAGATGAACTGAAAATCCTTTAGAAAGCTCAAATACATAATAAAATTATTATTTTTATCCGGTGCACTAACCAGGGTTGCAGTTTGTTTCAAATGCACCGTAAAACTGGCACGTGTACATTTTAATGAGAGATAAAATGCATCGTAAGAACAGGTTTAAAAAGAAAAGAAAATTAATCATGTAGAGTACACACCTACTTCTAGCCCTAAACTAACAGAAATAAAATTTCATTCAATATTTTTGTTTGTGGTCTCACATATTGCAATTAAATGCAGCATCTTTATCTAATGTTTTTTAACAATGATGCAACATTAAAGTAGGCCCCAATAAATAAAATTGAGTCATTTGAGAGGAAGAGAGGGAGAGAGAGAGAGAGAGAGAGAGAGAGAGAGAGAGAGAGAGAGAGAGAGAGAGAGAGTCTGACAGACAGACAGAAGCAGAGACAGACAGACAGACCGACAAACAGACTGATCGATAGTAATGCAATGTACATGAGAACCCACACTATTATTAACAACAAGTATGATTTCCTGTTCAAGTGAACAGGTTTTGAATAAAACTACTTTGAAGATACGCAAACTTTACATTCTCCAGAGCCACACAATTTCATGAAGAAAAGTAAACTTTACAACACTAACAGATGTATCTCCTCCACTGCAATACATAAACATTAATTAACGAAAAGCGAATTTTACAAATAAAACAGATACCAGGGCAATGAGAAATGAATTCATAATAAGCTCCATATAATGCTATGTAACTCCTTTACTAAAAGCCTGGGGCATTTGGAAACAATTGTTCTGCAAACTAGAGGGATCAGACTTCCTTAAGGTCAAGGGTTATCAAGGTGATGTACCCCAATCTTTTTATAATTGAATATTTTTGGAGGGAGATGTCACTCTCTCTCTCTTCAGGCATTTTGAAACCAGTGAAAGAGGTTTTCATCAGAGGCCTACTCTACCTGCAAAACTTTTGAATTTTGTAAACAACAAGGCAAGCAGCCCACCTTTTCTTGGATCAGACTCAAATTTATTGATAAAGTAAGTACCTTATTATGTTAATATTTCATTGAACCCTATAGATTTATGTAAACATTGCCCAAAATGACCATTCTACTGACACTAAAGAAACTTGAATCGTGGCCTTAACTTTTATTATCATGTCCACTTAAATGAAAATTCTTTATAAGTTTTTAAAACAATTTACACCAGGAATAATCTGCATATTTTAGCATAAATTGATGTTAAATATCTATTTAACCCTCTCAGATTTGATCAGAAAGCTGTTTAGTACTCATGATGGTCATTATTCAGCGATATTTCTTATTGCCCCATTAGTGAATTTTTAAACAAATTTTTTTGTCTTGCACTTTATTTTACAGATGGTTCGAAATTATAAAAGGGAAGAAGCTGGAGGTCGGAAAAATTATAGCCAGGACCCAAAAATGGAAGAGGCCTTCAATGCTGTGATGGGGAAGAAGATGTCTACATATGCTGCAGCAAAGCATTTGGGAGTTGGCCACAAGGCGTTATGGTTTCGCACAACAGGAAAAATCCCCATCAACGCCCATCAGGATAGGAGCCCAGACCTTCCTCATATCATCGAACAAGAAATGGTGGACTGCATCCTTCTCATGGCAGATTGGGGATGGGGCATCGTAAAATTATCCGCAGAACTGGTGTGAAGAACATGCCTGATCAAATCTACAACACCGACGAAACAAGTTTTGTGACTGACCCAAATGCATGCGACATCTGTGATGAATGGTTTCATCATTTATGTATTGATCTTACTACTCCCCTTGAGGAAATGGAATCAGAGGAGTGAGGTTGCTCTTTTTGTTCCCAATAACGATGACTTTTCCTATTGCCCCACTAAAAAAAAAACACCATTTCTTATTGCCCCGGTTCGTATTTTTCGGGTGATGTTATAATATTTGTAAATAAATGTTGATGACACAAACTAATAGTTATTGTGTATCATTATGTTTCTGGATAAATTCTCTTAATTTAGAAACAAATTTCACAGATGTATGTACTATAATATGGTAAGTATGGATATTTCCTTAAAAGTACCAAAAAGTTAGTTTCTGATTGCCCCGGTCTCCCTATGCAGATCTCTTCCAAAGCCATACAACTACAATCATGAAGTAAATCACATTTTTCAACAATAATAGATTTATCTCCTCTAGAAACGCTCATAGTTAAGTTTTAAAATACATTGAAAACCGGTATTTAGGCCTACATGACGTTATATCTAAAACCTTGAAACTTTGAAAAGAGGCGCTCAGCAATAACCAGATGTTTCAATGTCGTTTTTGTTTGCCATGGAGCGGAGGAGGCCAAATATCATTTTATTTATATTTTTCATTTTTTCTTTCCGTTGAAGTAAATAAATATGTTGGTGTTTTTTTCTGCCTATCTACAATATATATAATAGATAATAATTTGTTTCAAAAGTCAGGGGGGATTTCATTATTGTAAATTTGTTGCCTTTTTATAAGATTTCGTTCAAGACATCAAACAGAGAGGTAAAGGTACGAGTTGGTAGATAACCAATTCATCACTTTCGGCGCGATAGGCCCTATCTGGTAGGAATCTACATTTGGTCAAATTTTTTCTGACACAATATGGCAACGGTTCCGACCATTTATATGAAATAGAATAGAAATAGAACTGATACTAAGGAAAGGAAAGGTGAATGTTAATAAAGGAAGAGATAATAGGATGAAGTGAAGTACATGTCATGAAATATGATGCGGTTTCGCCCAGAGTTCTGCACCAACTCCTGGACTGCCTAATGCAGTGGAGTCTGGATAAAGTCAACACCTCAGGACAGAAGAAAAAAAAATAGTTGACTTTCAGCAAGAGTTTACTTTAACCACTGCAAATATGTAAACCCCCCCCCCCCCCCCCCCCCCCAAAAAAAAAAAAAAAAAGAAAGAAAGAAAAAGAAAATACAAAGTAGAATTGGCAAACAGAGCTAACTTTAAAATTATGCGGGTTTCCCTGCTGACTTTCAGTGGATTCCAATGTGTAAAACAAAAGGCATGCAGTGAACACGCAATTCAGCTAGCTTCGGTTTCCAGCTGCCTTCCAAAAAATTTCCTTTTTTTTTTTTTTTTTTTCAGAAAGATATGTCAGGGTTCTCAACAGAATCTGCCTGATTGTGATTGTTGATGTCTCGGCCAGCGATGAAACCAAGTACATCTTTTATCAACCAATGCTAGTCACAAAGAGCTGGCTTTGTATATGATAAGAGGAATTTAAAAAAGAATTGCAGGCCTACTATGAGGTAAAACAAAACAAAACAAATACAACGACCGCTCCTCATTAAATATGGTAAAACTAAAAGTAATAAAAAATTAACATCCGTGCACCTCTCCTTGTGCTACGGTACTCAACTATTCAGTGGGTAAGATAATTATAATATGCAATTCTAAAAAAACCAAATCGGGGATATATTCCGGTTTCGTCGAATGAGCCCCCCCCCCCGCCGACCTTGTCCCAAATCGATGAAGTAATCTTCAACTTTATAAAACTTAATGACCTGCCTCCGTAGCCTGCCATCAAACACGTAGTATACATATCTTCAGTTTTAGGTTCGGCCAGAGTAGGCGAGGCACGCTTGTCGATTCTCACCAACTGTGTCACTCGTGGTCAGAGATATTGGGGACACAGCGAACACGTAGACTCCTCGACCTAGAACACGCACACACATACTGGCACAATAGTTAATATGTAACGTCGTAATCTAATTATAGCTGCTTTTGAACGCCCGTTATCAAGTAGGTTTGATTAAATGGGCACTTATGAGCATGAATTCCCACAGGGCAATGTAACTCTAGACTCTTCTGTTTGTCTACATTAACTTGCTATTCTTCTTTTTTGTGAAGCATTTATATATTATCAGGTATCATGCCATGGCTAAACACGCCTTAATTGTGCAGTACATCTTCAAGCTGGCCTTTGTTTTTTTAATGAAATTAAAAATTTGGTACTTTGAGGGGGCGGGAGATAGGCCATATATATTTATTCAATAATGGTCAACTCTATCGGTGAAATCCCTAGATTTTATTTCAGTAATGAGGCGCCCAAAACTACAAACAAAAAGATAGAAGTCCTGATATCAGTGATATAACATTAGGTGGTGACAGTTTAACAATCACCATCACCCCTGTAGCCCAACTCCTTAAAGACAAATAGAAGAAAGAAGGCAGGCATGTCTAGCCATTACAAACAGAAAGAGAGAGAGAGAGAGAGAGAGAGAGAGAGAGAGAGAGAGAGAGAGAGAGAGAGAGAGAGAGAGAGAGAGAGAGAGAGAGAGACAGACAGACAGACAGACAGAGACAGACAGACAGACAGACAGACAGACAGACAGACTGAGAAAGAGAGAGAGAGACAGACAGACAGTCAGACTGAGAAAGAGAGAGAGACAGACAGACAGACTGAGAAAGAGAGAGAGATAGAGACAGACAGACAGAGAGACTGAGAAAGAAAGAGAGACAGACTGAGAAAGAGAGAGAGAGAGAGAGAGACAGAGACAGACTGAGAAAGAGAGAGAGAGAGAGAGAGAGAGAGAGAGAGAGAGAGAGAGAGAGAGAGAGAGAGAGAGAGAGAGAGAGAGAGAGAGAGAGAGAGAGAGAGAGAGAGAGAGAGAGAGAGAGAGAGAGAGAGAGAGAGAGAGAGAGAGAGAGATTCGTCTAAAAGAAAATTTATACAACAGGCACCGAATTTACACACTTGCACCACATCAGGGCAAGACCCATCACGCCTTTGTGTGTAGCTGATAACCACGTCCCTCGTGGCTGACCTTACCTCTGCGATACATGTACAAAGAACCAATGTGCGGAGCACATCTAGGTTGGGGCAATGGTGGTGAATAGGGAATAAATTATAAATGGATTTATTTCAACTGAAAATATTTTGGGAAATTCTAAGCTAAATTAATGTAAGGGAAAAAAAAAAAAGCGTTATACGAGTTACTAAAGACATGAGATTTTTAAGCACTTCAAATAGTTTTGAAATCTGTAACGGTACGCTAAGTTTTTACTGCTCCCAGAATCCTTTTAGAGGAAATTAGTGAAAGCCTGTATTTCACTGTAGTTTTTTTTTTTTTATCTTTGATTATTAACATTTCTCGTGGGGTCTGATTGAAAGTATCTGAAATGAAATCATTTGAAAACACACCTTTTGTTTTTCCAAGAAATGTGTAGACAGATCTGAAACAAAGTGGGTTCAGTTTTTAACAGGAACATATGTGTGTGTGTGTGACTGTGAGAAAGAGAGACAGAGACAAAGAGAGAGAGAGACAGACAGACAGACAGACAGAGAAACAGAGAGAGACAGGCAGACAGAAAATGTATTTGCGTATATTTGCATGGTTGATTGTTTCCTGGCCTATCTCTCATGACACAAGCTAATCTCAGGCCTTGGTCGAATGATTACCAAAGCAGTCTGTGTCAGGCAGGACAGGGCTGAATGTATGTGAGAGCCCAAACCCACTCGAAGAGAGAGAGAAAGCCTATTACGCATTCGGTTGTGTGAATCTGCTTTAGTTCTAAACATCATTAATCCTCTGACTCAGCATGTCATAAGGAAAAAAAAACAGTTTATTGAAATTATGAGAATCAAAGGGACAAAACATGACAATTCCACTTATTTTTAAACCGCATACGTATCTATCTAGATTTTCTACATAGAGCGTGGAGCTCTTGGGCCCTGCTACTTGAGTCACGTGGGCCAGTTTCTCCAGCTGGTAAGGAACGATCTATGTCACACAAATGTAGGTCAACACACTCATGGCCCAGGGTATTTTCACTTGCGGTTCCTTCCCCTTTTCAGACGTTCTTTTATTCAGCTCAGCGAAAGGGCTGTGAAGAACTCTCAAGAAAACCGCATAACATTAATAATAATAATAATAATAATAATAATAATAATAATAATAATAATAATAATAATATTAATAATTATAATAATAATAATAAAGTGCATTTATATAGCGCATATCCAAGAGATTAAAATGCTCTATGCGCTTTACAAGAAAAAGAATAAGATAGAAGCAGGCTAGACGGCCTGAACATACATACATAACATACAGAATGACGTACATAGCATAAAGAATAACATACATGTTATATAAAAAATAACATACATAATATACAATTTCTTAAGAATATGAT